>OX596275.1:24073564-24673564 GCA_951394225.1 Harpalus rufipes | reverse complement strand
AGAATTTCGAGCGATGCAATAAAGAATTGTGGGAAATTTACAGCAGTTCTCAAATGTTACCTTTTTATAGTATTTTGACATTAAAGTTTGAGAATCCCTGTAAAATGTGTACTACTAAAGCCATCTATGAAAGGGTGAGGAAGTATTTCCAAACGCTACTAGATTGAAAACTTGTTATCACGTTTCTGTATGGAGTTTCACCCCCCTGGTGTGGGCGTATATGTATGTGAGAGAGAGAAATAAAAATAGAAAAAGAAGAAAAAGAGAGAAAGTGAGAAAGCACACGAATGAAAAGTAAGAAAATATGGACAATGATAAAGAAAGAGAGAGCTCTATGTATAAATTCCAGTGTAAGGTAATAGTACGACCAAAACTGGTGGATACATTAGAAAGCACTAACGATGCACTAACTAGTGATATGTTACATATGAATAAATTTTAAAATTTAATTTGAAGTTGTCCCACCCAGAGTTTTTTCTTAATTTCTAGTGTTTGGTAATAGCACGAACGACACAGTTGGGTTAATTAGAAAGCACTAACGATGCACTAACTAGTGATATATTACATATGAATTAAATCTTAAAATTTGATTTGAAGTTGGCCCACCCAGAGTTTTTTCTTAATTTATAGTGTATGGTAATAGCACGAACGAAACTGTTGGGTTCATTAGAAAGCACTAACGATGCACTAACTAGTGATATGTTACATACAAATTAAATTTTAAAATTTAATTTGAAGTTGGCCCACCCAAAGTTTTTTCTTAATTTCTAGTGTATGGTAATAGAACGAACGAAACTGTTGGGTTCATTAGAAAGCACTAACGATGCACTAACTAGTGATATGTTACATATGAAATAAATCTTAAAATTTAATATGAAGTTGGCCCACCCAGAGTTTTTTCTTAATTTCTAGTGTATGGTAATAGCACGAACGACACTGTTGGGTTCATTAGAAAGCACTAACGATGCACTAACTAGTGATATATTACATATGAATTAAATCTTAAAATTTGATGTGAAGTTGGCCCACCCAGAGTTTTTTCTTAATTTCTAGTGTATGGTAATAGCACGAACGAAACTGTTCGGTTCATTAGAAAGCACTAACAATGCACTAACTAGTGATATATTACATATGAATTAAATCTTAAAATTTGATGTGAAGTTGGCCCACCTAGAGTTTTTTCTTAATTTCTAGTGTATGGTAATAGCACGAACGACACTGTTGGGTTCATTAGAAAGCACTAACGATGCACTAACTAGTGATATATTACATATGAATTAAATCTTAAAATTTGATGTGAAGTTGGCCCACCCAGAGTTTTTTCTTAATTTCTAGTGTATGGTAATAGCACGAACGACACTGTTGGGTTCATTAGAAAGCACTAACGATGCACTAACTAGTGATATATTACATATGAATTAAATCTTAAAATTTGATGTGAAGTTGGCCCACCCAGAGTTTTTTTCTTAATTTCTAGTGTATGGTAATAGCACGAACGAAACTGTTCGGTTCATTAGAAAGCACTAACGATGCACTAACTAGTGATATATTACATATGAATTAAATCTTAAAATTTGATGTGAAGTTGGCCCACCTAGAGTTTTTTCTTAATTTCTAGTGTATGGTAATAGCACGAACGACACTGTTGGGTTCATTAGAAAGCACTAACGATGCACTAACTAGTGATATATTACATATGAATTAAATCTTAAAATTTGATGTGAAGTTGGCCCACCCAGAGTTTTTTCTTAATTTCTAGTGTATGGTAATAGCACGAACGAAACTGTTCGGTTCATTAGAAAGCACTAACGATGCACTAACTAGTGATATATTACATATGAATTAAATCTTAAAATTTGATGTGAAGTTGGCCCACCCCTAATTTTTATAATTTACTCAATAATGCGATGTGCACTAACGTTCATCTATAGTGCACTAAACAGCACTAACGATGCACTAACTAATAAGACAAAAAAGAACGTTGGTGCTAGATTGGGCGGGGCTAACTTCACGTCGGTCACACCGTCTAGGCTCGACGGAGAGCTAACGGTCACTTGAGAGAGCAAACACCCTCTGAATAAACTGTCGTTTGGGCCCGTATTTATACCCCGAAAAACCGTTAAAAACTACAAAATAGGTTTAAACATGATTTTAACTATCTTGCAAATAATTGCCATTTTGGAACCGTCTGATATAATATAACTTGCAGAAAACTTCACTGCATTGCGTATACATAAACGTGCAACATGAAACATTTTAATTGAAAAAATACGTGTAATTTATTTGAAAATTGTTTATCTTTAAATAATGCCTTTCTCAAAGATTTATGCTCTTTACCTATGTTCTTGCAAATCACAAAAACATAGACTTGACATAAACCATGGAACTAGCTGTTTTAGTGAAAGTATAAATTATTGCGTTGCCCACGCAACATGCCCACCCAACAATCTAGGCGTATAAATTTTATAAAAAAAAAAAACAGAAACAATACCTAACGCACAGAACTCAAATTTAGGTAGATAGTCACAAAAGAAGGTGTATACATTAACTAGTCAATAAATACATTAACTAGATAAAGTATGCACTGTATAAAATAATTTATACTTTCACTAAAACAGCTAGTGGAAGCATACATCAACTAGACAGTGTATGCAGATGCACTGACTAAGTTGATACTTTAATTGTAACATATATATAGTAGATAATTACATATCTATAATTCTACGACATACGTCATTATTATTTGTAATGTGTTAGGAACTGTATGAAAGAATTTCAAATTTTAAATAAATACACGTAATTTTTATTTTCAATATTCAATTTATCCCAAAATGATAGTACTACTGTAGCCATCTACCGGGAAACCAATGAACTACTTCATGTAGTATAGTTTTATTTGCTTGTCTATTATTGGGAACACTGCTAGAGTGCTACAAAATGTCGAGAGTTGTTTTCCTGTCAAATTTAAAAAGTGACAAGTACAAAGTTTGTGCACGATAAATTTAACAACAAATTGTATTTGTAATTATTTTAAGTATGTATCAGTCCTTATATAAGTTATGTTAAGTTTTAATCAAAAAATGCTGCGTTTACTGTGTATTTATAAGTGTTTAGTTTTGGTCATACATTGGCGCCAAATCGTAAATGTGAACGAAAATATTCGGTTAATATAAAATTTATTTAACAAATAAATATTATATTTTAAATAAGAGTTAATTTTGTGTAGTGTCTTTAGAACTTATAAACAGTTCTTTACAATGAGAAAACCGGGCACTATCTACAAGATCTCTATCAAAGATTTTGTGTAAGTTTTTTATTTAAGATTATGTACATTATGTAAATGAGTTTGTATACTTGAGTACAGTGTACCTGCTTTGTTTTATAGAAATAAATGTTATAAAGGATCGAGTAAGGAATGATTTGGTGTATTAAGAATGTTGTTAATAGAGTAAGAGTAAGTCAGTTAGATGGTTTGACCATGTAGAGAGAACGACGATTAAATGTTAAAACGTATTATGTTGATGAATGTAAGAGTATGCGCTTGCGTGGACGTCTAGTATGTAAGTGGATGGGCGTTATAAATGGTGTGGTATAAGAGGGAAGAAAAAAAGAGAGCGTGTATTGATAATGTGCGAGACTAAAGTAGTGTGTTTGTATAAGTATGTGTGGCGATCGCAAAAAATGATTTTTGAATTATTGTGTAAATATGTGTAATATTTAGGACGTATTCCGATGTGGAGATGTACCCTGGACGAAATTTAAACATAGTAATAGGTCCAAATGGTACTGGAAAATCCACCATCGTAGCCGCAATCATTCTAGGACTTGGTGGAACTCCTAAAACCATCGGTCGAGGCAACAAAATCTCCGAATATGTTAAACACGATTGCTCTGAAGCTCGCATCGACATCGAACTGTACGGTACCCGACCCACAGAAATGGTAACAGTTACAAGAATCTTCAACTTAAACAATCACAATACTTGGTTTATTAACAACAATTCCGCCAGCGAACAAGAAGTCAAAAACACAGTTTTAAAACTCAACATACAGGTCAACAATCTTTGCCAGTTTCTTCCGCAAGACAGAGTGCAAGACTTCGCTAAAATGGATAAAAAAGAATTGTTAGTAAATACGCAAAAAGCAGTAGGACGACAAGATTTAGTAGACAAACACGCTCAGTTAATAGAGTTGAGAAAAGAAGAGAAAGAAATAACAACATGTATAGAACAACTAGCTACTAAACTTACTCAAGCGAAGGAAGATATTTCGAAATTAGAAGGAAAAGTGCAAAACTTACAAGAAAAACGGAAAATAAAAAAAGATATTGACCATATTAAACGTAAAATATGTTGGGAAAACTATTATAAAGTTCTCAAAACTAAGGAAAGTATAGAAGACGATAAAAAACAAGCTGAAGTATTAGTCAACAAACACAAAAAGAAAATACAACCAGTTGAAAATAAAATAAAAGGATTGAAAAATGAAATCACCGTCACGCAGAACAAAATATTAGACATTGTAAGTATGGATTAAGTGTTGTGATTATATATATTTATATTCGTTTATGTTTTAGAGGAACGAAATTGGAACGTATGAAAGTAAAATACGAAAATTATTAGAGAAATGTGAAGAAATTGACAATGCCCGTAGTGAAATCATAATTGAAACCAGATCTAAACTACAGGCTCTTCAAGAGTTTCAAACAGAAATAGACGCAATGAAAGCAAAAATAGATAAGCTTAAAAACGACGAAAATAGTTTAATCAATGAATATGGAGAGGGTAAGAAAAAATATTATTTAGCTGAACTGAATTTTATTTCATAGAGCGTCAAATTTAGTTCATAATAATCAATTTTAATTAATAAATCATTATTAACAATGGAGTATATCTACTACGTAATATATTTTTTATTTTATTTTCTGAAATTCACATATGTATTTATATTACAAATCTAAACTTTTGAGTTATATTTCATTTAGTCAGTGGCAGAAAATCTGCTTCCTGTTAACATTATACTTATATTTACAAAATATTTATGCAAAATACACTCATACGTTACAAACCACGTGGTACCTTCATAACGCCAAAATAAATTACGAGAAAAATCATGTTAAAAAATATAAAATTATTCGGTTATTTTTCAGCATAATTTCTATATTAAATTTTCTTTCAGAACAATGTATTCTCGAAAAAGCTGAAAAAATTCTGAAAGCTGGCAATTTATATCAATCTAAATGCGATGAAATGAATCGACAAAAAGTGAATGCTATTAGTGTCCTAAAAAGAACTGAAGCACAAGCGAACCATCTACAGGACAAACTTATTGCCATGGAAAATGTAAAACAGCAACGTCTTCAAATTCTTTTAAGAAAAGATAAGGATGCTTATGATGCTGTTATGTGGCTGCGAGAAAACCAAAATATGTTCAGAGGAAAAATCTACGAACCAATTATGATAGAGGTAAAAGTTATTTAATTCGAATGACTTCTTTTTTTTTTGAGGAACTTTAACTACTTTTTAGTATTTTATATAGTATATGACCTACTACAATTTAACTACAAAATTTCAAGATTTGGACATAAATTTCATTATTTTTAAATAACTTTTAGTCAATTTTTACTATTTTAAATTGTATATCAATCAAGAAAATTATATTTATATTTATTTTCAGCTAAATGTGTTGGACCCAAAACATTCAAAATACCTCGAAAATATAGTCCCCTTTCGAGACAGAGTCGCGTTCACTTGCGAATCTCGGGAAGACATGAATCTCTTCCTGAAGACTGTTGGGCCCCGTTGGAGGGTTAACGCCGTGCATTCAGGACCGGAGCACCCTCCATTGAGCTCATATAAGCCATATGTCCCCATAGAACAGTTAAGAAAGTTCGGATTCTTTTCGTACGTTAGTAGTTTGATATCTGGTCCCGAACCAGTGGTCAAATATTTGTGTAAGATGTACCAGCTACACAATATACCCATTGGGGATAATACGGTGAATACTAACGCTGGGAATGTGCCTGCTCAAATTAGATTATTCTTTTCGGGTGAGAAAAAATATATATTTGTTAATATGTTTTAAAAATAAGCGGGTGTGTATGTGTTTGGTATACAGTGTCAATGATTTTGGGAGGAACAAATGGGAAACTTTTATTAATCTAACAGAAATTTTTACTCTTTCTATAACTTTGGATGCCTTCAAGCTACTGAAAATGCACAGATATAATTTCTTTAATATACAAAGTGGCTAAAATGTCGTTTCTATTTACAGTTTCAAGTAAAATAATTTTTAAAATATATACATAAAAAAATGTATGTTATTCATGTTTGAAACAAAAGAATGTACACGTGTTATATATCTTTGAAAAGCTTATAAAACAAGCAAAAAGATGTGACTATTTTCAACATAGGTTACCATTTAAAAAAAATCTGATGTGGACACCACATGACTTCCTTGTACGATTATTAAACTATACATATTTTTTTAATAAATAAATTACAAAATATTAATTTTAACTTCAAAACAGTAAGATATATACAGACCATAATCTATCCCGGTTCTTTTTAAAGAGAGTTTTGATTACAACAAAGAAATATTTGATTACAACAATGAATATGACTAATTTCACAATAAAAATATAATATTTGTTATTGTACGAATCATAAAATTGCACGTATTTAACGTAATTTGACATGAACATTTTTTTTTTATGTTTTTGTCCTAATCCATAGCAAGCTTTATTACAAAAACAAAAAAGTATATAATTTTTAAATTTACATATCTCGCTTATACAAAGGCCTAATTTAATAATACTTGATGTGCTAGATGCAGAAATTAATTCTCTAAAACTTTTATTTGAAGCATTTATTTCTAAAATCAAAATAAAATCATTTTATTCAAGAAAAACTGTTAACAACTTCAAATAATGTACCACTTCCGGTTAGCCTATTTTAACCAAAATCCATTATGTTATTTCAATTGACATTAAAGTCTTGTATACCAAATTTGAAAAGTTTTGGATTATATTTTAAAAGAGTTTTTCATTAAAATCTATTATAGGCTTCATGTAAAGTGCCACTTCTGGAAATTGTGTAATAACCAGAAAGGGAGGTGCACAACTAGATGTTATAGGAGTCCTAAATACAAAATTTCAACTTTCTACGGCTTACCGTTTTTGAGTTATGCGAGATACGTACGTACGTACGTACAGACGTCACGACGAAATTAGTCAAAATGGATTCAGGGATGACCAAAATGGATATTTCCGCTGAAATCTGAAAACCGAAATTTTTCGCGATTACAATACTTCCTTTACTTACGTACAAGGAAGTAAATATAGGTTTGTGTTATATCTCAAGAATCATTAAGTTTTCAAAAAATCTAATTACGCCATTTTATTCTACGCAAGAAACGGTACAAAATTTGCCTAAACAATTTTTCTCTATCATAATAAATAAGATATGAGATATTTTCGAAATTAGCGAAAATCGAGTTTTTGCATGTAGCTCAAAAAAAAAGAGATCGAAAATTCCTGTGGCGGCGTTTCTCGAAAAATTAACCCTGGAATGTGCAAATGGTTTTGCTCTATCGTTAATTTTACACGAGATACTTTTAAAAAACATCAAACATGAGACATCTGTACATATTTTTTGTCATATTACCATACAAATTTACTATTGTACATCGTACACCTACCCAAATTTTCATATGTACTATAATTATCATAAGGTTGGCAACACTGCATTGCATGAAATCGTGTAATAGATTACTTTAGTGCCGATTTCTGAATTTTTAATGGCGATTTTTGTGTACTTTAGTAACGATTTCAAATGAAAATAATTTATTATAAACATTGTTCCTCAATTTTTATTATTTAATACCGTAATATGACTTTTAAATTTACTCCTCGTAGTTTAAACAATGGATGTAATAATTAGACGAAATAGCTTATATTGTAATTTTGAGAATAATTATATATGCACAATTTAAAATAAAAATACAAAAATTTGAAATTAAGTTTAATTATATTTATTAATAGATTGCCATCGATTTGCGGTAATATCTTCCCGATATACTGGCCAACGATCAACTCGTATCAGCAACGTAGAATCCGACTCTACATTTTCCATATCAATCGATTTAGCTTCAATGAATCAAATTCGTCGACAATTAGATGAATTCCGCGAAGATTCCGATAAAATGAGTGAAAAAATTCAACAATTTGAGCAACAACGTCAGTCGTATGAATCTAAACGAGCAGACATTTTAAAACAGAGGAGTACTTTGTTGCAAAATATCGAACAAATTAAAAATTTACGTGAGAAACGAAGAATTGTTGAAAGAAATTTGGCAGAACAATTAAGAAATTTTCAAACGGCCGAAAAAATTAAAGAAGAAGCAAATAAAAGGATTAAAAATGTAATAAAAAATGGTTCAAATCTTCACAAAAATATTGGAAATAATATTGAACAATATACAACACTAATACAAAATTCATTACTGTATTCTTTGAGTTTGACTACCATACATTCCCGTTTGACACATCACGAAGATCAACACTCTTCGCTCCTCGATTCCTACCAATCTTCGCTGTCAACTTTAAGAGACATCAATTCTCTCTTTAACAACACAATCTCGGAACTCGAAGACTGTCTAATCGCAGCTAAACGATTGTCCCATGGATTTACTCCGAACGATAATGGATTCGATCGATATCGAGAACACTTTGACCAACTTCCAAGCGATGTAGAAGTTCTTAACGGTCTTGTACTTGAGAAGCAAGCGAAAATGGAATGTATTTTAACGGCAGATGAAGGAGAATTGAGAGTTTATGAAGATAAGGTAAAAGAAACGCAAAAGTGGGAAAGACAGGTACAAGAAGGAAATAAGAGGTTGAGTGAAAAAGAAGCGAAGATTGAGAAATTGTACAAGGAATGGGTTGAACCTTTGAAAGAACTGGTAGAATGCATAGACAAGTAAGTAAATTAAATATATTTTCATGTTTTTCTACTCATTATTTTGTTAAGAAATCCGCTTTAAATAGTACATAAATGAGGTCATGCAAAAAAAATTAATTCTTCAATTTTTTTGTTTAAATCGAACAGTCTAATTTATCGTACTGTGATTAAATTATTTTTTATTTACATTTTTTGTTGTATAAAATTGTTTTAAAGTATATTTTTAAAAAGTTGTAAAAACCAGCCATGTTGTGACGTCACGTTTCAGAACTGCAAGTTCAGACTCATAAAACAGAATTTCTAAAAGATAAAATCTGATGTGACCAACACAATACCTCCCGCCATTTCATTTTTATTAATTTAAATACATACCTATGGGGTCTCGTCTCATTGCCGCGTGCCTGATGTCTGGTTGCGAATCTGGGGAACCCGGTTCGATCCCGATCAACGCTAAATATTTCGAATTTTAAATGGCACAAAATTATCCCCTGTGTTGCACTCTCCACGGCAGCAATGAGGTAACGTTTGGTAAACGCCCGTACAATATAAATATGTCGTCATCATCATTACCGAAATCTATGTACAAAGCAGATAGCATACCCAGCAATGGGTAATATGCCGTGATATATAATATATTTTTTTATTTAAATACATACCTGCATATTTACTAATGCTAGATATTATGTATATTAAATTCCTTTCCATTTAACTATTGTTCTCTTTACAAATTTCTTTTTAAAACATAATTATTAATTTGAAATTATGTATATTAAGTTCCTTTCCATATAACTATTGTTCTATTTACAATTTTCTTTTTAAAACGGTACTGCTATTATTTTAAATCATTATTTTTTTGATAGTGACATTTATCTGTCGGTTACATACATTTGAGCTGAACTGTGTAACCAGGGAGTTGTGTTTATAGCATAAGCTCCGAGATATATTTTTTATATTACTTTATAAATTTATCCATAAAATATATAGAAAAAGTATTAATGCAAACCTGTAGAAAATGGAATAATCTTTAATTTTTATAATAATAAATTGGGAAAAAATAACATTTAAAGGTATTTTTTGAAGAAAACTATTTTGAGCTTCAAGTAAACTGCCATTTTCGGTTATCTGATAGACACCAAAATCTAATGACTTCTTTCCATATTAGAATAAGGTAGAAATACATAGTTTCAAAAGTTTCAGAATGATAGTATTTGAGTTAGAGTGCCCAGAAGATCCACCCACACATACACCCACAGACATCATCGTGAAAATGTTAAAATTGGATTATAGGGACCTTAAAACGTGGTCATTAACCAAAATCTCGATATGTGATTTTTAACACGATCTCTATACCACCCTTACCAAGGGTAGCGGGAGGTAAAAGTCTGTTGTGGCCAGCACAATACCTCTCGCCACTTCAGTTTTTGGTTACATGAGTATAGGGCGCGAGCAGTCATGTGACATTGTTAGCCTTAACAAGCAGATATGGGGGCCCATGTCAGAGTGACAATTAGTAATTATGTACATAAATGTCAAATGTCAGAATTTTTCATTCAAAATTTCAAGATTTTCTAAATTCACGTAGTGAATAAGTTACCCAGGAGTGTGGAATTTACTTGTCGAGGAAAATAAACCACATGGAATTGGAAAATCACTAAATTTAGAATGAAAAATTATTATATTTGACATCTATGTACATAATTACTAGCTATCATTCTGACACGGGCCCCCTTATCTCCTTGTCAAGACCAACAAAATCACATGACTGCTCGCGCCCTATTGTATTTAATATTTCTTGTATACCTACACTTTACACCAAAAATTCTACTTACATCTATTCTTTATGTTTAGATTTTTTAATTTTAAATTAATTCTATGAAGAAATTTTGTCCTCTTCTAATTTTACGAAATGTTTCCAAATCATTGTCGGGATTGATAGTATGTTTGAAGGGTATATCTAATATACTTATAATTTTAAATATTTAACTATTAATACAATAAGAAATAATAATATAAGGTATGTGGTATGTACTTCCCAGAAAAAAATCTTCAGTAATGTCTGGATTTTTGACACTGACATTTATCTGTCAGTTACAAACATTTTAATTTTTCAATTGGTTTCCATGTCATTATTTGGACTGTGAGATTTATTACAACATATTATTATATACCTTATATTTCTTTATCTCTAAATCTATAAAAGATGTAATAAAATATTTATATGTATCAGATAGAGAATTTACTCTTCTTTAATAGAAGCAAGAACAATTTTTTTAAAAAAAATATTTAGAAGATTTTTTTAAAGAATCTGTTACTTCCGGTTGTCCAATTATTACCAAAACCTTTTCAGCTCTTCCCAGTAATGTCCGATTGAGAAATACGTAGTTAAACAGATATTAAGTATTATAGTTTTTGTGAAATCGTCCTTCCAACGTCCCCACACATACACACACACACACAGACAAAATATTAAAATCGGGTTATAGGAACCTTAAAACTTGTTTAATCAATAAAATCTGGATATTCGATTTTTAGCATGAATCCAATACCTACCTCTCTTAAGGTAGTTGTCACTCGAGTGTACCTATTCAAAAACTTGTTCTATGTTCAAAATAAAAATTAAGCTAATGCAGTTTATATTTGCAATAACTTATATTTTTTAACATTATATTATATAAACAGATTGCATCAAAATAGTTAAAAGCCAATATCAACGGCTGTAACACATGAATTTTCTTTATTTTTCGTAGAAAAGTTTTTTTTTTTGAACTGTACCACTCGCACATACACAAGTGTCGTATTTCAATGTTGAAGAATAACTGTGGCATCATCGTATCTAGACATTTATTGGTACATTCGGGTATAAAAGTAATAAGATATTTTATGATATAATACTAATTCATAACTACAAATGGAAACTGCAAAACAAATTAATATATTTCTTTCTTAAAATTACAAAAGTAGTATTATACTGTTTAAAGTTTTCATGCTTTTCACGTAAAATACCAATTTCAAAAATATTTCTTTCGAATGTACGTCTGAAATTCCTTTAGCGTAAGATCACCTCTTATTCGCTAATACCAAGCGGGTGTCAACTTAACTGATACTTATCTGAAACACATGTACATGGTTGTCAAATATAATTCTACCTATTTATCATATCTTCAGATTAAAATTTTCTAGAGACAATAAAATTAAATCTAGGTGGTAAATAATTTTCTAATTTTTACATAAAATCCGTTAATTAGTTTACTATAACATACTAGTTTTTCGATTAAATGTCATAGTGGATATAAAAGTTATAATTTAAAATGTTGTGTTTATTTTGCCATTTCCTATTCTTCACGTGTTAAAAAGGCCAAATTTAATTGCAAATATCTCAGGTACCGCGTGGTGAATTGTTTTAAAACTTGGAGAGCAGGTAGATTATACTTCAATTGAGATGTACTTAAAATTTCAATTCTGATATAATGGTTTCACAATATAACTACCTTAACGAGAGGTAAAAAATAAATTGAAAATTACATATCTAAATATGCTACAATGTAATTAGTATAACAACATTCTTTTCATTTTTACATGTGTATGTGTGTGTGTGTGGATGTTGTAAAGACGATTTCTCAATTTTCATTTGTCCTGAAGTTACCCACGAGTCACATCAGTTATGCTTCTTTGTAAAGATTTGAGATGACGCTAGTATTTTGGTACGATGGCACAAAACGTTTCACCGACATGTTTACTTTCGTAAATTTCAGGTAATCTTTATGGCCGTTGATACTGAAATGTGACGGCACTTGGCGAGGGACGAAGCGGGGAAAATCAGCCCCGTTTTGAACAATGTCATTTTTAATTGCAATTTTCTATTTATTAAAGATCAATTTGTGGAAATATAAAAAATACGGGTCTATTATTTTTCATTACACTATCGATTAAAGGTAAAAGTAAAAAATCCTGCATGACCTCATTAAACATTTGTTTGACGAGCACAATATTTATCACCAACTCCATTTCATTTTGCATTAATATAGTACAATACTATTAAACAGATGTACATATTTCAACTAAAAATTGTTTCCTGGGCATATTAACATTTCATTTCCAGAAAAAAAATTGTTACCAATTTAAATATTAACCAAACTTGATTTTTTGGCACTAAGCTTCTCAATGTCAGTTTCTTTGTCCATTAATGGTAAAATTAATAACATAGCTAGCATAATTTTTACTTTGATCACTTCAGAAATTTCGGCAATTTCTTCACCACTCTCAACTGCTCTGGCGAAGTATCCCTTACTTTTGAGCAAGAGACTGATTATTCCTCATACGGTTTGACGATCAGAGTGACTTACCGAGCTAGTGAACCTCTGCAGGAGCTGAATCGGTACGTTCAAAGTGGTGGTGAGCGAGCCGTTGCGACCGCTCTGTATTTGCTGGCGCTGCAAGACCTTACTGCAGCACCGTTTCGATGTGTGGATGAAATAAATCAAGGGATGGATCCCCAAAATGAGAGGAGGGTGTTTGAGATACTTGGATTGGTGGCTAGTGAGGGTGGGCAGTATTTTCTCATCACTCCCAAAGTAAGAGAAAAATATATTATTTTTTTATTAGTATTTATCATTAAATTACGAAAAGATACAATGAATCCCAAACTTACAAGTGAGCCTTTTTCTGTGGTAGTCGAAGATTAGTATGAAACTCTTCCTTTGGATGTCAAAGACGTCTAATCATTCACATAATGTAAACTTTTGTAGTTTACTTTTTTTTCCTAATTATCAAAAATTACACAAATTTGAAACTTAAACATATTCTTAACGGTATTTAAATAATGTTATTTACGAAATTGAATGGTTGTAGCAATAAGCAAATAAGGCCCGTGTGAAAAAAAAATACGCCTATAGCTTTTAATGAATCCTAAATACGCTCGTAATATTCAGTTTTTCTACGTTCTTTCTATACAAGGTGTCATTTGAGTAAGTGTACAACGCTTAACCGATGGTAGAACCCCATAGATAGTAAATCTGGCAATAATTTTTGTTTTACTTGCTTTCTATAAGAACTGGAGCCCCTTAAAACTGACAAATTACGTCATAGTTTTTTTTTTTTAAGTAAAAATCAGTGTGTTCTCTGAATATGTTGATTGGCAAAATTGATATTCAAGGTTTTTTATAGGCGTACAATTTACATTTTGTATATTTGATAATCTCGAAATACTAAAAAATATCTTCACCAACCAAGAGTATGCAGACATGTTGATAAACATGTAGTTTTTCGTTATGAAAGTCTGAAATGATCTTGTATGTAAATTATGACAGATGACATTTTTTCCAGAGAACACATTAATTTTTATTTTTTATATAATTTTGAACTTTGGTTCTTGTAAAAAACATGTAATACAAAAATTATTGCCAGATTTACTATCTTGGGGTAAGTTCTACCACTTACTTAAATAACACACTGTATAGCGATATTTCTAAAAAATAACTGACAAGCTGGAAGTAACGAAAAAATTGTATAATATAATTTTGAGTTCAGGTCAAAAGTGTACATTCTATTTGAAAATTGTAAATAATTAAATAAAAATAAATTCTTATTTTGCGAGCGAGTGAAAAACTTATTTACAATATTTAAACAGAGTGTACACTTTTGATAATTTTTAATAGTAATATCAGAGCTCAAAATTATATAAGAATTTTTTTCCTTACTACCTGCTTCACATTTTTTTTTCTTTTTTTTTGCTTTAGAAGTATTGATATATAGAACGTAGAGTGTTACGAGCGTAAAGTGTCATTGTCGCTTTCTTATGCACCATAGTATCATTTTTTACGGTCTAAATTATTGTCAGACGTTGTGCCCCGAATTGCTAATTTTCTATATGTTACTTACTTCTCTTAAGTCTAAATCTGGCTACCCTATACTGTCTTAGTTCCTTCTACTCTGTGTTACGTTACCATTTTGGTTGTCGTCTCGTTTCGTTCTTTCCTCTTTAATTGTTATTTCCTTCTGTTCTACCTTCTTAATCATTCTGCTCTTTATTTCCAAAATCTTCGCGGCAATATTATTAACATTTTGCAGGTTATTTTAAGCCTAGCTGCAAAGTTGAATTGTAAAAGTACATTGTTGGTTACTAGTTAGCAACATACCTATGCATTTAATTGTTGCCATAATTTAATAGTTTGTAGTACGATTAAATTGCCATGTGCTTTTATTTATAATATTTGACAACACACAGCGCGCGTTATTAACCTTCAGATGTCTAAATTAAAGTAATGTTTACACTGGCAACTTCACTTTATAAAACTTTAAATAAATAATATCCGAGTTCATTTTCAACTCTTTATTTAATATTTATAACATATTTGCAGTACTGTTTCTTTATATTATATGTCGAATATAGTTTATTCTCTATTTGCATTAATAATTGTTTGTCATCAAAGTATATTGTCGTGAATGGGGCTTTATTTCTTAACTTTCTTCTTTATATTCAATTTCTTTCTTCTTCCGCTGTGAACTTTTTGAGTTTTGGGGGAAGAGTTAGGTTTTTACGGGATTCAGGGTTGTCGGGTAATAGTTGTCAATAGTTGTCTTACGGGGTGGACGTGTTTTTTTTTTTGAGGTTGTTGGCACGTGGCTGATAATCGGCGTGACTTAGATTAACGCGAGTGTAGTTCCCGATCGTTGTTTGAAACCAGTATTTGGTCTCGCCATTGTGGCGGATTTATACGACATCGGGGGTTACTGAATGACTTTCCAGTGCTGTGTATTTTGGTGGATGTCTTCGTGTGGTGTCACGAACACCTTCGGTTCCTGGAAGTCACTCTCTTCGGAGGATTTGCGAACTCTTGCTCCAGCGTCACCATTCTCCAGCTGGTGTGGCGCCGCTTGCCATTGTCCGCAGTTCGTCGACCGACTGCCGCCTACCCGACCACCATTCCTGACTACCTCACCGCCACTGTAAATATGTTTACATTTATATATATTTAATAACTTTTATTGATGCACTGACGTCGGCTGAAAGTCATCTTTCTTTGGAGGATTTGCGAACTCTGCCGTCAGCGTCACCATGCTCCATCTCCAGCTGGTGTGGCGCCGCTTGCCATTTTCCGCATTCCGTCAACCGCCTACCCCACCACCATTCCTGGCTACCGTCCTCTGATATCAACTGGCGTCTTCGGTTGGCCAACATCCGACGTATAGCTATATTGTCGGGTTCGATTATATCCGTGTCGTCACATTTATATATTTTTTTTCTGACACCAAAACAGCTAGGGTGCGTAAAAATAATCCCAATCGCTCACGCAGCTGTTGCACGTCACAATTTTTTTTTGTCCTTTAATTAAAATTTTACATGATACAAATAATGAGTTATTTCAAATATTAATAAATGTGTCTTACAACTTTTTTAAAAACTTATTTACAATAAATTGGTATATATTATTTATCAAAATTATTCTTATAAATAAAATAAAATTTATATAAAATTATGCTTGTGTTTTCTGTTTTCGTACAGGACGAGTCCTACACTGATTAACTTTTGAAACAAATCTTAAAGAATGAATTGATTCATTAAAACAGTCATCAAGGGGCGAAATACTTACCAACATTAAAGTTTTCGAATTGCCTCCTAAAGAAGGCATCAACAAATAAGTTAATTTTGAATTTCTGTATGAAATATGACTGTTTTTCTTTACAAGACCTAATACAACATTACTCAAATTCGAAAGGGATTTATTTATATTTGTAGTTTCTCTCAGGCGAGTAGTTTCCGTTGTTAGTAACTTCTCCGAACCAGCAAGTTCAACAAAACTTAAATTTACTCTAACTTGTTAGCCTTATTCTGCATTTACGCCCAACAAAAAAAAATTGTGACTGAATGGCTCCGCGATGATCGATCATTATTTTCAGTTGCAGCTACGACTCGGTTACTTTGAGCGATGTTTATCAAATTTTTCAATGTTTCGGAACTGTCAATATCTCTAACGGTTAAATTTACAACGTACACGTCTGTTCCTTTTGCGTTATACATCTTTCTATCTTGATTAGTGTTTTTTTTTTGGATTTAATAAATCGTTAATAACTTCGTTATAGATTTCTAGAAATGATGCTTTGATGTTGTAGGTCTAGCCTAACTTTTTCATTTTTTGTAAAGCGTTGAATATGGTATCAATCGACCTGAGAATCATACCTCGGGTTTGAAATTCACCTTCCATAGTGTACGTTTTTCCGGAGCCGCTTTGCCAGTAAGCAAAAACGCAGACGTTATATTCATCTAAGGCGGATTGTACGAGTTGAGATAGTTCTTCGAAAATAACTTGTTGGCTAGAATTAGGGCCGAAAACTTTATCAAAAATAAATTTTAGTCTTTTATCTTTATTTCTATACATTTCTATACTGGTTTCGTCAAGATCATTACCATCGTATAATATTCTTTCTTGTTCAGACGGCAAAGATGGCCGAACTCTGCAGAAAACATGAATATTCCCTTTTAATTCTTGGATGGTATTGTACATTATTCGTTTCTCATCTTGCAAAGTATATACATCTTTTTTCATAACTGTATTTAATTCCAAAGTTTCTTCTATCTGTTTTTCCGCTTATCTTATATTTTAACGACACTAACTCTAATTTACTACACAACAAACAACAACGCTTTCAATTTGTTTTACTGTTACAATGAATCAGGATGAATTTCAATTTTTTTACAAAACCGCTAGAGCATCATTTACGTTTCCTAGTCCTGGCGTAATTACGGCCCCACGTTGGGCGCCAAAATTTGTGACGTGCTACCGCTGTGTGAGCGATTGGGATTATTTTTACGCACCGTAGCTGTTTTGGTGTGTGGCCGCTAGTTTTTAAACAGTGGAGGAGGGAGAGGGTTAAGATTTAGTGAACAACCCGAAAAGGGTTGAATGGGCGCCACGTAATTTTTGTACGGAAATTACGAAACGTTTTAAAATAAATTTTACCTACCGTAAATAATATGAATGTTGCCTGAAAACGACAAAAATGCTTTTGCAAATTATACTCAAGGCAAGAATAAAATTGTTTAATAAATGCAAATTGTAATTACGTACCAAGATAATGTAGGAAGAATGCATTGGCAAAAAAAGTAGCAAAAGTTTAACTTTATAGTCAGAAAATATAATATATATAAATGTGACGGCGCGGATATACTCGAACTCGACAATACAGCTATAATGTCGGATGTTGGCCAACCGAAGACGCAGGGCAAGTACAGCCAGTTGATATCAGAGGACGAATAGCCCGCGACGTATCGTAAGGTACAATAGTAGCAATATTCTATGCTAGCCACAACAAGATAAGTAAAAACAATGATAATATTGTACAATGGATTAAAGTAATCCAATAATAATAATAATCAGAAGAAAAAAATTACGTCCAAAAAAAAGGTGAATATTGCACCAAAAGAGAATGCAAAATAAAAGGTATCAATGTTATGAATAAACAAATTTTCAGCCGACGTCAGTGCATCAATAAAAGTTATTAAAAATATATATATAAAATGTCTGTAAAACTTATCTACAGTGGTGAGGTAGTCAGGAATGGTGGTCGGGTAGGCGGCAGTCGGTCAACGAACTGCGGAAAATGGCAAGCGGCGCCACACCAGCTGGAGAATGGTGACGCTGGAGCAAGAGTTCGCAAATCCTCCGAAAAGAGTGACTTCCAGGAAAAGAAGGTATTCGTGACACCATACGAAGACTTCCACCAAAATACACAGCACTGGAAAGTCATTCAGCAACCCCCAATGTATAAATCCGCCACAATGGCGAGACCAAATACTGGTTTCAAACAACGATCGGGAACTCCACTCGCGTTAATCTAACCTCTAAAAAAGACAACTATTACCCGACAACCCTGAATCCCGGAAAAACCTAACTCTTCCCCCAAAACTAAAAAAAAATCACAGCGGAAGAAGAAAGAAAGAAATTGAATATAAAAAAAAATTGTCAAAAAATAAAGCCCCATTCACGACAATATACTTTGATGACAAACAATTATTAATGCAAATAGAGAATAAATTATATTTGACATATAATATAAAGAAACAGTACTGCAAATATGTTATAAATATTAAATAAAGAGTTGAAAATGAACTCGGATATTATTTATTTAAGGTTTTATAAAGTGAAACTAGTTGCCAATGTAAATGTAGTAACAGCAATCTCTGGAAAAACAATGAACATTCGGCTATCAAATATAAATATAGTACTGTCAAAACTTGTAATAATTATTACATTATACTCAAGTATAAAATAGTAAATGGACTCTTATTTTGGGTATATAAGTATCAATAATAAATATCAAGAATGCAACAATTGGCGACGAGGTGAAAAACGAAAAAATCAACAAGATCAAAAAAATCCTTTGAAATCAACGTTTTTATTACAAAACTATATGCTCAGGTAACCAGCAACTATATTTTCAAAATTTAGAACATTACACAATAATTATTTCGTGTGACAATTGTTCAAAGTAAACATCATAATAATTAAACATAATGGACGCCACACAATTTGAGAAAGTAATAGTCGAAAGGATATTGGATAGTCAGACAAAATCAAGTGAAAACCAATCGACTAAAAATGTTTCGGAAGTAACAGTTAACACGGCACTTTTACCAAATTTTGAAAATTTTGATTCAGCGTAAGAATCATTTCGTAACTATAAAGCACGTTTTGAAAATTATCTAGAAATAAAAAACATCATCAAAAATAAAGAGTATTGTGCCAAGTTACTACTTAATTCGATCGGCGCAAAATATTTTAATATGATCTCAGCCCTTTCAGCCTCAAAGTCACCGAAAGAGCAAACATACGACGAACTTAATGCTTTTAGAAAAACATCTGGCACCGAAGAAAAACATACTTGTGGCCCAGCACCAATTTCTATCTAAATATCAAGCGAAAAATCAATCAATCGCTGAATTCGTCGCAACTCTCAGAACCGACATTGGAGATGTGATTTTACCTCAAATTGTGAATGCAAAGCTTCAATCGCGGACATCTTCCTCCGAGCGCAGTTCATTCGAGGAATAAAGGACAACTTCATCCGAGAAAAATTAATACAATCGGAAAAAATAATTTTGACGAAATTCTATCAAAAGCAAGAGCCCTGGAACCTTCAAAGATCAACTTGAAAGAAATAACCAAAAGGACAGCGTTACCTACTTCAACCCCGGATATAAATAAGATAAGTAGCTATTCAAAAAATCCAGATTATCAACGGAGGAGGCGTGACGGATCCAAACACGGCTCATCACGCAACCATTCAAAATCAGGCAAGCGTAAATCAAAAATCAACTACAGTGAACTGGGCATCGATGGACTATGTTTGAGATATGGAAAAATAATCACCTATCAAAAGATTGTCAGTCCGACAAAGGAAATCTTATATCCGCCGGATACCAGAAAACTGGTCATGTAATCAAGGTATGCATTCGGACATTACTTGACCGAAAGTCAAAATTAAATCAAAAATTTACGAACGTTGTCGATCACGAGGTTGCTGTCAAAGACTACGGTTCTTTTCAAATTGTCGACATTTATAAAAACCGACCCAGAAAATATGAACTTGAACGCTATTATCTCCAAGTCAACGTCGAAGGGAAGCCAATTACGTACGAAATTGACTCAGGTTCGGGTTATACCTCGGGACAAATTTGCCGAACTCAAATTCTACGTTCCCTTGCTGCCATCAACAATTGGTTTTCGATCATATACACGAAATGTTTTTATACCAGACGGAAAAATTAGAGTTAACATTAATTAATGGGAGATGACAGAATAGCAAAAATTGCTCGCGATGGAAAACCAGAAACCAAACGTCCGATTGGAAGAATCCCCAAACGATGGAAGGACTCCTGGGTAACAACTTCCGAATATAGTCCAAGATGAAATCTGGATATAACAGGCTAATAGCCTATTAAAAGAAGAAGAAGATTAATTATAATGGCCAAACAATTCAAGATTAAATTTATATTGTTCCAGAAGAATATGATGCAATTTTAGGCTGAGTATGGATCAGACGACTGAAAATAAACCTAATCGAAATCGATCAACAACAAAAATATTTGATACCAACTCACTCCATTCTCAGTATCAGCGAACCACCATCAATTGGCAAGAAAGTACGGAAAATTATTTTCCGGTACAGAGCAACACCATTAAATAACCAAAAAACCACCCGCAGAAGAAAATCTACAGAGAAATATGCGAATTCACCTGGACGCATTGATATCCATCGATTTCCAACATTCCACTGTCCCAACCCGCGCAGCACGACAATTAAGCGTAAGAGAACGAGTACAAGCGCGCTATTACACCGTCAACAAAAACCTATGGAATCTAGGGACAATTATCAAAAATTTTGGACGTCTTCATTACTTAGTTATTTATTTAGTTATTTAGCTTATGGCATACATTCATCACAATTTAAATATATCAAGATGTTGACTTGATCAAGATGGTAGAAGGTGGCTTTCAATATGATGTAGTACACTGTCTTGTTTGCCCAAGTAGATCGCCGGAAGGTCTAGCCGCTACCAGTATGTTGGAGCTCTTGTGATGAATGTAATGATCAGGAGATCTCGAAGATTGTCTGGTCGCCGATTTCTGCTAGTTCTTTAGCGTTACCCAGGGTGCACCACGAGGAGGCGAACTAGCTTTGCACCCCCATTACTTAGTGAAACTCGATGACGGATACATTTTCAAACGACACATCGATCAACTAGGATCTACCGAAATTCAGTAATCAACACCCGAAGTCGAGCCAAAGAAGTCGGTGACATTTACACCAGAATCCCACAAAGATAAACAAAATTCTAAGTTGGGAGAGTTGGTCAAAATCCCAATGAATCAACCGGAAGTTCCAGTAAATCAACCCAACATCAACGGCGAAGATGGACCAGTAGCAGAACAAGTTCAAGATCCAAAACCAGTTCTGCGTCGATCTGGTAGAGTCAGATACGCACCAAGATATCTTCGTGATTTTGTACAAAATATTCAAAATTAACTCTTATCAAACTGTACCACTTTTTCTAAATAAGCATGGGAGAATTGTAACCGTAGCAATCTCTGGAAAAACAATGAACACTCGACCATCAAATATAAATATAGTAGAGGTAGTGCCAAATGTCATGGGCTATAAAATGCGCAGATCAAGAAGAGAAGACAGCTAGAGAAAGGTCAGGCAATAGGTGAACGAGAAAGAAAGTTTTGCTTACTGCGCAACAGCCCATCACCCATCACGTTTGACATGGACTCTACTGTCAAAAATTGTAATAATTATAACATTTATACTAATAATAAACTAGTATAATAGTAATTAGACTTTTATTTTGGGTATATAAGTATCAATAATAAATATCAAGAATACAAGAGTAAACATTACTTTAATTTAGACATCTGAAGGTTAATAACGCGCGCTGTGTGTTGTCAAATATTATAAATAAAAGCACATGGCAATTTATTCGTACTACAAACTATTAAATTATGGCAACAATTAAATGCATAGGTATGTTGCTAACTAGTAACCAACAATGTACTTTTACAATTCAACTTTGCAGCTAGGCTTAAAATAACCTGCAAAATGTTAATAATATTGCCGCGAAGAGTTTGGAAATAAAGAGCAGAATGATTAAGAAGGTAGAACAGAAGGAAATAACAATTAAAGAGGAAAGAACGAAACGAGACGACAACCAAAATGGTAACGTAACTGTTACAGATTGATTTAGTTGTTTTATTTTGCATTGTATTTGTATAAATTTATTGTATGTAGTAGCCGTTGTAAAAAAAAAGAGAGAGTGACAGTTTGATTTTGTGACAGATTTGTAATTTTGAGAATTATATATAAAAAATAAATAAGTGATCTATTAATTTAAATTCGAGCTGTTGTTTTTACGGGTATTTTCCAGGGGATACGCAAAAATATTGAACTTGGGGGCAGTGACATTTATATGTGATTTTTCTTCACTGTCATCAATAACATTTATATGGTGCCGAAACCCGGGACCCACTGGAACCTGTAGTTATTCAACAGCAGTTAAAGAACCTGAAGATATTGAAGAAGCGTCTTTGATACGCAAATTTTCATAATTGTGATTTGACATATCCCTCAAAGAGGAAGAACAACTTATTTATTTTGATCTGGAATTATGGCTGAAAAGCAACTGTCTGCATCTAGAGAAATTGGACGAGAAAGAGCGTCGAAACCAGTAAGCAGACTTACATATAATCAATTAGGAGAACCGTCATTTGTTGCTCACCAATCTGCTACAACTCAGCAAAAAGAAATCTACAAACCTACGCCTAAGCCTAGATCTAGTAAATCCTTACATGCTCCAATACCTAAACCAAGGACATCTCGTGCATCTTCAGTAAGGTCAGAAATAGAGCATTTATCTAATAGTGAGTTGCATATTAATAAACAACAAGCAGAAATAGAAAAGGAACGTACTAACGCTGAAGCTGAAGTACAGATTTTAGAAGAAAAACTAGCAGCTGTCCTGGAAAGAATAAATTTATTTAAAGACGATGAGGCTGATTCTTTATCAGCAGAAGAGAAGAAACATTTACGAGGTTTTAAACTGGAAAAAATTAATATAGAAGAAAATTTGAAGGTGTCAAAAATAAAATTGCAACGCCTGCTGAAGCACCATGCTATCGATCTACATTTACTGGATAATCAAAAGGGTTTGGAATTCAAGAACTTGGATGAAGATCATGCTAGTATATTAAGTAAAGAAGAAGAAGAAGAAGAATATAATTATAATCGTACTGAAGAATGGATAAATAATAATCAGTTGAAATCATCCCCATCTAGTGATATTACTTCACTAGCAAATGCTATCACAAATGCTATAGCTAGTGCAACTGCATCCAAATCCACTACAGCAGTTTTCTCCAAAGAAGAAAGGGAACTTCCTATATTTGGAGGTAAACCAGAAGACTGGTCCGTGTTTCTAAATGAGTTTGAAAGGACGACTGTCAAGTATAATTTGGTAAATTCGGAAAATATGATCCGGTTAAGAAAAGCTCTGAAAGGGACAGCGAAAGAAACAGTTTACCATCTTCTAGCAAATCCAGATAATGTAAAGGAAATAATAGAAACCCTTAAGAGAAGGTTTGGTCAACCGCAATTTATCCTAGAATCTCTCTCAAAGAAAGTGAAAGAATGTCCAGCACCAAACTTATCTAAGCCTGAAACAGTAATACAATTTGGGATAGCTGTGCAAGCTTTGGTAACAAATATAAAGTCCTATGAACAACATGAGTACTTGCAATCAGTTGACCTAGTTCATACGCTGATTAAAAAGCTTCCTATAGACATGACATGCAAATGGTATGATTGGTTAGATGATGACGACACTAGAAAACAAAATCTAGAAAATTTCAATACGTGGATTTCTAAGCAAGTTAACCAAGCCTATCGACGCCAAGAACCTATCTTTAAAGACGAAGAAAAACTGGAGAAAAAGAAGCACCATGTAGGAGCTTCTGGGGCTCGCGAGAATAAAAATAAAATAGAATTTTGCCTAAATTGTAACAAAGAAAGACATCATATTTCAAATTGTCGCAAGTTTCAAAAATTAAACGAAGAGGAAAAATTAAAGCTTGTCAAAGAAAAAGGCCTCTGTTTCAGCTGTTTAAGAAAAGGACACAAATCCATCGATTGTAAAAGTAAGAAAGAATGCGGAATCAATAAGTGCAGTCGCAGTCATCATCCATTTCTTCATGCATGTTATTCCAAGAAAAGAATCCCTGAATTTCTTACGCAATTGGAGAAAAACGAAATTGATCATGTTTCAGCTCACCATGGCAACATAACTCAACAAGGTATAGAAGATCTTCTGTGGTACATTCCTGTGAAAGTACATGGACCTAAAGGTGTAGTCTCATGCTACGCTATGATGGATAATGGTGCTCAACTATCTCTAATGGATGAACAGTTAGCAGAAGAAATTGGATTTTATGGACCGAAAGAGGCATTGTACATAGGAGTTTTCAATGGCAAAGAAAATAGACAAGATTCTATGAAAGTTTCGATTGAAATAGCTGGAGATTTTCCAAATGCAAAATTTTATAAAATGGCCGCAGTTTTTACAACTTCTAATCTGGATCTTCCCGTTCAATCTTATGATTTGAAAAAGATTTACCGGAAGTATCCCACTTTAAGAAAAGCACCTCTTCGTTCACAGCGAAATGTCAAACCTCTTATCATCATTGGTAATGACTATTGGAGGTTATCTTATCCTAAAGAAAAAATTGAACCTTCACCAAGTTCCCCTGCAGCGATAAAAACAAGACTTGGATGGCTACTGATTGGAAGCGGAGGACGATTAGTTTTGAATAAAAGGGGTTTATTTCATCTCAACTTGTATCAGGATAGTGATCTGGAGAAATTACTTAAAGAATTTATTGTCACTGATAATTTTGGACTCAATGAAATAACTCCCATCAGATCAAAAGAAGATGTTCGCGCTTTAGCCATTATGGAGAAGACCACTCAACGCGTTGGTGATAGATGGGAAACAGGGCTGTTGTGGAGAAATGAAAATCCTACTATTCCAGATAGTAAACCAACAGCATTGCGAAGACTGTATGGCATGGAAAGAAAAATGGACCGTAATCTTGATTTTGCTGTAATATGTGACAATAAGTTTCAAGAATATATCAAAAAGGGATTTTTAGTGAAATGTGAAGAGAAATCAGATTTGACCCAGAAGAAATGGTATCTACCATGGTTTTTTGTGTATCATCCTAGCAAGAAACCGAGGATGGTATTAGATGCAGCCGCACAGGTACATGGAGTCTCTTTTAACCATTTCTTCATGCCTGGGCCAGATAAATTACAGCCGCTTCCAAAAGTCTTACTTCGATTTAGAAAGCCCAAGGTTGGAATAATTGGTGACATTAGTGACATGTTTCACCAAATTAGAATGATTAAATCAGACCAGCCGATGCAGACAGTCCTCTATCGAGGAAAAAACAGAACCAACCCCCCAGAAGAATATCAAATGAAAGTTCTAGTATTTGGTTCTATTGGATCCCCTTCGTCAGCTAATTATGTTAAGGATAAAAACGCGTTAGAATTTCAAGATGAATATCCAAACTCAGTAAAAGCGATCATTCATGACACATATATGGATGATTTCCATAGCGGAGCTGATACCATTGAGGAAGCCGTTAAACTTCAACAAGAAGTTACTTTAATACATGCGAAGGGAGGTTTTCCTATCTGCAAGTGGAATAGTAGCAGCGTGGAAGTTATAAATCAAATTCCTGAAGAGCTACGGGCATCTGGAACCAAAGAAATTAAAATCAAGTCTGATATTCCAATAACTAAAACTCTTGGTTTGCAATGGGATCCGGTAGAAGATTGTTTTCTTTTTACGCTCAATACGAGTAAATTACCAGCAGATGTACTATCAGGAATCTCTAGGCCTACTAAGAGACAAATGGCATCCTTCATTATGAGTTTATTTGATCCATTGGGATTTCTTACTCCACTGAAAATTAAAGGATTATTGATTTTCCAAATAACCTGGAAGTGTGGCTTGGGATGGGATGACGAAGTGACAGCAACTGTGAACGAGAAATGGCAAAAGTGGATACAAGAACTTCGTCAAATTACGTCAGTGAATGTTCCAAGATGTATTAGAAAGACTGCAGAAGAAGATTCAATATACGAGCTTCACACTTTTTGTGATGCAAGTGAGGAAGCATATTGTGCAGTCAGCTTTTTGCGAGTAATATCTGGAGAAAAAATTGAACTAACTTTCCTGTCAGGAAAAGGTAGAGTAGCTCCAATCAAAGGTTTGTCCATTCCAAGAATGGAATTACAAGCAGCATTACTAGGAAGCAAACTTGCAGCTTTCATTAAAAGGTCTTTTGGTGAAGATCTCACTTTCTCTCAAACAATCTTCTGGACTGATTCTAAAACGGTCTTATGTTGGCTGAAGTCTGAAACAGGACGTTTTAGCCAATACGTCTCCAATCGTATTGGAGAAATATTAAACCTTACTAATGCGGAAAACTGGATGAGGATTCCTTCAAAGGATAATGTAGCAGATGACGGAACGCGGTCGACAGCAACAGTGCCATTTCATTCGGGCTGCCGTTGGCTGAAAGGAAGTTCGTTTCTGATGGAAAACCAAGAGTTGTGGCCAAAGTATGAATTGAATGTGGAAGAAGTTAACCCAGATTATTTGGAAAAGAAGAAACTTATCATGGTCACAAGTCATACAGAGATGAAATTACCACTTCCTAATGTAGAAGATTTTTCTAACTGGTTTACGTTGATTAAGAAATCTGCTTCATGGATTGCATCATTTCGGAAAATATTTCTTAAGGGATCAAACAAAATCACTATTGAAGATATGCAGCAAGCTGAAAAGATGTGGGCACACCAAGTGCAAATTGATTCGTTTCATGAAGAAAAACAATTTCTAAATCAAGGAAATTGTGTAAATAAGAAGAGTAAATTGTACAGCTTGTCACCAGCCTTAAATGAAGAAGGATTAATTATTGTGAAAGGAAGAATTAACCGAGCGCCACACATATCTCAATCAGTCAAGAATCCAATCATTTTGCATCCTAAACATCCGTATACTCGTCTTCTTATCAAGTGGCATCATGTAACAAATGCTCATCAAGGCCAAGAAACGGTCATTAATTCCTTGAGAAAGAAATATTGGATTCTTGATTGTCGCACCGCTGTGAAGAGTGAGGTTCGCAAATGTTTAGATTGTGAATTTCAGAGAACAAAGCCGATTCCACAGGAAATGGGAGAATTGCCGGAAGGAAGAGTAACCAGTCACACAGCAGCTTTTAGTCACACTGGTGTAGATTTATTTGGACCCATGGAAGTTACTATTGGAAGGAGACATGAGAAAAGATGGGGCGTTTTATTTACATGTATGACTACAAGAGGTGTCTATATTGATCTTGTTCCTTCACTCTCTACAAGCGATTTTATAGATTGTCTAATTCGATTTAACTGTCGTCGCGGTCCAGCCCAACATCTGTATAGCGACAACGGCACTAATCTAAGAGGCACAGATAACGAGATTAAGAAATGTATTCGTGAGTGGAATCAGAAACAAATTGAAAATGATTTATTGCAGCGTGGAATTGATTGGCACTTTAATGCTCAAGCATCTCCTCATATGGGAGGGAGTCACGAAAGATTGATAGGGATTGCCAAGAAGATTCTTAATAAGCTTCTGAAATCTCGGGCTCCTAAGGAATACACATTGTTAACTCTATTGTCCGAAGTAGAAGATATGATGAACAATAGACCTCTAACCGTGACTTCACCAGACCCAAAGGACTCTGAGTGTATTACCTCTAATCATCTTCTCAAGCTTAGATGTGTACAAGGCAAGTTTGTAACTGGCAATTTCAATGATGGAGAAACCTGTCGCCGTATGTGGCGTTATGCACAGAAACTAGCTGATGAATTCTGGTCCAGATGGAAAGAGGAGTATCTACCAACACTTATACAGCGCCACAAATGGATAAGTAAACAGCAGCCATTACGGGAAGGAGATATAGTAATTTTGGTAAATGACTTAGCGGGACGAAGCTCTTGGAAAAAAGGTATCGTAACACAGACTTTCCCTGGAGATGATGGTCAAGTTCGAGTGGTCGAAGTAAAAGTTCCTGTCGTCCATAAAGGAGAAGAGGTGAAATACCAACATCTCCGTCGACACATCATGAAAGTATGCCCTACAGGACTCAATATAAATGACAATACTTCGTCTTGTGGGAGGGAGAATGTTACAGATTGATTTAGTTGTTTTATTTTGCATTGTATTTGTATAAATTTATTGTATGTAGTAGCCGTTGTAAAAAAAAAGAGTGACAGTTTGATTTTGTGACAGATTTGTAATTTTGAGAATTATATATAAAAAATAAATAAGTGATCTATTAATTTAAATTCGAGCTGTTGTTTTTACGGGTATTTTCCAGGGGATACGCAAAAATATTGAACTTGGGGGCAGTGACATTTATATGTGATTTTTCTTCACTGTCATCAATAACAGTAACACAGAGTAGAAGGAACTAAGACAGTATAGGGTAGCCAGATTTAGACTTAAGAGAAGTAAGTAACATAGAAAATTAGCAATTCGGGGCAAAACGTCTGACAAGAATTTAGGCCGTAACACACTTTACGCTCTTAATACACAAACAACTGTTTTATTGAAGTACTTCTTTTTATTTTTCCTTACTTTTATATATGTTCAGTTCTGCCCTTACGATACGATACAATAGAAACTACTTTATTTTAAAAATATTAAACATTTGTAGTTGATATACAGGTGTAACAGAAATAAGTACATTAAGAAGTATTGTTGCTCTCGACGAGTTCTATCACTGGTTAAATTTAATGTATTTATTTCTGTTACATCCTGTATTTTAATCTTCCATTATATCTTAACAATCATATTTTCTTCCTTACAGTTGATAGCAGCTTTACAATTTGGAAACAATATGAAAATTCATATCGTTCACAACGGTCCATTTTGCGATACTGGAAAAGATTTCAGGTTCCAAGACGTGTTAGATAGACGAAAGTAATAGCTTTTTTTATTTTTTATTTCCTTATTCAATATAATATTTTTAATTTTATTGTTGACAAATACATATATATTAAAAACTAATGTAAAATGTGCCTTATGTTACTGTTACCATTTATAGCTGCTGTATTTTTATAATAAATTATTTTTACAATTTTACATGTCTAATGTATATCTAACAGGAGTATTTTGTAATAAATGTGAATGTATACATGTTGTGTGAATGGTTAATCAAAGTTTCCCTTTCAGCGTTGTTGTCTTCGACATCTACGGAATGAAGTTTCTGATACGTGATGTACTTCTGATAAGGATAACTCATCACTAAAGAACCTGAAACCATTGCATAGAATCTAATGGATAAATATTTTTATTGTAACAGAATTAGTAAGATAGCTTTTTATTAATTCAGCATTTATCTAAAAACAAACCTAACTCGGAGTAGGCTATGAACAATGAAACGTATTTCTATTTAAAAATATTTAATTAAATTTCAATTTGACATGAGGTATTGTTAAAAATGTTATCTAAAGAAATCAAAGTTTTTCTTCTTGAATCTTATGGAAACAAATTAGAAAACGGCGAATGGTAATATATTGTATCCTTATTTACTATCTTTTCTCCTCAAAATTACAATTCATGATCAATTTTGACAACTTGACTTTTGAATTGAATAATGATCAGACATACGTTTCTCTGTTCATAGCCTACTCCGAGTTAGGTTTTTTTTTAGATAAATGCTGAATTAATAAAAAGCTATCTTTATTGAACACACTGTACAAAAGATTTGTTTCTTGTTATTTATAGATGGTCAACAACTTGTCGAAATTTGTAAAAGTGAAATACATATACATACATGTAATAGGTTTCTTATTTCAAGTATATACAGGTGGAACAAATTTGAGTTCCTTATATGAATAACATTCATATGCACGCTGCAGAAAATTAATGTAGGTCTTTGTTTTTGAGCTGCAGGCTAAAACTTGATTATAACTAATTCTAGAGTATAGTATAGCACAAACATAATATTTTTTAAATAGATACATATGCTGAAAATAATCTCATCTTTTTCATTGTTTTATAAACTTTTCAATGATGTATAAGAAGACTACATTCTTTTATTTCAAACATGAATGAAAGATGAATTATTAATTTATTGGGGTGAAAACTATTAAAAAACAAATGAAAAAATCAATTACAGATCATAAATTGTTTATTTTTATTTTCTTTATTTATACTCATTTTTACCTTCCGTCACCTATAGATAAGGAAGGTAATGTCTTTGGCCAAAAAATTCGAGTGTGAGCTTCTAATGAATAAGCACAGTTTTGCGGTCCCTAGAATACGAATTTACTATTTTTACGATGATGTCTGTATGTGTGTGTATGTAACAATCGTTTCGGATCGCATAAGTTCAATACCACGATTCCAAAAATTATAATTTTTTTGTATTGTTTAAATCCATATGCAGACACGATTATATTTTGTTTTAATTGGTCCACCGGAAATACCATTATTTGCAATTTTTAACAGTTAAAGCAGTTAAATAACATTTATTGACATTTAATGTTATTATAAATTTATATGATTGGATTGCATTTTATACTTCATATTAAATAGATAGAGTTAAAGAATTATAAAGATATTCATAAATTAGCCAGTTATGGCTAACCATGGCAACTGTTAATATATTCAGATAATTCAAATTGACAGATGTCAGTATCCATGAGATGAGGATGTTGGGGAAGACACGGAAAGATAGGGTACGGAATTAAAGGATAAGGGAAATGGCTCGTGATAGAAGTTTCTAGAAAGATACAATGTTCTTGGAGTACAGTATAAGAACTAAATGTTTACTTAAATTCTGTTTATTTAAATAAATAAATGAAAATTTTAAAATATAATTGAATTATTTACCTTTATTTCCGTTAAACAATAAAACATTCTGATATTTTTTTTCGTTTTTGTGAACCAGGTTTCCATTCTGACCAAACTGCAGAATTTATATCCCTAACCAAACCAACGGTATTATCTTACGTGAAATGAAGTGTGTGTATATGACATCTCGTGTTATTTTTATGTGCTATAATAAAGTATCATCTTTATTAGATTTGGAAAGCAGGTAGGTATTGTTTATTGTTTCAGGATTTTCAACCCTTACAGGTTATATCCCTAGGGTGGTCTCACACACAACATCTATTTAATTTTTTACAATTGCCACGAAGTTCCTTACGTAGATGTCTGTGTGTTGCCCATCCGAGCAAGCCCTTGTTACAACCGCCAGCCGGTGCCAGATAGCTTAGTGATTGCCAAGTTAATTGTATCCCAACTTGGAAAGGTAACGGGAGTAGATACCGATCAAGATCAGTCGAGAAAAATTCGACCTGACCCAGATTCGAACCCACGACCTCTGAGTCTAGAGGCTAGCACTCTACCACTGTGCTATCCCGCCGTGGAAAGCAGGTAGGTAGATAATTATATTTCACACTTACTGACTAAAATATACAGTTTCGGTGGCATTATCATCTTTTTAATATGTTCATAAAATCTCAGATGAGAGCAGTTGAATATTGCAATTGTAGACAGATTAATAAAACCGAATAGTAGAATAAGGAAAATTGAAACGCATAGGGTGGTAGCATGAATGGTGATTAGAGATGACTAGCAGTGTTTTAATTCTCAATCGTTTATGGTTTATTTTGGACAAAAATACTTGAAATAAAAGTTGCGCAATTAATTTTTCTATAACTATTATTTGAAGTGTTTTTCTATCAAATATAACATAAACGATTGACAGAGTTAAAACACTGCTAGTCATCTCCTAATCACCATTCATAGTTTTTAATATTTATTTTTGTTCTCATGAATATTTTTTATAAACCTAAATAATTATTTTTCGTTTCACAGCCGGGGAAACCCCGCTGAACTCGAGAAGCCATATTTTAGAATTGCCTTGAACACTGTATAATAAAATAAAAAAAATCACGGCATATTACACATTGCTGGGTGTGCACCTCTGCTTTTCATATTTAAAATTTTTATTGCCAAATTGAATTTAGGCGCAAAATTCAGTAATATGGTCTGAAAAGAATGCTGAACGGGAAATTTTAATTATACTTCGTTATGGTTTCACGTAAAAAAATAGTAGATGGCACTTGAGAACCCATCGTTTTTACATGTATTAAATAAATATTTTTATCTATAAAAATGTACAAAACCGGAATATTAAAAACTACTACAAAACATGGTTAAACAGTATTTAATTCTGGAGATTTTATTTGAAGTGACAACTGACAGGTGATATTTTTTACGTTTTTGTAAAGTGTTTTAAACTAGGTTTGTATTCCGACCGATCAAAGGGCAGAATCCATATCCCTATCTAAACCAACGCTATTTTCTTACGAGAAATGAAGTATAGCCACTAATTTCAATCTTCGCCTGATGATTTCAAGTAACCACTCAATAATGATTTGTTAAGTTTTCGTATTCTTTATTAGTACACATATAAATTTATTTAAAAAATAAAATATTACATTTGAAATTTACATAATTTTGTTATAAATATTTTTCTATAAATTTATATAAAATACTTTGTAAATGTATAACAAATTTTAAATATTTCTCAAAATAATAATGTTTTTTTTATAATACATATCAATTTTTTCATATAAAAAGATACTAATACAATTCATTTCTAATTATATGCCAGTCCATTTAATGAATCTATTGACAATAGTTTAAGAATTTAAATTCAAAGTGATCTTACGTGCCATTTTTTTTAAGATTAAACAAATAAATGTTTTGTAATAAACAATAATGATAGCTGCAATTCTTTTACGCCAAACACTTACTACTTTTCACCGTATGGATGAAAACGTGCTAGTTCTTTATAAAATTAGTTTTATTTTTGGCTTTATACACACACCGGAAAATTAGGGAAACTTCAAAAACGCTTTGTATTTAAAAGTTTTTCATATTTGTGTTATTAATTCTATATGTACAACAAACAACAAATGACGATATAACACTTAAATATAGCTACCAAATACGGATTGATGATCATATATCGAGATGTTATATATTGCTAAGTTTTTTAGTTTTATTGAATATGGGTGTTTAAATCGTGCTCAATATACAGTATAGAGCAAGGGTTAACAATCATATCTACTTATGTTGTCGTGTCAATTCTAATTTAAAGTAAAAAAATATTTTTTTAAAAATAGAAAGTTATTCTTTTTAAGTAATAATAATATAATAATAATGGAAAATTTAGTTTTATAATTAATCTTCGCAATGTGAATTTGCCGCTACCAAATTCGGTCAAATAAACCATCAAAAAAACCCAAAAAATATGATTTTTTTGTGTTCTTCCAATTATGCCGCTGTGTGTATTTCAACCACTTCTGAAAATTTATGATACTTGAGTAATTCTTAAAGATTGCATTTAGCTTATAAAATGTTTTCATGAAAAAAATTATATTTGGCACTTAGATCCTTTTTAACTTAAATATTTCAGCTGTATACATATATAGGGCGGTTAATCAGTCTTGTATTGGAAACACATTTGCATGAAATTCATTTGAGAAAATATTGTGTGCATTAAAATTATAAAGAATAACATAATTATGGCAATGGCAAGAATGTACAAATGATTTATCATTAATACATTTTTCAATATCTACTTGTAAAATGTAAATAAATTGCACAAAACTATTATTTGCAATTATCACTACAAATTATCTAAATAGGAGAGTGATTTAAAAAGTAACAGTAAAAAGTGAGTCATTTTTCTGCATATTAATTCTCTTTTTCAATGTATTAGAAAAAAATGTTTGTTTCAGCCACATATGCTCCGCGTATATATTCCTACCCACTCGAGCTCTCACTCATATTGTTGCAACATTTTTATAAACTATATGTGGCTTCACATCTGACTTTAAAAATTTGATATTTGCTGATAATTAGCTAAGACTACCGTCATAACGTACAGAATGTTCAGGGTAGGTCTCGGTTGTTTTTAACCTAAAAGTTTAAGAATAGCTATATTTTTGCTGTTTGAAACATAGATAAGTTACATACTAGGTGCGTTCAATGAAGTTAGCAAATCAGCATGCTACGCAAGCGACTGGTATATGACGTCATATTTAATGCTTTGCTAGCGAAAAATGCTAGCACCGATTATTTCGCTAGCTTGATCTGCTAAGTGCTGCTAGGATACCAAATTTAAAATGGAATCAAAAATGAGTTTTATAAATCACGTTTTAAATGAAGATGCTAGCTATATATTGTCGAAAAATAACAGTTCAGTTATATTTTATATTGGCATTACAAGCAAATATGTTTTGACATTTGTGGTTATGTTGAAGTACATGTAATTTTTTTGTAAAATTTTTAGATGGAGAATTAATTTTCTGTTATTCCCAAAACAGTTTTTAATTCCAAGCTGAATGAAGCATTTAAAAATTCACAAAGTAATATCTTAGTCAAATATTTGAATTTATATTCGCACCAATTGCCGTTCAGTAAACCTTTTGCTAACTTTATTTTGCTACTTCGTTAGCGCTATCTTGCTAACTTCATTGAACGCACCTACTGTTAGAAAGCTCAAAATGTCTCTTGTCAATGGTCAAACATTCCAATATGGCGTCCATATAAAAATTAAAACTAACATCATAACTATAATTCAACAATGATATAAAAATTTGAGCATTATTATTCGAAAGAATATAAATAGTAACCTAAAGATATGTAAACTAAAATTCAGTATTATTTCACACTTGGAAGATATTACAAAAATAAAAATATTTTCGCCTATATCTAGTGACCTATGCATTCGTTTTCAAATGTTTAAAATGGACTCCCAATAGGGTAACTTTCGTTTAATTTTTCCAACTTCATAGCTCTTATAGTTTTCGAGATCCTCATGGTGGATACGTAATCTTAGAATGCCTGTATAATGGTGTCATTTCTCTTGCAATAATCACTTATCACTGTAAACAGTGTCAAAACATTCTACATGAATGTATTTTCCCTATGCGAAATCTTTATTTTTAAATATCTCAATTTGCTGTTACTTTTTGAATTTCCCTCGTATTTAAAACATACAGGAAGACAATATTATAACGATATTAAAGGAAGTCATTCCTTTATAAGAGATGAATGAAAATAAATACGATGTTTATGAGATGTTAGCTTTGGTTCCAGTTAATTTTAGTTTTATTATTCGATCAGTACGATAGCTGCTCCAAATTTAACTTTTTTTGTACTTTCAGCAAACTTCTTGATAAAGTGTGTTATTGTCAGGTCCATCAGTAATACCGTGAGCTGCCAACTCATCCAGACAACGATCTAGATATTCAGGATCTGGATAACCGAAGCCAGAATGAATCGGTCCGACTTCAGTTTTATGGTGAATGTCATTCCACGTGACGACGTCTTCACGACCAGTTGTGTTTGAACGACCGATTGTAAAGATGAGACGTCTGTGCCAGGCCACGCAAAGAAGTCTCAAAACCTATAATTGTAATATAAATTTGCAATAGTGCTTGAAATATTTAGCTTAAATTAATTTTTAGCGAATAATATTACTTAACGCTATCTAACATATTGAAACAATCAACAAAAAAAATCCTGTAATTTTATTGAGAATTACATGTACTTTCCAAATTTTCTTAATACATGTTGCTACCTTTAACCGTGCATGTGAAATAAAAATATGAAACAAGAGCACATGACAAAATTATTCCGTAGTTTATAAATAAAATTATGAAAAATTATCAACATCTATTTAGCTATTTAATCGAGTTCGAGAATGAGGCAAAAATGTGAAATAAAAGTGTATTACTAGAAAAGTGATCTCTAACTTCAATACGGCTCAACGATTAAAATTATTGGGTGGTGTACGAGCCCTAACAACTATATATTGGGACAAAATAAAATGCATATATAAATCAGGTATTTGAGAGTTTATTTGTTTTTCTAATATTTTTTTAAATTTAATACTAAGTAACTAGTTAATTAACAACAATTGGAGCCAATCAGCAACACAAAAAACAAAATACTTATTCTATCATCTGTAATTAACAAGAAAAATGTCCATATTGTTTGGCAACTAAATATTGGGACATAGCACGAATTTTTATGTCTAAAATGGAGTAACATCGCCCTTAGATTTTATGACCGCTCGAATTCGGTTGGGCATTGACTCAACTAAGGATCTGCACGTTTCAGGAGTAAATTCATTCCAAATATGCTCTATTTTGGCTCTAAGTTCCGGTAATGTCCGCTGTGGGCTGTTCCTCAATGTTTGTTTCATTTTAAGCCACAGTGTTTCGATGACATTGAGGTCAGGACTGTTGGAAGGCCAAGAAAGAACATTGACGTTGTGGTCGCCAAACCAATTTTTTGTGGTTTTGGCCGTATGACAGGACGCCCCATCCTGCTGAAAAATGTAATTTTCGCCAACATTTAACTTCGCGATACTTGGCAGCAGACTGTTTTGCAATATTTGTTGATATTTCGCGGCATTCACGGTACCATCAATAAATTCAAAGCATCCTAATCCTGAAGCTGCCATGCAGCCCCAAATCATCACTCCTGTAGGAAATTTTACCGTACGTTTTAGGCAATCCTTGTGGAAAGCCTCATGTTTAGTACGAATCACACGTTTGCGGTGATCGCCAACACATACGTCGAATTTTGATTCGTCGCTAAAAATTACTCTGGACCAATCTTCTACCGACCAAGATAGTTTAGATTTTGCCCATGCGAGCCTGGTTTTCTTTTGTTTTTCCGTCAAAAGGGGCTTTTCCTTTGCCTATAAGAAAAAAATTGTATAAAATTACACTTTTAAATTGTTATTTGTAATTCAACCTTATAAAACTTGAGTCCACTTTTATGAATCCACTGGCGACAGCATTCCCTTGACAGATTTAATCCAGTTTCATGATTCCATTCAGTGGTAATTTGTCTTAAAGTATTTCTTCGGCCTTTTTTGCACAGTTTTACTAACAGTCTCTTATTTCTATCAGAAACTATTTTTGGACGACCCGGACTTTTACGTTTTTTATCTAGGATATTTCCCGTTTCCCCATAATGTTTAATTATATTCCACACTGTAGTTTTAGGAATATTAAGTTCATCCGCCACTTCACGTATTGTTTTATTTCCGCAGTAATTTTTAAGTACTAATTCACGAATTTTTGAATTTGTAGATATACCACGCACCATTTTGTTCTATAAACGCAGCGATTCACTCAATACGATAAATAATATAATTGCCGATTAATCTGACGTTTCGTTCCCGATTGTTTTCGCAGCCTACTTGTCTTATTTTGTTTAATTTTTAACAGTTACTTTATACTGTCCCAATATTTAGTTGCCACACAATATGAACATTTTTCTTGTTAATTAGAGATGATAGAATAAGTATTTTGTTTTTTGTGTTGCTGATTGGCCCCAATTGTTGTTAATTAACTAGTTACTTAATATTAAATTTTAAAAATTATTAGAAAAACAAATAAACTGTCAAATACCTGACTTATATATGAATTTTATTTTGTCCCAATATATAGTTGTTAGGGCTCGTACATATTTTATAGTTAATTTTATGTCTGTATAATAATATGAAACTTTGTAACTGCTTAAAATTCATTAACTATTCGTTCTATTTTTAATTTACAAGAAGTTCACGAAAATGTAGAATACATACGTGCGGATTAATAAATTTTTAAGAAAATACGACATATACACCAGAATTTCTCGTCAAATAAGGCATTTTTTTTATAGAGAATTTATTTATGGAAAAGTAGTATGTATTAAACATTCGTTGTTCTACAGAGTGAACAAAAATGGCTGAATCATGCCGCTCCATATGTTTTGGACCATTATGACATTGCCAATTACTTTGTATGACAACGGCAGTGTTATTATTTCCATGGGCGTACCTATCGAATTTTGTTTGTTGTCATAAAAATCCTAAGAACCGTCTTCTTTACTTTCACCCGAACGAAAATATGCTTCAAGAAGAAATTTGTCAGTTTGCCATGCTGTTCATTAAAACCCAATGATGAGTAGTATGAGAAACAAATATCAAATGAATCAAAGTACGGCTATGATATTAATCAAATGTTATGCAACTGTCATCATTTGTCATATGTGAGATATATGCTGGATTTATACAGCGTAAGCCGTAACGTAAAGAATAAAACAATGCAAACGTATTTGACAATTATACAGACGTAAGCCGTAACGTGTCAAAAACCCAAAGATCGTCAACTTTTATCTTTCTATGTTGCGGCACGTTGCGATATTACGAAAATTATTACTGCCCTGTGTTATAGTTTGTTTTTGTGTGGCTAATGTGTGTCAAAGTTTAGCTAATATATTAAATGGAAATAAATATAAAAAATACTGCATTACGAATAGTCTGTTTTGTGTGAATGTGACTGACGTGTCAAGTGTCAAAGTTTAAATTATTATATTAAATAGAAATTATGGAAATATAAAGAAATATAGTGTATTACGAATAAAATAACCTGTTAAATACAAATCTGACGTACACTTGTATCGACAGAGCATGAGCAATACTTTTTATGAAAATGTACCGTAAAAGTTCTGTAACTTCTGTATAAAATAGCTCATAAAAATCACGCGGTACGATACGTCATAATACGCCACGGCACGGCTTACGCTGTATACTACTACGTCAAAAAAGTACCGGGAATTGGTCAATAAAACACAAAATATGCATTATTCATCCAAATTAATTTTATCGCCTTCAAAGTAGGCCCCTTTCGAAATAATACACTTATGCCAATGAATAATCCAACCACCAAAACATTTTTTACACATTTTCACGAATCGTATGTGTGTGTGTGTATGTGACCGCGGTTTCGAGCACGATATCCAATACTAGAATTCCAAAAATTACAATTCTTGCGTATTCCTCTTCCTTACAACCATATGCAGACTTGATTAGATTTTGGTTATAATTGGTCAACCGGAAGTGTCCTCATTTGATAATTTTAACAGTTTTTCTTGAAAAACTCAGTTAAATTTTATTATAACTTAAAGAATATATTATTCTCTATACGATTTGATTGCATTTTATATTTCATATTCAACAGATGAAGAGTTAAAGACTTACAAAGATAATAAATTTCATAAATCAGCCAGCTATGCTAACTTAACCATGGAAACTGCTAATATATTCTGGTAATTTAAATTGACAGATGTCAGTATCAATAAAAAGTAAATGAATGAAAGAATAAGGGAAATAACTCTAGTGTTGGGCGTTTCTAGAAAGATATAAGAGAGACGATTACATTGGTTTGAACATGTCATGAGGAGAGATGAGTATATTGGAAGAATGAATAGCTTATAACAGAAGGTGGAAGAAACATAGGAAGACCAAATATAAGATGAAAAGAGAGAAAAGGAACTGAATGAGGACGACGCACAAAACAAAAATTAGTGGAAGAATAAAATAAAAAATAGCGACCCCCTAACGAATGGGAAAAACTAAAGAAGAAGATGTTAGTGTCAAGTGCCTTTTGCATGAAATAGTATTACTGGAAATTTAGAATCTTTTGCAAGAAAATTTATGTTTGGAATTTATACATAATACACAAGATTGACGGAAGGTATTGTGCTGGCCACATCAGATTTTTTAATATACAATTCCCTGTATTTTCTTGACAGAATGTAAATCCAGTAATAGAGCATAGAGGAAGTGCAAGTCACATTGACATTCGTGCTAAAACCAGCTGAGTGGAAGTAAAACATATGCTAGTATGTGATTGACATGTGACATGTTTTAGATTTTTTGTAATCTATTATATTATATTGATGTCATTTTAAAATATAAAGGTACTACATAATTTTAATTTAGTAGATTTGTTATTTATAGCCATTTGCACAGCTTATAGTTAAATTGTTAACCGTTGGTTAAATTGATAATATCGTATCGAAACGTCAAATGAGTTGTTAAATATTACTGTCATAATTTCGATACGTACTTTTTTTGTAAGCCTGTAGTTAAGACATTAACTATTGGCATGTATTTTTTAGGGTACCTCTATATACAGGATATGGCCATGACGTGGCTCGCGTTTCGTCCGCCATTAGCGGGCCACTGTCATATTCGTTGTTGTTGCGTTCGTGACTATTTGTTTTATTTTAATGCAAAACACATGTAAATATACTTCTAATATTTATTTAAAGTGTAAGTAATACTTTTATTTTATTTATTTGTATATTTTCTTGAGATACTGACTACGATGACTGGCAATATTGAACACACATAAAAATTACCAATATTACGCACAAACATTTAAATTTTTAAAAGGTAAATTTAAAATATATACGTATTATGTAAATAATAACCACAGTTATAAATTTGATGTGATAATAACAACCTATATCCTATGCTCTACATAACCTCTATATCTATGTCATAATAATAATTGTGTATCTCTTAAATAAATAAATTTTTATTATCTTTATAGATTCATAGTGTGATTATTTAATATTCCTGTATAGTATAATATCACATTTCTTATAAATAAATAGGGAAATGAATTATCAGTATGTTTGACATTGGCTCGTTTAAGGCGGCGATCTTGCCCCATGGCCATACCCTGTATATAAAGTATTTTTAAGATCGCGGCGCTGGGGTGGCAAGTTTTAAACTACAGGTTGAACGAGATATGACGTTAACCTACTGTCAACTGGGCAAACACATCATTTATAGAATTGTGTATTTCTCATAGTACTGTATTATATTTAATTTTCTTTTTATATTATTTTAAGGTTAGTGTAAATTCCAAGTACACTTTTATAAAACTTTAACTTAAATTGTATAACCACTTCTTTTTTAGATGATATCTTCAAAAAAATAATTAAAATAGCAAAATTTCTTGATTATATTTCTTATTCACTTGTGAACATTAGTATAGGAAGTATTCGTCGAAGTGAAGATAACTTAAATGATATTTTTGTGAACATTTATAAAACTAACCTCGTTTTCTTTGAAATATAATGAATAAATTTTCAAAGTATACAAGACGGATATATTAATTCATAATTTTCTGATCCACGCACTGTATTATTATCTTTTTTCATCTTGTCAAGCATATTTTTAATGTAAACAAGAACTTTTCGTTTACGCGGGAATTCGTGACAACATAATTTATTGTCTTTCTAACGTGACAATGTGCACTCAAGTAAGCAGCAATAATTGTTACTCATATTACAATATATATGTCAATTTAGATACACAAATACGTATAATATTTGATAAATTTCTAATATTACATACTTTAATTACAAGTCAACCTGTAGTTCATTATTTCGCCACCAGATGTCACATCGCTTAGCAAAAGTTGCTAATAAGCTGTGCAGATATAGACCCAGCAGATCCACCTTGATGCCAAAAATTGAATTTATTACTTACTAGCAGACCTAGCAGTTGTTTACTTCCACTCAGCTGATTTTAACGTGACATGTTTTGATGAATTATGGAAAATTGAAATATAATTTTGACATTATTTGGGGACAAAAATTGTCATGTTATCTTCAGCCATTTTTGATCACTCTGTTTCTTAACCATGGAGTAATACATAAAAACAAGGAATATGACGCAATTCATAAATTAATAAATATATAATCCATTAATAAAATATAAGAAATTACACATGTCTTTTTACATCCGTTAAAAAAGGTGCACTGTTCTCATTAAAATGGGTTCATAAAGTATGTATATTCTTCACAATAAAAGCGTGAAAAAGTGCATTTTTTTAACGAAAATGTGTGGCAAAATGAAACGCTATGGCACTTTTTTCATACATTTTTTGTAGACGTAAAACAAATTTGTATGCAACTAAAGTCACTTTTAACTCAATGTAGCATAAATAATTATTAACTACTTATAAACCTATGATACCCTCAAAGAAAAAATATTATTGACAATTTGATATAAAATTTTGTGGATCAGGGGTGGGCAAACTTTTTTGCCCGCGGGCCACATTGATGTTTGCAATTTGACTAGCAGGTCGGATGGATATTTGTAACATGACTAACGGGCCGCATGTGACTGCAAAAAAGGTCTCCTTCCAAGGAAAAATGAAAATCTTGCTAATATGACATGTAAAGGATGCGGATGTTCAGGGAGAAGGATATGTATTTTTTATTGGTATTAAAAATTAAACAAGCCGATAATTTTTTTAAATAAAATTAAAAAATGATGCACGGCCCGCAGGCCCTAATTTGTCCACCCCTGATGTAAACAATAAGTATTAAAATCTTTTTTATGTATTCGAATGAAATGCAAAAAAATAAATTATGAGCCAATTAATACTTCAAAGAAAAGGCAAAGAACTATTTGACATTTCTAATTTGTGAATATAAAAATATGAATACAATACGCACTGATTATTGTATAAAAAGTTTTACCTTTCTGCCTTGCGGAATATCAGGAATATAACAAATTCTTGGAAACCCTACTGCATAATACGCTTTTCCTGGATTTGGATGTTCCTTTCCTTGAATACCCGATGAAATACTGAAATCAATAACAATAATCACAAATATTTACTTTTAAACCATAATATGAAAAAGTACTTGTATGTAATTTGAATGGTTCTCTTTCCAAGATATCCAGGTAGACTTCTATTCATCACCGTCCAATCCATTGTTCCAGTAGGTTGGTTTCCATATTTTTCTCCATATACGATCATACAAACTGGACACTGAATATATAAAGTCTAGAAAGGGAATTATTTAGTATAAAATGTCCCAAAAAATATTAATAGAAAAGGTAAATATACCCTTGGTTTTGTAGCTTGCTGTCGACGAAGCATTTCATTTAAACATTCTAAATGCAGCATGTGATTACAACGTACTAAAGCAACGACAACATTTGTTGAATGCTCTAAGTCCATGAGACAAACAGGACAATGTTGTGAAGATGAGGAATATAGTTCTCCCATACCAACAACTCGAACGTATTGACTAACCATTTCGCTAGCCGCATCCACTCCTAAGAAAATATACAATTTTTATTATAAGCTACAAAAGTGGTTCAAAGATTGTATTATAATTTATAAATAAGAATAATATGATGGAGCATTGCAAAAAATTGCTTTAAATTGAAATAAACTTTTTTATCTAACTTATGCACCCTAAAAATATATATATATTTTATATATTTAAGGAAAATTTAAGCTTACCAACTACAGATGCACTGGGAGCAATATGAATATCTTCTTCAAAAACATCGTCATTTCCCATGGCACAGTCCAATAAATTTGAAGTCGAAGTCACATTTTGCCAGCTCTAAAATAATAACAAATATTTGTTATTTCTTCATAATAATAATAATAATATCCATAAATAAATAAAATAAATATATCAGCACGGCATATTACCCATTGCTGGATGAGCCAATCTGCTTGGTACACAGATATCGGTAATGATTAAATATTTGTACCGTGCGGGCGCTTACCAGACGGCACCTCACAGGCACGCAATGCTGGCGTGGAGAGTGCACCACAGGGGTCAATTTAGTGCCATTAAAATCCGAAGTAATTTTTGGCGTCGGTCGGGATCGAACCCGGGTCCCCAAATTCGCGACCAGCCACTCAGGCACATGGCCACGAGAACCCATATATGCACACTTTTTTATTCTATATTTATAATTTGCAAAAAAATTCGTATAATTTCATCAATATATACTGACCGGCAAAAAAATGTGGAAACTATATTAAACTACGAGCTGTCTGGTTTTTAACAACCTAAAGTGGGATCTTATATATGAAATTACAGTTTTTATTGAATTATAGAAATTCTTAAAACTACAAAAAAAAAGTTTCATATACATAATAAACCCAAATGATACCATAATATTTTTCTATATAAGATACCGATCTCTCATAATAAACGAGATACATGGTATTTTCAAAATTACCAAAAAACAAGTTATCTGTAATTCAAAAACAAAGGACAACTGAAAATTTCAATGGCGATTATTAATTTTGTCTTAAAAAATTAAGTAGGAATGTGCAAACGCTTTTGCTCTATGGAATAAATTCACCGCATTACGTTTGATAATATTGAGAGTGGTCCGATTTTTTTTGCCGGTCAGTGTACATATCATCACGACTTGTTACCCATTCCTGAGTGTAGCAATCAGCTTTTATATTTAGATTTCGATAGTAACCATATTATCTTTATCGTCAAGGGCTTTCAAAGCTTTCGTGAAGAGAAGTTTGGAAATAATTTCCAAGTTTCCAGTTTGATAGTCAGAATTGAACCCGGGCAATCCCAAGTAATAATAATTTTTATTTAATTCTATTTTTGTAAAAAAAATATTCTTTATTTTATAGAAAGTATTTTAATGAAGAAGTAAAAAGGAAGATTTATATTGTATGAAGAAATGTAAATAATTATGTTACAATAATTATTTAATTTAGAAATGTTTATAAATTGTTATTAGTATGAATAGTCATTATTATAAATGTAAACAACTTAAAAGAAATTTATATCATAAAAAATAATCAGTAAAATTTACAGCAAAACAATGTATGAGTAATTTACTTCAAGGTAATATGATATAATGTAATAATACGTTTTCCTTCTAACTATAAACTTGCTTATATTACAAAACTTAAATAACTTACTTGGCTATTTCGGCTATCACTATCTTTGCTTTCATGACTAAGATACGTCGATACTGTATCAACACTAGGTCTGCGTCCCGATTTCGTACTGCTTGAATCCGCATCCAAAACTGCATCATTATTTGCACTATTAGTTATTTTTGTCCCAAAAATATTAAGATTATTTAGTATCGTCCTTGCTATATTAACTGTAGTATCACTATTCTGTTTAGTCTTTGTTCTTGATGTCTTTTTGGAAGACTGCTTTTTGGTGTTGCTAGAATCTGAAGATATTTTCATATCTTTTTCATTTTTCATATCTGCGCGAGAATGATGTCTCATAGATTTGTTTTCAATGTATTTTCGCCCAGTGATCATTGTCATTTCTTCCAAACGAACTTTGGTTAGAGGGTATGGAGCTTGCTGGACACGTCTTATACTTCGGATGAATCCAGTGTTTATCCGTTTTTGAGAAAGATTACAAAAGTTTATTATGTAGGGAAAACCTAAGTATGTTTTGCTCATGTCGATAATTTGATCACCCTAAAAAAACAAATAAAAACTGTACAGTAAATTCAGTTACATTTGGCACACATAATTTATGGTATTTATATTCTCCAGGATGCTAAAAAGCAATGTATCACATAATATTTAACCCTTTTCTTGTAAATGTGACAATAAAATGGCAAAATTGTAAAAAAAATGACAATAACCTCTGAAGATGCCGTAGTATTGGGCGAAAAGTAATGTGATATTTCGCCTTTGAGACCACGGCCCAACAGTCCGACAAATAATCATCTTATCATAAAAGTGTTAAGATTATCAGAATCAGGGTTCTACTATAATAACTTGTTAAAAAATATTATATATGTACTTACTTTTGCCCAAGCATCTTCAATTAAACATTGCACATTCATATCATAAACATGCCATTCTAAATCTTGATCTCCAGCCCATTCCCATTTGGCCCCTTTTCCCGCTGGAGAACTAGGTGGATAACACTTACGTCTTACTCGTAAAACTTCGTCACTGTCTTCTTTACATTGTGTCAATGTTCTCAAATTGATGTAATACTTATCCAATAATGGGTCAGCATCAGACAGCATAACCCTAGTTAAATGTTTAACGTTTGCTCTTTCCAAATGTTGAGCCACATCTGGACTGTACGGTCTCCATCGTCCAGATTTGTTTTCCCATTCCCAAACAACGACTGCATGACCAGACATTTTGGAGAAATACTTGTTGACACAATGCACTAATTTTCAAAGTATACACATAAAGTATTTATCTTGGAAAGTAATCTTCCTTCACTCAGTAATTTGCAACATTTTAAAAACATGACTGTAGGATTCTTTTTCACATAGAAAGTGGAATAAAGTTAAATGCTACCTGTCGTACACATCAAACAGGTCAAAAAACTTCGTACTTCATTAGCACTCAGAAAGTTAACATTTTATAGTGAAATACATAGTTTATTTTATGATAAAAACATGTAAACTGCTTTAAATATTTTGATTAATGAATTAAATTACACTACTTATTATTTTAATTACAGACATTTGACACTTCTTGACACTTGTTTTGGCGGCGTAGTGTCCGTTCAGAAAAAACTCACATCAAATATGTTGGTAATAAAATGTCCACTAAAAATAGAATACGTTTACCTTTGATTTACATATTTGACGAATAATTTATGTTTTTATTTGATGTAAAACTCATAAAAATAATTTTATGTAAAGTATTACTAAAATAAATAATGATGAACAAAGTTTTTACAATATGCGTTCCATGGACAAATAAAAATGGATTCTATTGCTTTCTCTTCCTAAAGATTGTTTTCTCTCTCTTTCACAAAACTTTCCGCGAATTTTAAATATATATTTATTATTTGAAACTGAATCAGCAGCTTTACTGTTTATAGATGTTGGTGAAATTGAAGTCAAATATACCGCAAAATCTTGAAATTTATTAAAATCAAATGTATAAATAAATGATAATTTACAATAAATATGTAATATATTATCGTAACACTATGGACGTAAAATTTATTATCATATGGGCTTACATAGGTACATTTTTACATTTAAGCGTTGGCTATTAACAAATTTTATACATTTCTTTTGCAAAATTAATACAAACTTCAATGTCAAATGAACATATAGTTTTATGTCATTTGGATAACACTTCTCCCACATAAAAATAATATTTGGAACCCATTCATTCGTTGACTTCTTGTCATCATTATTAGATAAGTACAAATAATGCGAAACTTCTAATAATGATATGCTTGAAATTTCTCGTTACCCAAATGACATATTTTGAATTCATTCACGAATCAGTCAACGAAAATAATACTGAATCACATAGAGTAGGTATATTGTTGCAAGTATGTTGTGATAAAACTGTGGCACTGCATTGTTAGTGGTATATTCGCTGGCTTGTGTAACATTCACATTGAAAATGCCTTCTGTAAGTCCATTAGGGGAACGCACAAGGAATCCAATCTCGCCAGAGTCGGAGGAAGACACCGAGCGAAGGATGAGCATTGCGTTGTGGCAGTTAGGCTCTGAGGAATTCTGAAACAATAACATTTATTATTATAACATCTCTTAATAAAATGGCAATTTAAATCTATTTTTGTACGAAGGGAGATTTTTAGGTAATCTACCAAGTAATGAAAAAAAAAACAATTATTTAATATGAAGTGATATCCCATCCCTTTCTCATTTGCAATCATTAAAAATTTTATCCTTTGTTCTATCAAAACTAAAAACTTTTTTTGATTTTCTTCAGTCTTTCCACACTTCGGGTCATATTCAGTTGCTTGTACAAAAATTCACTGTAAAATATTGTTTGTGACACATGTGAAAAGCGTGATTTTGAAACACCATGCAAATTCCAAATTTGTATCAGAATCATTAATTGCCTGCATTTAACATTGTGCGTATAAACAAAAAATGTATTTATTTTCTTTATAAAAAAAAAAAATTAGTGAAAAGCCCTAATGTCATATCGGAGTTTATTTATCACAGTAATACGAAAAAGTGACAGGTGAACACATTAATATGAAAAATATTCAAAATGAAAAACAGGAAGTAGACTTTTTTGCATTCGAATTACAAAAAAATATAATATATTGATTCTTAACATTTAACTATCATTTATAAATATTCACCATTATATATGATTGCCATTGCCTTTAAACAGTATGCGTTCTGCTGCCCTAGTTTATGAACATCGTTTTAATCTCAGTATTACTAAATTTGAAAATTTAGTTTAAGTCTACGTACACTACATCTGCATTAAAGTTTAATAGGTACGTGGTATACGTACACTTACCGTGATATCTGCGGCGTATATGCGGTTGTGCATATCTCCAGGTCGCAGGACGCGGTCACCGGCAAGCCACACCACTTTGCTATACGGCGGGTATGCGCAAAACTTAACCGTAAGGGTCAGTTGCTGTCCACCGACCGCCGTCACTGTCTGGTTGTTGGGGTACACTACAGGTTTTCCTGAAAATAAATATCATTATTAGGATATTGAAGCGATAGGCCGGAGTTCGCATATCGTACGAGCTAAGTTTACTAAAGTAATTAAAAAAAAATGTTTGGTGCTTCCAATCACAACATAATATTTAATTCATTTAAAAATCATACACTGCAAAAAAGATGCGTGTGTTAAATTTTTTAGTGTATAATTTTTATACGTCATTAAAATGCTCGTTAAAATGATTTTACTAATTTAAAAATAAAAATAGTGTGGACCTGATGGTACACCAGCTATACTTCAATTCACGTAAGAAAATGGTAGATGGTGCCTGAGAGCCGATCGTTTTTACATTCATTAAATAAATAATTTAAATTCGTGAAACTAAACTTTTTTGTGAACTAGATTTGCATTCTAATCAATCAACCCGCAGAATTTATATCTCTAACTAACCATTGCTATTTTCTTACGTGAAATAAAGTATTTTATAAGATTTATCTACCATCAGATCTACTATTTTTTGTGTGTAAATAAATTAGAATATGGATCATATATATTAAAATTAGACAATAAAACTGTATTAAAATTTTAAAAAAATTATTCATTTTTAAAATATATTAATGTCCTTAACATTTATGTCACATGTTTATTTATGTTAGGTACTACTTTCAAGCCTTCTGCTATCGCTTTTTTTGAAATTTGGAATCAATTTTTAAGCAAATGAATGAATATAACAATGAAAGTAAACGAAATAACACTTATTTGAATGCACGATGCCATAGAAACCACATATACATGTTGAATGACATATAGGCTACCCAAAGCTATCATCTACGTAGTTTTTACCTTCCGTTACCTTTAGGTTAAAAAATTTGGTGGTGAGTTTTCAATGAATAAGCACGTTTTAGGGTCCCTACAATACGATTTTACTATTTTTACGATGATGTCTGTAGGTCTGTATGTGTATGTGTGTGTGTGTGTGTGTGTGTGTGTGTGTGTGTGTGTGTGTGTGTGTGTGTGTGTGTGTGTGTGTGTGTGTGTGTGTGTAATTTCGGCCGCGATATCTCCAATATTAGAATTTCAAGAATTACAATTTTTACGTATTTCTCTTCCTTACATCCATATGCAGACTTTTTAACAGTTTTTCTTGAAAAAACACTATAAAATATGATTTACACATTTAATTATTATCTATTGATTGCATTTTATATTGCATAGCCTACTTCAATATTGTAGAATTATTTCTGATTTTTAATATCATTTTTCTCGAAATAATTGTTATACAACCCCATATCATATTCATATCGTTGAAATCAGAAAAAAACTCTCTATCTAATGGACAAAAAATTTATATAGGTTGCCATTTAAAAAAATATAATTTTATTCTACCGTTTGAGAACCACTGGTTGAATTTTTTATTTATTATTCCTCATAAAGTCCTTTTTCCTGGTAATTTTTTGTATATAACATTTTTCTCTAAAGTCATTAGTTCGCCCAAAAAAGCGCTGGTTGTTTTAAAGGAAACACCTGTATATATATATATATATATATATATATATATATATATATATATATATATATACATATATATATATATATATATATATATATATATATATATTCATTGGGGAAGACATGGAAAGATAGGATAAGGAATGAAAGAATAAGGGAAATGTGTCGAGTGATAGAAGTTTCTCGAAAGATACAAGAGAGACGATTACATTAGTTTGAACATGTCATGAGGAGAGATGAAGAATATATTGTAAGAATGAATAGATTAGTAATAGAAAGTAAACAAAACAGAGGACGACCAAAGATAAGATGGAAGGGATGTATTGCGGAAGACTTGAGAGAAAAGGAACTAAATGAGGACGGCATGCAAAACAGAAATGAGTGGAAGAAGAAAATAAAACATAGCGACCCCTAACGAATGGGAAAAGCTAAAGAACAAGATGTCAGTGTCAGTGTCAAGTGCAAGTTGCTAAGGTTAGGATAAATGATCTTGTACTACCCATTTTCTTCGTCCCTGCCCCCGCGAAGGACCACCTTTGAAATAGGATCAAATAGATTCTGAACTGATTCAGAATGTCATTGTCACGTCAATGTGACTGACTGCTACGTATTTTGTCCAATTTTGTCATGTTTTTAAGTAATTGATATTAAAATTACAGAAATAGAAGAAATGAATTAGTTTATTATATCATGTTTCATTACCTTAAGAAATACATTTATATTTAAACACTCAACTGTAAAATAATTTAATGTGTCAACAACAAATCACATATACAACATATTATGGCTACCTACAAACAAATTTAGCAGATTATTATGTTGTAAATATAATACTGTTTTTATTTTCTGCTTCTTATTTTACACAACATTCTGTTCTTTTTTGAAGGTAGTTCAGTTTAGTTTAGTACGAGGTAAGATCAGTTCATTTTCACCCTAAAATGAAAGCGCCTATAATACACAGGATTGACGGAAGGTAATGTGCTGGCCACATGAGATTTCTTTCTATTAAAATTATTATTAACGCATATTTCTAATTATTGAGCACGAAAGTTATTTTAAACATATATTTACAAATTTTTATAAGTACAAATTGTGTTTCTAGTTATTATAGTTCTCGTTAAATAAGTATGGATTGAAGATTTCTACACTGTTTCCAATTCAGTGGCCTTGTTGAAAATGCTAAGTTATGAAGAAGCGGAAACACCGCTGAGCAAGTTGACAAGGTGCGGAGCAGGGAAAAAGTTGAGCATCTGTCTATACTTATTTGACGGCGAGTATAGTGAACTCCACTGTTTGAGAACAAAATGTATAACATCTGTCCATCTTCGTCGTAGAATATTGCAGCTTGACGATTAACATTTAAGATTTTCTAGAACGACAAATAGTTTTCAATTTAGATTGAAAGCAATTAAATAGCTGCAACTTCTGCTTTTACTACTATTTATACATTTTGTTTAAATGTTATACAAAAGATGTTATAACGTATATTTGTTTTCATAAGTATAATAATGTAATACAAAGAAAGATATATTTAGTAAAAATCGCAAAACAGGTATATAAAAAGGGAAAAGAATGATATATGTTCGTAGGTGATAGCACATTTTTGCAAATATTATATTACATTCTTCGTCCATCAGAAAATCTTTCATTCTGTCTGAGCAGTGTGTTCAAAATTCTCATTTCACTGGTAATCATTCTTCTTCTTCGCTTTTTTTCCATACCTAGCATTCCATATGAACCGTCAGGAACCAGGAAGCACCATTAGCGCCGAAAGCAGGAAAACAAATGAGGCAGGGGTGCACTTTATAAGAATTGGCTCTAGTCCAACCCTTAAATAATATATCGAAACTGGTCATTTTAAATCCATTTTCACCTTCTGCAGAATTTATTACTTTTTGATTGCAACGATTTTTTTCTTCTTTACATCATTAATTTTTTTTTTGTTTAATATGGAAACATAAATATTTTGATTCATTTCTAAATTCAAAAATATTATAGATATTGATCCAACACATTCTCATAATAATAAAACTATAACTATGATGATTCTAAATAAATATTGTTGTTTAACTGTGATTACTTTTTACCAAGTTGATATAATTTTTCACCAACCAAGTATGTTGATACTCGTATATAACAAAAAAAAATATATCTTACACATATTTACTAAGACGATAATAACATTGTTTTTCTACTCGCATTCGCTCGTGATGCAAACTTCATTCTCATGAGTAATACCATACAATACATGCTCATTGAATAATATACTGTTATCTCACATTGCTAATAGCAGCGTGCCTTTTGATTTTTAGCTCACTGACAGACCTAGTCTGTAACAGAGTGGTTAATTTTTTAACAAATGGTTAAAAAGTAACCAATAGTGATTGCTTTGAGAACTAAAAATCCATTTTTTTGTTATATATCAACAAACTTGATGATGAATTTTTTTAATCAGTTGTTAAAAATTAACCACTTAGTCCCGTGAGTGAGTAATAAAAATAAATAAATATATCATCACCGCATATTATCCATTACTGGGTGTGCCAATATGCAGATATTGGTAGTGATATATTCGTACCGTGCGGGAGTTTACCACTTTACCAGGCGTCACCTCACGAAATTATGAAAATTTTGACCAAAATAAATTTTTCATCATTATCGAATACCCTATGATTTTTTTTAGAAAAACAGCACATTTAAGATTACCCCTCAAAGGTGAAGAAAAAAATCCATTTAACCGCCATCGTATCTATAGTTCTCGAGATCCCAATGGTGGTAGTTTTAAATGGCACACACTGTGTAATTTCTTACATTAAATGTGAATGTATTGGTTAAATTTTCACAATAAAAAAGTAATTTTATACATGGGCGTAGTCAGGATTTTTTTTCAGGAGGGGGGGGGGGGCAAAAATAATTACAATTTTGTATATAAAATTTTGAGTTCTTTTTTATTTAATTTGAGTGAGATACATTTTTAAATATTACTTGAAAATTTTAATTGTTTTTGTTTCTTCTGAATGGTATAGTTTTACGCACACAAACTCTTAGAAATGTGTGTGTGTGCGTGTGTGAGGTTGTTGGAGGCACGATTTCTCAAATTCTATAAGACTAAAGACCTGTTTGACTACGGATTCCTCAATCCAACATTAATGGGGAGAGTTGAATAGGTTTTGGTACCAATTGAAAAACCGGAAGTAGTAGTACTTAAAAAAAATTCTAAATATTATTTTTTTGATTTTTTTTATTATTAGTAGTAAAGAACGTAAAATTCTCTATTCGATACATTTTAAAATTTTATTATATCTTCTATATATTGAGATAAAAAAGTAATATATAAAATAATCTGTTGTAATAAATGTCATATTGACAAGGGCCTTCATATCTGCTTGTCTAGGCCAAGTATAACAAACTAACTTCGTTAATTTAGAAAATCTTGAAATTTTTTATGAAAAATTCTGACATTTGACATCTATGTCTAATAATTGTCTTTCTGACACGAGCCCCCATATCTGCTTGTCAAGGTCAACAATGTCACATGAGTGCTCGCGCCCTATACTTATGTAACCAAAAACGGAAGTGGCGAGAGGTATTGTGCTGGCCACAACAGATATTTTTCCTAGTAAATTATAGAACTTTGAAACAGTTTGACCATTGCGGGTGGCGCTAGTGTTTGTCCATTGATGGTTTCACGGTGAGCGGGCGTACAAGACACGCGAATTTCGCTTTCAAAATTAGACAACCAATCAAACTGATTAGGACATGATATGTCATACTAAATATTAATCGACTTCAATCGCTTGTAGTTTACGAACTAATTAATATTTAAACAATTTTTTTCTGTGTGTGTGTGTGTGTGTGTGTGTGTGTGTGTGTGTGTGTGTGTGTGTGTGTGTGTGTGACGAAAGTTTCGGATCGCACAACTTCAATCCACAATTCCAAAAATTATATTTTTTTTCGTATTCCTCAAGTTTACATCCAGTAGAAGAGGTGATTAGATTTTGGTTATAATTAGTCAACCGGAAGTACCCTTTTTCTTGAAAAAACGCAGTTAAATATTTATTATAACAAAGAATATATTATTCTCTATACGACTTGATAGCATTTTATATTTCATATCCAGTGGTTACAGAATTAAAGAATTATAAAGATATTAAATTTCATAAATCAGCCAGCTATGCTAACCATGGAAACTGCTAATATATTCAGATAATTCAAATTGACAGATATCAGTATCAATGAAAAGTAAATGAATGTGGCAGAGATGAGGATGTTGAGATAGATGTTAGGGAAGACACGGAAGGATACGGTAAGGAATGAAAGAATAAGGGAAATAATTCTAGTGTTAGGAGTTTCTAGAAAGATACAAAAGAGACGATTACATTGGTTTGAACATGACATGAGGAGAGAGATGAAGGATATATTGGAAAAAGAATGAATAACTTAGTAATAGAAGGTTGAGGAAACAGAGGAAGACAAAAGATAAGATGGAAGGACTGTATTGCGGAAGACTTGAGAGAAAAGGAACTGAATGAGAACGACACGCAAAAAAATGAGTGGAAGAAGAAAATAAAAAAGCGGCCCCTAACGGGAATGTCTTCAACGCCCGAATATTCAAAACCAGAATATTCAAAACCAGAATATTCATGCACAGAATCATTCAAATCCCGAATATTCAAAACCAGAATATTCATACACAGAATCATTCAACGCCCGAATATTCAACACCCGAATATTCAAAAACCGAATGAAAAAGTTTAGGCTACCTGTCACTAGATGTCACTACGAAACGTATGCATTGTCGATATTGTAGTGTACTTTAATTTATTTAGATGAGAAGAATAATGGACATACGTTTTCAAATGTCAAAAATGACAGCTTCATCGATAATTATATACGATGTGATTGAATAACTGAAATCTAGATAATAGGTACAGTATAGGCATGTCTACGGAAAATATGTGGAACTTAAAACATTTTTTGAATAATAAACCGTTCTACCGTTTAATAAATAAACAATTACAGTTACATTTTCTACACGAAGTGCCAATATTATAAAGTATGTATATTACAATAACACGAAATAAATGTTATTTTTCTCATTACAGATTCATAGTTTGATTACAAAGATTATAGTAAAAAAATCGTTTCGCGAGAGCCATGAATAATGCAAAGTTCTATCAAACATCGATGATTATGGGCTATGTCTACATAGCAATCTATAATACACATAAAATCGTTGTTAATTTTGGTTTGGCGTCGTATAAAGCTCTGCTCTGACACCTCTTATTTTCGCTCTTTTTATAGACAATTTGTGCTTTGAATTAAATTCAAAGAACTTTGATAATGTAAAAATATTCAGAAATGTCGAGCCCACTATCTTCTAAAATTATTTTAATATTATTTCATGATGTAGTAACAATTCCCTAAATGATAGAAAATGCCAAATCAGCAAATTTCTCATATTTCATCCACTAATCCGACACCGTTAAAGACATTATAACATGGTTTGAATTCGACATGATTTTTTTTCCTTTCATGAATTTGCACGATTGTTGCTGAGGAATGGTTATTAGGTTTGAAATTTGCCGATATGAATCTGTTCAAAATATTACAGAAATTTCTTTGGAATTGAAGTGTGTTTTATTTGTGACCCACTCTTTCACTCAAATCGTGTAATACATAATAAGAATGAGAATTTCATGTTGAACTCATATTTCGAAACTGCGTTGTCCTATTTATAACCGTGTGAGAGTGGTGAAAGAAAAAGGAGTAATGAGCCGATTTGAATATGTGTCTATAACTTGCAAATAGTCACTGATCTTTAATACAATTGAAAATCTGTTGGAAACCATTGACAAAAATATTGCAAGGTATAATATTAATAATTCCAGGTAATTATTTAAAATTATAACGGATGGAGATACTATAAATAATTATTAAAGTAGGTATTAATAAGTAACTTTCTTTATTTTCTGTTTAATTTAAGTTTCTTTCATAAGTTGTTATTCTGGTTAATTTTTTAAAAATAAATATATTTTTATAAAGTCGCTCTATTTTTTTGTTGCACCTCACATCTTTATTCAAATACGTAGTCGTGCCATAAATTCTGTCCCTGAGTATAAAACACGATAAAAAATATATAAAAATAAAATTAAGAGTGCCTTGAGCATTTGTTTTTTTCATCTGTCAAAATATTGTAAATCATTAATTTCAAACCGATAGTTCATGCGTTCCTACTTGGTTCATGAAGTAAACATGGAGTGGGGTATTAAAAAGAACCGTGTAGCAGTGATTGCGCTATACAAGTGCAACAAAACATCAGTAGAGATTTTCAATTTGTTAAAACTTCTGAAAATTACGAAGAAGTTTGTTTACCATGCACAACTAGGGATCCAGCAGCCGTCAAATCTGTTCGCGAGAGAATTTGTAGAAATCCACTCTGGAATCAGAAAATCATGTGTAGGGAAATGAAGTTCCCCGCTAGAACCATGTCACGCATTCTGAAAGATCTTAAACTTAGAACTTATCGCAGAAGCACAGGGCAGCGATTAACAGCCACGAGAGCTAAGATGTTATTCCAGCGACACGCAAACGGAAGTCATCGGCAAATTCTTTTTACCGATGAAAAATTTTTCACTGTAGAAGAAAAATTCAACCGCCAAAATGATTGAATGTATACCCATAGCTCTCGGGAAGCTGCAGAGAAAATCCCGAAGGTAGAAAGGGGTCACCACCTAGCGTCAGTGATGGTTTGGTGGAGGGTGTCGTATGACGGTGTTATGAAGTTGCATTTCTGCGAACAAGGGGTAAAAACGCGAGCAGGAAATTACCAGAGCGACATATTAGAGTAAGTTGTAAAGCCATTGAATGATTCCTTGTTCGCTGGTAAGCACTGGATTTTTCAGCAAGATTCAGCGCCCGCACACAAAGCGAAGTCGTCGCAACGCTGGTTAGAGCTGAATTTACCGGAATTTATTGTCGTTGAAGATTGGCCCTCTGGAAGTCCAGACCTCAATCCTTTGGACTACCGCTTTTGGTGTGTCAAAGAACGAGCCGGTCATTTTGAGTATTTTTTTTTTTAATTAATAGTTATGTAACAATAAAATCACATTCATTTTTTATCAGATTTCTTTTTTATGTAGAATAAGCCTCCCTTGTATTAGGGACAGTATTTATGGCACGACTACGTAAAGCTAATCATATATGGCAGCGGTAACTTAAGCACTTTGACCATGTGAAATTTGAAAACAGTGACCACCATGACACTGATAGCTTGTATTTGTTATGGTTTGGATTTGATGGGAGCCACTTAAAATTGTATAATACATGGAAGTTAATAACGATAAAAAAAATTGCTTCCTTCGGCGCTCTCATTTCGCAAGCGTGTTAATAATATTACATTGTTTTTACCTTCCGTCACCTTTAGGTAAAGAAAGTATTGTCTTTATTCAAAAAATTCGATGGTGAGTTTTTAATGATTAAGCACATTTCAGGGTCCCTAGAATACGATTTTACTATGATGTCTGTATGTGTGTGTGACGATAATTTCAGCCGCGATAACAAAAAAAAAAACGATTTTTACGTATTTCTCTTCCTTACACCCATGTGCAGACGTGATTAGATTTTGGTTATAATTCGTGAACCGAAAGTCCCCTCATTTGAAGAATTTTGCAGTTTTTCTTGAACAAGCGCTGTTAAATTTTATTCTCTATACGATTTGATTGCATTTTATAATTCAAATTCAATAAACATAGAGTTAAAAAAATTATAAAGAAATTAAATGTCATAAGCAGCAAGCTATGCTATAACCATGGAAACAACTACTATATTAAGAAAATTCTGATTCAAATATGTCAGTATCAAGTGCAATTGACATAGCATGTTTGTATTATAATTTTACTGGAAATATATAAACTTTTGTTACAAACTTTCACTTTCTGTATGGAATTTGTACAAAATACCTAGAACTGACGGAAGGCAATGTACTGGAAATATAAGATCTCTTAGAAGGAAATTTCTGTATGGAATTGGTGTAAAATACGTACAGGTGTCTGCCATAAACGAGCCACCATTGCAAACTTTCTTATTTGAAGATATAGAAAGACGGTTAAATGGACAAAGTTAGGCGATATTATATGAAAAATTTAACGGTGAAAAATGCAAAACAATTGAACATCAAATACGCGACTTATTCAACAAAATAACATTTTTTAAATAGAATGCTAAATTGAAAGTGATAACCATTTAAAAGATTTTTTTATCTGAATATAAAAGTTCATTATCACTATGCCTTTAAAATTAAAAACAAAAGAGTTATTTCAAATTTAAATATTATATTTCTTATTTAAATACAAATATAACATTTTTGCTATTGGGATATTTCATTATGTAGAGATGGCGTTGTGTACCACCAACGTTAAACTTTCAACAAGGGTGCACATTTGTGTAACTTCCATAAGCGTATCATTGCTGTTTTTCTTTGATTCTTCTTGTATTTTGACTTTTCTCTCAGTGTTTATTATTATTTTAGGTAGAGTATATTGGCTTGTATCCTGTTTTATTAATTGTAGCGGAAGATTAATTATTATTTTTCATTTTAAATACTTTAGTTAGTAGTTGTTAGGTTATGATCACAGATTTGTTTTTTCTTACGGAGAGCACATATTGGATAATAGTAGTTTAATTAATTGTAAATATTAGTTCTATTATCTATTTTCAATTATATACACTACGTGCGTATGTAAAAACATACGAATGAAATAAAATTGCTCCCATGTTTTTATTTCCAAATTTTTCCGCCTGGTTCGTATTCTTAATGAAATATCCCAATATATTCAAATAAGAAAGTTAGGAATGGTGGCCCGCTTATGGCAGACATTCTGTACATAGAACTGACGGAAGGTAATGTGCCGGCCACATCAGATTTTTTTTACTTGTATTTGCCAATATCTTCCAAAAAAAATTTATACATCTACCTGTGACGCGTGGCTCGTAATACGAGCACATTTTTCTAATAAAATCGCTTTTATGGAGCACAATCCTCATAAGAATACAATATGAAAGTGCGCTCCGTAAAAGCGCTTTTGTTATGAAAATGTGCTCGTAGTGCGCGATAACATTATTATTATTAAAGACTGAGGCCTAAGGCATTTATTTTGACAGCACATTTTATTTCATTTTCCAGATAAACGATACTATAACTAACTCTAGTAACTTTTAGTTAGGGAGAAGGAGAAGCATCAGAAATTTTGCAAATATTGATGTATTGTATTGAACTTCTCATTCATATTATTATTTTTTTTATAAAACACCAGTCCTGATATTTGAACAACTGTGATTCCAATGCGGCCACCTGTGTATGTGTGCAGAGTGTGCTAATGTAATTAGGACGCAGAATAGAGATCGTTGCCTATTGTGCAGGGCAGATATTATTTCAATTCAAAGGATTTTTTAAAATGTATTTTTTATTGGTACTGCGAAAAAACGTAGAATATCATATTAAAACAATAAAAATAAACAAATTCGACGTAGATTTTAATTCTAAACAACTTTTTCATTTACACCGTTAATCTAAAAATTCATAGAGCACGAATTGTCACTAGTATTATAAAATTACCATTATAGTATATTTGATTTTAAATTATTTTTTACAAATAAATCTTTGTTTTTTTACAGTAACCACAAACTGGCCACATCCGCCACAATACATATGTAAAATGTGTTTTTACATATTTAAATCGGCCCTTTCAGAGCCACCCAAATATTTTTTTGAAAAGAATTTTTACTTCCATTTATTACCTTCCGTCACCTTTTAGGTAAGGAAAATAGGTTTGTTTGTTCCGCTATACTGAATTTTGCAATTTACTGCCTATCGCCGTGGTAATAATTTAAATGACTAAAAATTATTTTTCTGTTCGATCCGTTTCCGCCATATTATTTATTTTAGAAAATACTTCAGGTTCTATTATATTTGTAAAGGATACTTAGTAAGTAGTTATTTATGTATCAAGGCACTGAAGTTCTATTTTTATTACAAATGTGGAATTTATTTGCCGGGGTTCTTATAGCCGAGGAAAATAAAGCATATGAGTAATAAAAAGGAACTTCAGTGCCGAGGTGCATATTAAATTTTATTTGAAATCGAAAAATTGTAGAACCGACAGGAATATTTATTTTTATAGGTTATATGTGTCAGTTTGACATTCAATATTGCTAATCTCCGACACTGAAGTTATTGTAGAGAACACTCAAAATTATATGTTTTATCTGAAACTTGTTCATCGGAATTATTTAGTTCGTTCGTCTTGCACATATTTTTTATCATTTTACGTAAAAATTTACTATTGTACATCATACACTTGCCCAAATTATCTTACATATATAATAATTATCATACGGTTGGCAACACTACATTTGTATAAAATCGTCTTATAATGGATTACTTTAGTGCTAATTACTGAATTTTTAATGTCGATGTTTGCACAATTTAGTGACTATTTCCAATAAAATATAGTATTCCATTCTCCACTATTTTAATTGTTTACTATTGTTATCAAATAAATTTACTTTATTATAAATTTCGTGGCCATGTGCCTGGTCGCGAATCTGAGGACCCGGATTCGATCCCGACCGACGGCAAAAATTATTTCGAATATTAATGAACCCTGTGGTGTGCTCTCCACGCTAGCAATGAGTGTCTGTGAGGTGACGCCTGGTAAGCACCCGCATGGTACAAATATTTCATCATTACCGACATCTGTGTACAAAGCAGATTGTCCCAACCAGCAATGGGTAATATGCCGTGATGATATATTTATTTTTATATGACAATGACATTTATTTATTTATTTCAATTCTAACATTACATAGCATGTACTTATTGAAAAATATCAGTTTTTTTCCTAATAGTTATGGGTCACTGTAAAAAATATTACTACCAGCTACCTCGGCCTTTTACCGCAAGTTACTGGAAAAATGGAACGAACAGAATCTAGTAAGTTTACAGTTAACCATGCACTGGATAGAACAGCAAATTACACCTCCGCGGATTGCGGCAGATGCAGGGTAGCGGAACGAACAAACCTTTGTCTTTGGTCAAAAAAATCGATGGAGAGATTCTTATGAATAAGCACGTTTTAGGGTCCTCGCAATACGATTTTACCATTTTTACAATTATATCTGATGTATGTATGTGTATGTATGTATGTATGTGTGTGTGTGTGTGTGTGTGTGTGTGTGTGTGTGTGTGTGTGTGTGTGTGTGTGTGTGTGTGCGTAAGTGCGTGCGTGCGTGTGTGTATGTGTGTGTATGTGTGTGTTGATATTTTCAGGTTCGATAACTCCAATTCTACAATTATAATTTTTGTATATACTTGAGTTTGCTTCCAAATGAAAAGCTGATTAGATTTTGGTTATTATAAAGAAATTAAGTCTCATAAATCTTGCTATACACCACTATGGAAACAGAATCTGTTCTGTAAATATAATTGATGGGCAGATGTCAGAATATTATGTTTGAGAAATAATTTTACTGAAAATATATTTATTGCAAGAAACATTCTATGTGGAATTTATACAAAATAGTTATTTACAGAAAACAGACCATATTGTGCTGGCTACAACAGACTTTTTGGCTGGATCATCTCCATAGCTTCAATTGCTTCATCAGCAGCACCTCATCGTTTTTTTTTTTGTTCACTTTAGTTACTTTATGAAATAATTATTTATGTCAAATACAAACGTATTTTCTGTAAGAGGTGCATACAATTTTGTAGGGTGAATTTGGCATTTATACTCTTCATACAAACCGAGGCTCATAATAGTTCAATCAGTTTACATTTCCTATAAACAAATTATAAAACCTACAAAAATGGTGAGATATTTCTATCCTCTACTTTATAATATAGATTTTAAACTTACAAAAACTGTATATGTTATTTAAGTACTCCACCAATTAATAATGGGGGAAGGGGTTATATCGCCTTTATAAATAATATCTTTAATTTTATTAGGCATTGTATTCACAAGCCCTGCACATTCTTCTGTTAGATTATTGTCCCATATGTCTTGTGCCAAACCTTTTAAATGCCGGTCGAGCTATTATCATACGTCTTTTGGTCCACAGTTTTTAGTCTATATTTGAAGTAAAGAATTTTGTGGAAAATTTCGTGAAAATGTTAGCTGGCTAACTATTATGAACCTGGGCTTGTATATATTTGAATAAAATGTGTTCGTTTGCTTTAAAAAATGAGTAAATTTATTTATTTACATTCCTGACATTCCTTTGCTCCACAATTAAATCATCAAAGTATTACAAGTGGAATTAATTAAGATATACATATATCAATTTAACAGAAAGTTGCTACATAATATCACACAAATCTCCTATTTGTAAAAGACATTTTATAAATAAAATTAATAAATTATAAGTAAGCTAATATTGTTTAAAAAATTCATTTGGCAGTATTCTTACACAAATTTTTGTGATACCTGTTGTAATCACCTTATCAAATAGTGGCTAACTCGTTCTAAAAGAAATAAACGTTCACCAAACATATGTTATTAATTTGGAATATAATATTTATTAATTTGTTTTTTAGTATATGTTCTCTTATTAGCGTAGCTGTCACTTTTGACAGTTGCTGTGGACAGTTGAATGGATTGAATGCAGACGTATGTCCACTTACTTTCTTTTGACCAAATTAAAGTTCACTAGATTATCGACAACTAATATGTTGCACCACCATTGAACACGCGTTGAACTAGCTTTCGTAGTGACATCTAGTGACAGGTAGCCTAAACTTTTTCATTCGGTTTTTGAATATTCGGGTGTTGAATATTCGGGCGTTGAATGATTCTGTGTATGAATATTCTGGTTTTGAATATTCGGGATTTGAATGATTCGGTGCATGAATATTCTGGTTTTGAATATTCTGGTTTTGAATATTCGGGCGTTGAGTATGCACCCCCCCTAACGAATGGGAAAGGCTAAAGAATAAGAAGAAGATGTCAGTGTCAAGTACAATTTGCATAGTTTGTTTATGAAATAATTTTCCTGGAAATTAAAAATCTTTTGCAAGAAAATTTATAATAATAATAATATAAATAATACACAAGATTGACGAAAGGTATTGTGCTGGCCACATCAGATTTCTGCTATTAAAATAATTTCAGTATTCCTACTCCTTTATAAAGCAATACGTGTTTTAGTTTTTACCTTCCGTCACCTCTAGGTAAGGAAGGTATTGTCTTTGGTCAAAAAATTCGGTGGTGATTTTTCATTGAATAAGCACGTTTTAGGGTCTTTACAATACGATTTTACTATTTTTACGATGATGTCTGTATGTGTGTGTGTGTGTTCGTGTGTGCGTGTGTGTGTATGTGTGTGTGTGTGTGTGTATGTGTGTGTGTGGGACCGCGTTTTCGGGCACGATATCTCCAATACTAGAATTCCAAAAATTACAATTCTTGCGTATTCCTCTTCCTTACACCCATATGCAGACCTGTTTAGATTTTGGTTATAATTGGTCAACCGGAAGTACCCTCATTTGAAGATATTAACATTTTTTCTTGAAAAACTCAGTTAAATTTTATTATAACTTAAAGAATATATTATTGTCTATACGATTTGATTGCAGTTTATATTTGATATTCAACAGATATAAAGTTAAAGAAGAATAACGATAATAAATTTTACATAAATTTCATAATTCAGCCAGCTATGCTAACTTAACCATGGAAACTGCTAATACATTCAGGTAATTCAAATTGACAGATGTCAGTATCAATAAAATGAAATCAATGAAAGAATAAGGGAAGTAACTCTAGTGTTAGAAGTTTCTAGATATAAGAGAGACGATTACATATTGGTTTGAACATGTCATGAGGAGAGATGAATATATTAATAGAAGGTGGAAGAAACATAGGAAGACCAAATATAAGATAAAAAGACTGTATTGCAGAAGACTTGAGAGAAAAGGAACTGAATGAGGACGACACGGAAAACAAAAATGAGTGGAAGAAGAAAATAAAAAATAGCGACCCCCTAACGAATGGGAAAAACTAAAGAAGAAGATGTCAGTGTCTAGTGCAATTTGCATAGTTTGTTAATGAAATAACTTTACTGGAAATATAGGATCTTTTGCAAGAAAATTTATGTATGGGGCGCGTGCAGTAACATGACTTTGACCCGTGTCAAAATGACAGCAATTAATTATGTCCATAACTGACAAGTGTTATAATTTTTCAATCAAAATTTCATAATTTTCTTATTTCATGTGGTTTGTTTGTTATCAGGAGTATGGAATTCAGTTGCCGAGAAAGGGAATCACATAATACCAAAAATTTATAATCTTTTGCAAGAAAATTTATGTATGGAATTTATACATAATACACAGGATTGACGGAAGGTATTGTGCTGGCCACATCAGATTTTTTTCTTAGAGGAAAAACGGAATAACTTGGCAATGCTACGGAAAACTAAACAAAACTTGATATGTGTATATAGGCGAATAAAATACAATTCAAAATATATGAAAATATATAGATGTTCCATTTAAAAGAAGTTTGTTTATATAGTTGCACGTTTAGTAATTACGCTTCCCCACTGGTCTAGATCTGTCCGACCAGTGACGTCAGTTGCGGGCTCGCTACACTCATTGATGTCGGGTGTACGCACTACAATAATTACTTACTTGAACAGAAATAATAAATAATACCTAATAAAATGAAACAAACCTGCCTTGACAGATAAAACATTAAACAGTTTTTTTTTTCTTAAATTCCATGGTTATCATTATTTTTGGGATGATTTTCGACATATTCATACCTAATTTCTGTCGTTACAAAGTTAAATAAAATTAAATTTGTTTACTGATTCAGATGCATAATTTTATGCTCTACAACTTTTTTGAAGATCCTGTACCTAAAATATTTAGGGAAGCAGGAAATTACAAAACAATGATTTTACATGTTAAAATTCTATGTTCGGCTGTGCCAGGCGCCACCCTGTATATTACTGCATTAAAAATTGTTTGTCCAATTGCTGGCAGGTAAATGATATTGGCTAACTTGAACAATGAAAAGCGGTTCGCGGTATAAAGTCGAACATCACCAAAACAAACAATTTTTAATTACGTTTATCAGAATAGAAATTCTGTTATTGAGCGTCGCTGGAATTTGTTCCTCTGTTTTCCAGCTGTGGTCAAACATCCCATTTGCCATTCGTTCATTGTTGGTATCACCATCGAGATCTCTTGTTTGTTTGTTTGTGTGGAACATTTGAATCTCCCGACATGTCGTTCTTGTTAACGCTAACGCACGGCCCACGTAACGAAGTTGAGATAACTTCTCTCGGCGCAACAAGACTCATGGGGCTTTATTCGAACTTGATGACTCTGGCTTGGCTCCTGCGGCAATGGTCGTGAGCGCTGGATGTGTGTGCCGTGCCGACATCGTATCTCAGCGAGGACTTTGTTTCTTATCTCTGAAAGCGGTGTAAATGGACGGGATAATAATGTTTAGGAACTTCAAATTTGTTTTGGTTTGTGTGGAGGAGACCAGAGGTAATGAGGACTGAAGATTTTGTGTAATCGAATTTGGGAGTTGAAATCAGTGGTATGTTTAGCTCATAAAGTGGGAGATGATACGATGGGTTTTAAATGAACTATACTTTGTTTCAGTTAAGAACCGATCATAGGTTTCGACGTGGCAATGATTTCTGCCCGGTCATTGGTTAAAATGTAAAGCTCCTTTAAGAGATACGCTATCTGGCGGCAAGTTTGTGAACTACAGCTTAATCGTTACTCAGTGGCAGCACTAGAGTTGGTGAGGTGACTCATGGTGTCCCTCCCCTCTTTATTCCTTTCTATAAAATTTGATATTAAATGAGACTGAATTATTGTTTTGTGCGTAATATTACTATTGGAATTTTTGTACATTACCTAATGAATGTAACGAAATTATTTTTTTAAATTAATGTTCCAATGAGGTCCTCCGCTCTAGTAACAAATTAAAATATTGAGCATTTATATTCAACTTAGACTTTAAAATTGCATGAAAAGGACTATTAAAGTTATAAAAGTTATTAGTTTTTTAAAATATTCGAGTTTTTAATACCACGTGACGTCACACATCTACTCTATTCCAAATTCTTAACTACTTACAAGTAGGGCTAGTATTTAGAACTGGGTATTTACTTGAAAAGGAAAAGCCCATCCACCCGAACCAAATGGAATACGGGTCGGAGTCGATTCTTCACCCATACGGGTCGTAAGACCCACAATAACCGTATGACCCGTAAAACTTGACGTTATGTGTGACGTAACATTTATTTTAATACAACATTCCATTATAGTCGATGTTTATTGCTATATTTCATAAACTGTCTACTTGGATAACTCTTACGCAGGGTGAAGTTGGAAGCGGTCAAATACGTCTTACGGGTGGGTTATATGGTTCTTATGAGTCTTAGGATCTTTCGGTCCTTATGGATGAAGACTGAAGAATCGACTCCGACTTGTATTTGCTGAAATACGGGTGAGCGGGTGGTCTTATGGATCCACCGGTATTCCGAGCACTAGTTACAAGTATTCTGCTACCGTCTTTTTGAAATACGGAATCCGTTTTCAAGTATATGAAAGAAAAAAAATCTAATGTGGCAAACACATTACCTTCCGTCAATCTTGTGTATTATGTATTATGTACAAATTCCATACATTTTTTTTTTTTGCAAAAGATCCTATATTTCCAGCAAAATTATTTCATAAACAAACTGCAAATTGCACTTGACACTGACATCTTCTTCTTCTTTAGCTTTTCCCATTCGTTAGGGGTCGCTATTTTTTATTTTCTTCTTCCACTCATTTCTGTTTTGCGTGTCGTCCTCATTCAGTTCCTTTTCTCTCAAGTCTTCCGCAATACAGTCCTTCCATCTTATCTGTGGTCTTCCTCTGTTTCTTGTACATTATACTACTAAGCTATTCATTCTTCTTCCAATATATTCTTTATCTCTCCTCATGACATGTTGAAACCAATGTAATCGTCTCTATTGTATCTTTCTAGAAACTTCTATCACTCAAGCTATTTCCCTTATACTTTAAGTCCTTACCGTATCTTTCCGTGTCTTCCCCAACATTTATCTAATGTTTTCATTTCTGCCACATTCATTTTCGTTACACTGATACTGACATCTGTCAATTTGAATTATCTGAATATATTAGCAGTTTCGATGGTTAGCATAGCTGGCTGATTTATGAAATTTAATATCTTTATAATTCTTTAGCCCTATATTTATTGAATATGAAGTATAAAATACAATCCAATCGTATAGAGAATAATATATTCTTTAAAATTTATAATAACATTAAATGTCAATATATTTAACTGCGTTTTTTTTTCAAGAAAAACTGTTAAAAGTTGCAAATGAGGGTACTTCCAGTGGACTAATTATAACCAAAATCTAATGTCTGCATATGGATCTAAACTTTAGGAATATGAAAAAAATATAATTTTTGGAAGTGTGGTATTGGAGTTATGAGATGCGAAACGATCGTCACACACACACACACACACACACACACACACACACACACACACACACACACACACACACACACACACACACACACACAACACACACACACACGTGTATATATATATATATATATATATATATATATATATATAAATAGTATTCGTATTTTAGGGACCCTAAACCTTGCTTATTCATTAGAAACTCACTATCGAATTTAGAAATATGTAATACTAGTTACTAGTTTGAATTGATGATGCCACGTGAGATAGAAAGCACGTGCGTGTGTATGAGATATATTGAATGATATACCACCTCTTTAAATTAAATTTACGCTGGCACCAAAATTGTAAATTTAAAAATTTTGGCTCGAAAAAATCAGAATTTTGTTCTCTGAATACTAAATCACTATTCTATGTATAAAGTACCGCATATAGTTTTACGGGACAGATAATATTTGAGAAAAACTGTTTACCCTGTCATTGATTCTGGCGTTCACCTTGTATAATTTACAAAAAATATATATATTTAAACATAGAAATAGGCCGTAGGGTCGAGGAAATATTTAATTAAACGAAGAAAGAATTTTTTCACAAATTCTTTCTTCGTTTAATTAAATATTTCCTCGACCCTACGGCCTATTTCTATGTTTAAATATGTTACGGTTGGTCACAAATAATTCTTATCAAAAAAATTATATGTAAAATAAAATTCAGTATATTATAGTCTTTAAACTTAATAAAATAATAAATTACCTACAACAGATACAATTAAATAACACTAAACATTCTGTAAAACACCTAAAGCTCCACTATAACATATAACCACATAACAGTCCAAGATACTACCTATTAGAGCTATCATGATTTGAATAAACCGCAGTGCCCCCATCGGTCATTTCAGTCGTCAATTGTTGAGAATAGGCTTGATATGCACGTGACGTGCCAGTCAGTAAAGAACAAAACTACCTCTTAGGAAGTATCTTTATCGCCTTGGTGTGCTATTATAGATATGTAGGTTCATAATTTACTATAACAGCCTGTTTTATAGTTATTTATTTACTGATCGAGTCCAAAAACGTTCGAAGGCCCACGTTTAATGATGCGAAAAAGATTTTGTCGTTCATGTTTATTTATTTTATAGGTTGACGATCGTTGAGATTTTTTTATCAAAAGATGTTTTACACAGTTTAGTATTCAGAAAAGTGTCTGTTGTTTACTTTTATTGTACGTTGTTCAATTTCATAACATAATTTTCAAATGAGCTATGCAATTATCATTAGTAAATACTAAAAATGTGTTGGCTATAAGGCTATATGCTTGTATGTAGTAGTTTAATGGATATTTAATATTTAAATCGATAAACGAATATGTTTTTAATTTTTCTTGTCATATCTAATAATAATTTATAACTTGGAGTGTAGATAGGTATAATAGGATTTTCTAATGGCGATAAAAAACTGTTTAATGTTTACCTATTCATAATTTATGGAGATACCAGTTCAATTATTTGTAGTTTAAAATAATATCAATATAAAATATCTTTATACAGCGGGTGTATTTCTCGCCTGTAGTTGACTTTTTTTTTATCTCGTGTCATGGATAATATGAATGGATTTGTTAAAATATTGGTGCAACCCATCATTAGACAATGATAATATTCAACTACAAACTTAAATTTATAAATTCTACACATTTTCCTGAAATTCTGAAACAATAGTACATAATAGATGATAACAATTACTCGAAATCTCAGTAATGCAGCATTTACCTATTCTTACACAATTGAGATTTTGGTACATTCTTTTCTTTCATCGGGTAGGTAAGATGTTAACTCTTACAGATATTTATATATAATCATGGAAGTACACAAAACACATTCGTTTCTCCATTCAGTGTTTCAAACATTCTATACAAATATATTTTTTATACCTACATGATTGTGTGAAAATATCTGTAAAATATTATTTTAAGTCTCATAATATCCATGTTATTTTTTTATGTATGTATGTGTTTTTGAATGTTTATAGATCCGAACTGATCCTCACGTCATCAATTTCACACACGTGGCATATATGACTTTTATTCGCTATTTCATTATCGTAGGTGTTCCAGGGGTATACGCTACCTCCGTTCAACCAATGGCAAAAAATGAAATAGATACGGTATTGTAATCGCGGTAACAAATGTCATTATTAAATATTTGATTTATTTGAATAATCATGTCACGACATTACGTCATAATTATTCAATTGATTTATTATTTTGAAATAAATGTCTTACTTCGAATTTTGATGAATAACAGAATTTACTCAGTATAAATAATATTATAATACTGATAGTTATTAGTTTTAGTTCGTATGTATACTTCGGAAATCACATGATTTTACCCGACAACATGATGTCATCAATTCCCTCCCCCTCCCTGGCGATTTGAACCATTTGCTTACGATTGCTGACGTAGAAACGGACTTTACTTGTGTACTCGGCCAGATTAAGAGTGAACACAGGAAGTGTGAGTGAGAAGGATATTGATTGGGCAAGTGAATTTGATATTCACATCACTGTCAAATTCATGTGAAAAATTACGTTTAAATATATTTAATCCTGAAACGTGAAATAAGTATGAATACAACGCTAAATTAGAACACATATAAGAATATAAATTAAACAATTAATTACTTAAAATAATTAAATTTAAATGATCATAACAAGAATACCCTAAAAACTTTTAAACCTATCATGCAAACGAATGAAAAGTAATGGAAATAACGACAACAAAGAGAAATTATGTATTACTATCTCAGCCGATATGGCCGGGTACATGCGAAGATTAACTTGCTCTTACTGTATCCAGTATCTCTGTCTATTCTATACCACAGTCGCGAAATTTTCAACATTTATGGTCACTTGCACCGCTTATAGTTAAATTTTAACTATTGGTTAAATTGACAATATTGTATTGAAACAAGCGGTGCAACTGGCCATTAACAGTACACACAATCATTTGTGTATTTTGAGATCAACAAATGTGTATGTGTTTATTGCGCATTTTTGTACGATATTTGTAAAACTGAATGTTAAAACGAATAAATTAATGTATACATTAGTTTATGTTTATCAATCTATAAGATCTTACTTTGTAGGGGTGATAATGTACATGTTAATGTTATTAATTTGTTTTTGTATGTTTGTAGACTCATGAAGGTATAAGTGTACACCAAAACTTAAGTTTTGTTAACTATTGACTTTTCATTTATAAAATATAAATACATATCATTATGAAAATATATTTACACAATTGAGAACGCTTACCAGACATTATCTCATGAGCTTCCACTTCTAAAGTTGTTGTGGAGTGGTAATGGGTATTATACCATACTCAAAATTGAAATATTTTAGATAAGAAAATGTAAATATAATATATATTTCAGGAGAATGTTAATGGGATTTTCAGTGTGTAATTTAGACCTAAATCGAAATGTTGATTCTTTGAAATTTTGTCAAGTTTTCGTCTTTTATTTAATGCTTCTTTACGACTCTGTAATTTATAATTTTGAATACAATAATTTTGACGAAGAAAATTATTTATTGTAATTATAATTACATTAAGTATTCTTGTAAAATAAATACACATAGATATTTTTGAAGTACATAGTTTTGTACATTTTGTTATGTTTAACATAATGTGATGATGTGGATATCTATAAATGATTATTTAAAATATGTTGTTAAAAATCTGATGTGACCAACACAATACCTCCCGCCATTTAATTTTTATTAAATGAAATTCATGTACCTATGGGGTCTCATGGCCGCGTGCCTGAGTTTCTGATCGTGAACCTGGGGAACCGGATTCAATCCCCACTAACGACAAATATTTCGCATTTTAAATGGCACAAAATTGACCCCTGTGGTGCGCTCTTCACGCTAGAAATTTGTTCCCGTGATTACCGAAATCTGTGTACAAAGGAAATTAGCACTTCCAGCAATGGATAATATGCCGTGATGATATATTTATTATTATTTTTATTCAAATACATACCTGTATATTTACTAATGCTGGAAACTATGTGTATTAAGTTCCTTTCTATATAACTATTGTTCTATTTACAATTTTCTTTTTAAAACGTTACTATTAATTTGAAATGATTATTTTTTAACAGTAACATTTATCTGTCAGTTACATACATTCGAAATATGAACTGTGTAACTAAGAAATTATTTTTATCTTTAAAACATAGACCCCGGGATTTATAATATTGATTATTTTATTAATTTATCTATAAAATATATAGAAAAATGATTAATGCATGCCTGTAGAAAATTCAATCATCTTTAATTTTTATAATAACATAATCGCAAAAAATGACATTTAAAGGTATTTTGGAAGAAAAACTATTTTGAGCTTCAAGTATACTGCGATTTTCGGTTTTCCGATTTATACCAAAATCTAATGAACGGCTTCTTTTCATATTAGATTAAGGTCGAAATACAAGGTTTCAAAATTTTCCGAATGATACTATTTGAGTTAAAGTGTCCAGAAGATCCACACTCACACACACACACACACACATACACACAAACACACACACATACACACCCACAGACATCATTGTGAAAATATTAAAATCGGATTCTATAGACCTTGAAACGTGGTTATTTATCAAACTCTCGATATGTGATTTGTAGCATGATCCCTATACCTATCTTACCAAGGGCAGCAGGAGGTAAAAATTAAAATTTATGAAAAAATGTTTTCTGTTGCTTTTTATTTTATTCACAGGTTATAATTTTGTTTATTTTTGTGTGGATTGATGAAATTGGTGGACTAAATTTCAAAGAATTAACATTTCGATTTAGACCTAAATTACACACTGAAATTCCCACAACATTCTTCTTATTTAATCGACACAGTGAAGATTACACACCACCTCTATATATAAATTAATGAGTATTAGTGAAAAAAGATTGTTTAAATATTAATTCGTTCGCAAACTACAAAACATGATGAAAGTGTGCGCGATGTTTCATGTTTTATGCAATGTGACTGGTTTCCTGACCCGAAACGCTCGCTTGTCCATTGGTAAGGACATAAAATGTCACAAGCTAAGTTCTGAACTTTACAAATTCATATCTCCCATTCATTAATGAATTAATTTAATTTCCTGCTATTCTCAGTGAAAAATGCATTTCCTTAGATCATATATGAGATAGTGAGATAGCAATTACAAGGAAGAGCAAAAGCTTTCATTCTCACACACGAGTATTTGTCGGAAGCTTTGCACCTCGAACTTTAAAGAGCTTAAACTGCGTCGCTTCCACTGATACTCTGCTTGCAATTCTCTCTAGATTCTGACTAGAATCGTTAGTCGTCGCTCGTGTACGAACCGTCCTACCTGGTTTAGAGCTAAATTATAGCTGTATCGCTTTTATATTAAGGGCGACGATATATCAACCCTGATTTACATCTCGACTTGTTCTACTTACTTCGTTTTGCAAGTACGGCAAGCCTCTCAACTGGTTATATATTCATTTTGTCGGATAATGGTTACAGAGAAATTAAGATAATGGCTTGGAACGGTCTGTATTTTTGTTGCATTGTTGCAGTTGGTCTTGCTGGGTAGTTTACAATTACGAGTAGTTTGTTAGAGGAAATTGTATAAGATTCTAGATTCTAATTTATATTTTACGATACTATGAATTTCAACAATTGCGAGTATTTCAAAAACTACCAGCAAAGCGAAAAGACATGATTTCAGTGCCAATGGATAAAATGGTGTGTGTAAGTGAAAGGGGAACATAATAATTATGGCGTGCATAATTGAGGAGCTGTGCGTAATCGTCAGGTTTCCCATCGAAATTCTTCAAAAGAATTTAGAATAGTATGGAGTTTATTGCTGACAGAATTTTCATTAGTGCCAACGTATGGTATGAAAATCAACTACAATTATTTCAAATAATTTTATATTCCGAAAAAGGAATAACGATTGACATAGAAATAATTGTAAATATCATGAATATATACATTACTTAATACTAGTACTTTTTTTCTTTTTCTTTTAAAAATAAATTACACCCAATAATTTCTACAAGTTTCATTTCATGTTATATTGTTTTTTTTCAGGTTGATGACGTGAGTCTTCTGCCTAATCATTTTCACTATATTACGATGAATGAGCAAGCAGTACCCAATCCCGTTTTACAAAGTATTATTATCAATATTTTAACTAAAGAAAATGTTAAACCGATCGAGATCTTATAATAATAATAATAATAATAAATAATTTATTGTCCAACAGATATCCAATTACAGGACAAATAATATTTACAAAAAAAATGGATAAGACAGGTTAGTTACAAAAAAAAAAATGTTAATCATTTACAAAAGAAAAATATTATCATACATTAGCTCAGAATTTTTTCACAATAAAAACTGGCGAGCGATGCTGTATATCCGTATGGGAGATTGGTAGGTGGAACGTTCTGTGATGTCTGGATCCCTGGCGTGGAACACGCAGTGGAATACGGGATAATAATTTTGCCAATAACACATGGAAATTATAGCGTTTTTAAAAGGGTAATATCCTTAAACATTTTAGATATTCTCATTAGAAAACCTAACATTACTGATATGTGCAAAGTGATTAAAGTTAACGCAGAAAGTGACTCCTAAATCCTTAACTGATTTATTTCGTGCAATCGAAATATTATGCATATCCAGAGTTTGGCAAATTACTTTCAAAAAGTAATTGAATACAATTACTGTAACCATAATATACTCAAATTACATTTAAAAATAATTACTGTTAGAGAAATGTAATTAAATTCCAATTACTTTTGCATTGTCATTGACATTTTAATTACTTTTTCAATTACTTTACAAAAAAACTTTCACCTTACATTAATAAAAAAATCTGATGTGGCCAACACAATACCTTCCGTCAATCCTGTGTATTATGTATAAATTCCATACATAAATTTTCTTTCAAAAGATTCCAAATTTCCAGTATAATTATTTCATAAACAAACTATGATGCAACGAATTCCTTTGAAACAAAACCATTATAATATATGTAGCAAACTCGTTCCCTGAGATATGAATCTAAAAGTTTCAGTACACTGGGAGCTGCACCGAAAGCACTTTTTTTGGACAGTAGAAGACCATGATCAATTGAGTCTTGAGCTTGCGAGAGATCTGTATAGATCACATCAACTTGACCTTGTACATCTAAGACTTCAGATACATATTGCGAGAAACAAGCGCGATTAGTTGTGGTTGAACGTCCTTGCCATAAAGCCATGTTGGTTAAGTGAAATTACGGATGTAGTATGCTTATAAATTTTATCAAAAATTATCATTTCAAAGATTTTTGCAAAATTATTAAGAATAGAAATAGGACGATAATTTTTAAGAAAAAATTTATCATCTTTCTTGAAAATTGGCACAACTCTAGATCGCTTTCAGTGTTTAGGAAATGTGTTACTTTTAATACCCAAGTTTATAATGTAGTAGAGAGGGATGGCTAAGATATACCTACAATCTTTAACAACATAACTAGGAATATGATCTCCGCATGTGGTTTTATTAGACAAAGATGCCATTTTAGATTACAGGGACTACCCGAGAAATTCGGTAATCAAACGTTATCAGATACACGTGTTTACTTAGGCTTTTCCTAATAGAAGGTAATGACATGCAAAATTGACCCATCCACTTCGCCTCAAATAAGTGTAACATCAAAGAAAATTAAATAAAATCATGACCTTATTGAAAATGACCGGCGGTTAACAAAGGATGAAATTAGTGAAAAAATACGGAGATAAGTAATGGCATTATGTCCTAGATATCTAGATTATTCGAAACAAGTTAAAGCTTCGAAAAATATCTTCGCGGTGGCTTACATGCATGTTGGTCTTATACTGCCTCTGTAACTCAAGAAAAAATAGCGCAATTACAGCGAACTATCATTGACCTTGCAGCTCCCGTGCAATTATTATTTGTACAGAGGCATTGATTTTTTATTTTTCTGCATGAACAGAATGAACTGAGAATTTTAGTACACACGCGACTTATTTTTTTTCATAAAATGCTAGATATAAATTTTTAAAGTTCAGAAGTTGGCGTGTGACGTCCTATGTCCTCACCAATGGATGAGCGCGCGTCTCGTTTTTCTTGACAGGCAACCAACCAAATTGCTTAGGACATAAAACGTGACGCAAATTTTCATTCGCTCATGGTTTGCGATGCGAACAAATTAATATTTATACAATCTTTATTCATTAATACTTATTAATTTATGTATGTATTCACTTTCTTATTTAAGATAGTAAAAATTTCACTATGGTATGGTACTCCATTTATAGAGCTACCAATCTGGTGGGGCAAGTACTTACATGAGCAGACAATTCACATTTATGGAAAAATAAATGCATATTAATTAGAAATAATTTAATTTTAACCGAATAAAGAGTTTATTAAAAAGTTTGGTTTATATTTGATTGACCCTAGCATTCCTGTTTGACTGCGCAATCAAAAACATGTTTATATGTAAATAATACAAAAGTTAGTGTACCGGTACGAAAAGTGTGTTGAAAAAGAGGATCTTAGTAATATTTATCTGTAAATTAATTATTTATATTTATATAGTGATGTAAAATTTTCTGTTACTAATTGAAGCATCTTTGTAATTTCTGATAATATTTATATCTCTCAAGCAGTTGAGTTAATTGAATGATTAAACACAGATATATTAAAAAAATGTATTGTTTTTATATCTCTACTCACTATTCATAAAAATAAATAGGAACGAAAATACCATATACATAAATACGTTTTTGGATTTATATTAAAGCGCACGTGTGCAGTATTATTTAAAAACCGCGGAGTACAATGCATAGTTTACAATAAAACAATGTATATCCCCTAAACGGCAAACAATAGCTGTGGAAATTCTGTGATTATTTAACTAGCATTTACTCCTACACTTGCTCAGCGTGAGTTGCTTCATTCCGCCCGGCATTCATTCGAGTCCAGGGGAAAACAAAGCCGAAACCTTCCATAAAAACTGATTCCGAGTGCACGTGCGTGGCTACCATTGCACTGTTGCCAGCATTTCCAGTGTTGCCAGTTAGCCGCCTCATAAATAAACATCAAAACACTCCCCCGTGGAAAGTATCGCTGCAACGCATTCGCAGTTTGGACCCCTGGCGCATCATGGAGAAATTAACGAGGTACTTTCTCACCCCGGAATCGGTTCCGGGCGCTCGAATCAGGAACTCTGCTAAACGGACACTTGGCCAACGGCCACACAATTTTTGTGAATAGCTAATGTTACAGAAATAAATAATAGCGTTGTTTTGGATAAATAAAATATGAAAGAAATGTGTTTCCTACAAGGGTGGTACAACAGTTGAATGAAATAAAACACTTTCAACCGATTTCACCAACGATTCTTAAATTGTTACCTAACTAGAAATTTCCTCAGTGCAGCTTATAAAGTAATTTCTTTATACCCTATATCAGTGATTCTCGACGTTTTTTAGATGACGGCGCCGTGTCCTTGCGCAGGGCGTTAGAAAAAGGATAAAAAATGAGGGTATATACATTTCGATGTGCTGATTCTCAATCAAAATTTTTTTTCAAAATTCGTGAAATTATTTCTTATTTTAGACGTTCTTAATTATTTAAAGATGTCCATAATTCAATTTTTGATGTCTTTTAATAATTAATTATATCTGAAAACGGCGTTCCACATAAATCTAGTTTCGTGTCCTTATTGAATATTATATCTGGTGTGACCCAAGTATCTAACAAAGCAGATGAAACATACCGGTGTTAAACATGAAACAGTTTGAAAATAAATAAGAAAGGAAAATTATAATATTTTAAGTAGTCTTGTGTGGAAAATTAATGAGATATGCAGACATGTATTTATCTTACAAAGCTCGCAGCACCCCTTTCACATACTATCGATATCCAGTGTGCCGCGGCACTCTGGTTGAAAACCGCTACCCTATAATTAAAATACATAATATAAAATCGTAAATAGATTTCCATGGGCATTTACAATGTTTGTTGTGTTTTGATCTCTAATCTCTAATTTATAACTGCGATGGGACAAAAATTGTGGATCAAAAGTAGCTTCTATGAGTTTTTCATGAAAATGTCTGCAATAATTTACAAATTTATATAAATATATTCTTTTATTAAACGAACAGAAAGTTTTTGAATACAAAAAATCTGTTGCCAGCACAATACCTCTCGCCATTTCCATTTTATGTTGCATAGGGTGCGAGCAGTTATGTGACATTGTTGGCCTTGGCAAGCAGATATGGGGGCCCGGGTCAAAATGACAGCTAGTAATAATGTACATAGGTGTCAAGTATCATAAGTTTTTATTCAAAACATTATGATTTTCCAAATCCATGTGGATTATTTCCCTCGCCAAGTATATTCCATACTATAAAATAAATAAATATATCATCACAGCCATATTACCCATTGCTGGGTGTGCCAATCTGTTTTGTACACAGATATCGGTAATGATGATATATTTTTACCGTGCGGGTGCTTACCAGGTGTCACCTCACGGGCACTCAATGCTGGCGTAGAGAGTGCACCACAGGGGTCAATTTTGTGCCATTAATGACATATAAACAATATATCAGAATACTTTGAAATTTTGAATGAAAAGTTATGACATATGGCATTTGTGACATCTATGTAAATAACTACTAGCTGTCATTCTGACATGAACCCATAAATCTGCTTGCTAAGGCCAACAAAGTCACATGTCTGCTCGCACCCTAACGAATTTAACATTTCTTGTACACACAAATAATTGAAATTGTATATCTTCTTTCGTTCTATGAGTAATTTTGTCCTACTCTTCTAATATGTTCAAAATTCTTCGAATTCATTGACGGTATTAGCGGTATTTCTTAAGAATATATGTAATATTAACATACCTATAATTTAAATACATATTATTTAATTAATAATACGATAATATATATTAAATGTACTCGTACCTCCCAGAAAAATCTGATATTTGACACTGACATTTTGCGAGATATAATAAAAAAATTAAATGTGTCAGATAGAAAATTTAACTTTTTTTAGTAATACGAAGAAAATTTTTCGAAAAATAATATTTAGAAGATTTTTTTTCAAGAATCTGCTACTTCCGGTTGTCCAATTGTTACCAAAACCTTTTCATATCTTCCCATTAATGTTCGATTGGGAAATACATAGTTTAACAAATATAAAGTCCTATAGTTTTTGAGTAATCGTCCGTCTAACGTCCTACATGTATACACACATACACACATACACACACACACACACACACACACACACACACACATACATCCACACACATACATCCACACACACACACACACACACACACACACACACACACACACACACAGAGACATCATCGTGAAAATGTTAAAATCGGATTGTAGGGACCTTAAAACGTGCTTAATCATTAAAATCTGGATATGCGATTTTTAGCATGAATCCAATACCTCTCTTAGCGAGAGGTAAAAAGAAAATTATTGATTACAACCGGAAAATCATTGATTATAACAAAGATTGTCGGTCCCGGTTGCGCAATGGTTAGAATAAACCAAGGCCCCTATACACGCTTCGGCCGCCTTTTACCCGGCTTGCCTGCGCGGACCTGGTTTGCGTAGTTAAACCGGAACGTGTATGTGTTCAGGCCGCCTGAGTGGCTATAATAAGCTCGGACTGCGCATCTTCTAAATTATTCTGATATTGGCCTGCACAAACTAGGCCTTTGTAAAAAGACTGAGCGTGTGTAGGGGATACACAGGCCTATAGCACAAGCACAGTTTTATTTATTTTGTCGGCTTCACAACATCTGTTTATTTTGTTTGTGTGTTATGCTTATTACTATTTTAAATAATAGTTAATAATAATGGGTACTAGGGATTATTTAAAAGGGTTTTTGACTTAACTTGTCACCATTTAATAAACTTCCCTTGTTTGTGGAATGAAGTAAATATTGCAGCGCGCGCGTGCCGCCGACGCCACTGAGTCTAGCCCGTACGCGACCTACGCCGCTTGTAGAATGTTTCTCGAACGATGACGTAATCGTTGCGCACAGATCTCGACCAGCTAAATTATGAACTTTGTATTCGGTTAAATACTCTAGAAAAGGGACGCCGGACTGTAAATACCGTCAGAGAGGACAGCCGGGACTTTCTGATATCAACACGCATCGTGAAATGAACAGTTAGTGATAAAAATAAATAGTCTACGAATGGTGAACATAAATAAATATAGTTACGTAAATAAATATACTGAAATAAATATTGTTTAAATAAATAATCTTAGTGTTTAAATATTTAATAATATTCTTAGTCATAAATTAGTGTTTATAATTGGTTAATTATAGTGTTATTTATTTTTATTATCGTTATCTTAATTATTTATCGTTTAATAAACTTTAATGTTAATTACAAATATTTCTTTGATTTTTACACTTCACCCATATAAATAAATGTTACAATATGTTTTTTTGCCGTTTGCAAAGGTTGAATATTATAAGTAATAAGAATTAAATGTTGACTGTTATAAATAAATGTTACAATATGTTTTTTTTTGCCATTTGCATAGGTTGAATATTATAAGTAACAAAAATTAAATGTTGACTGTCTATTTGCAACTAAAAACTGAATCAAAAGGCTGTGCAGTGTGGAGCTAGCAACCGTTTCAGGCAAATCCGCACGTATTTGGCCCGTGCAGGCAAGCCTGAGTAAAAACCGAAGCGTGTGTAGAGTGCTTCAATCTAGCCAGGAGTATGCTGGGGGCCTGGGTTCGAATCCCGCTTAAGGCATGAATGTTTGTATATGTGAACTCTGTAATTTGAATATACTTAATCTTGTTGAGGATTAAAAATTTATCAGAATAATCCGTTAACAATAATAGAACAAGATTTATAATGTTGCGACAATATGGAGTTCTTTGCATTTATGTCAGAAAAGTGTACGAGTGAGTAGAGACATTTAGAAGTGGACGAACATCGATAACGAGATCATAAAAGCATTGAATTTCTGGCAAACGACAAAAATACATTTTTTCTGACGGAATAAAGTTGGTATATAACGGCACGAGAAACGTATTAAAATGAGAGTTATTTTCTAGATGTAATAATAATTTTCTATATATGTAATAAAATTATATATCGCGTAATGTTGAATTATCCTCGTACAAGAATAATCAACTTTTACAAATGACATCTCTAAGAATAACATTGAAATTCAAATTACACTTCAGTTTAAAGAACAAGCATGATGAATATTTCCCGCTGCAATCAGCTAGAAAATTCCAACGAATAAACAAACCAAAACCTTAGTGTTACTCATTCTCACCACAATAACGAACGCTACTCAAATAATCAGGAATATTCAGCGCTATCTACGAGTACCTGATTCATATTCAAGTCGTTGAGTTGGCCAGACGACCAAATCAAATTCACCAATAAAGGCCGTCGGAAGAATATTAAATAATTCAGCACTGCTCGTCATCACTGTCTAACGCATAGAGATGCTGATAGTGTCTTTATCTAACGGATGTGACGTCCCAGGGGAACAGGAAGGGCGCGTCGTCCAATTGTAGGAGAAAGAAGGGGAAATCTTGGACGATTTGATCCAGGATTGCTTCAGATTTATCAATTTGTCATGTTTTGGGGAAGCTATGCATTTGTATCAATTTGTAAATGGATATTGAAGTAGTAGCATTAATGTGTTGGATATCGGTAGGTATGCTGGTTCAGTGTGTTGGATGTAAATATATATATATATATATATATATATATATATATATATATATATATATATATATATATAAACAATAATTTAATCACTCTCAGGCATGACGCATGAATGATGCATTATATTATATTGTATTATGTTCCAAAGAAAATGGTCCATAAATTTAGATAGGGACATCATTTCTGCTCTGTAACTGGTTAAATGCAAATTCAGTTCATAGGAATAAAAGGTATGCTAGCTACTAGCTATCAGATATCATTTGTAAATAAAATCAATAGTATTAAGATGTTCATTGCGCTGAGGGTCATTTACTACCTAAACATTTATTTTCAACTATTATACAGGTACAATGCTGTACTGGGACTCTACCGTATCCTCTGGCGATCGCATGACGTAAAAGTTACGCCACTCCAATATTTCAGTACTGACCGCCGTATTACCTGGTGATCGCATGACGTCATTTTCACATCTTGCGATCGCTAAGAGATACGGCAGATTATAGGTTAGATATAATCTTGAAACATCGCACCACAATTATATTCGAAAAAAAATCTCTGTTTATATTTTTTAATATTGATACAGAATGTGCATTTTTACAAGCTAAAAATATGTAAGATGAACAAAATTTGGTTTCATTTCAAGAACATGTAAAACCGATCGATTCTTAAGCGCCATCTGCTCCATTCTTAACAGAAACGATGTATTTCAGAAAACAACATTGTAAAATTAAAATACGAATTATCCTTGATATATGTATGTACAGACCAATATAATTTACCGATGGTTCTTGAGTAAATAAAGGCTAATAAGTATTTTAGTTCAGTACGTATACTGTATTCTGAATTTACAATTTATATTTTCTGAAATACAACTATTTCTCTTAATTGACATTTTCTGAAATTAAATTAGCTTGGTAATCTGAATTATATTGGACGCTTTCAGAAATAAAAATGACTCTATTGAATTAAAATTAGTTATTCTGAATTGTAAGTGACGTTTTTTAAAATAAATTTAGTTGTACAAACTAAGATAAATAAAATAACATTTATGCACAGTTACACGAAGTCAAATATCAAGCAAAGAATTTAATTCCACAATTTTTTTATTTTACGAAATCTCGAAAAAATATATTGAATTTCTATTTTTCATTTTTCAAACAAATTAACAATACTTGAGATGAAAAGTTTTTGAAAAACGCTTGTGACGTCATAAAAGTCAAACAGACAAAGTAGACCGAATATAACACCATATAAAGATAAACTAAAATAATCATAATACTAGTAGTATGAAAAACCTTTCGTCACATATCACGTGTTTTTGTTTATTTCAAAGTGCATTATATTAACATCAGGTAAAATAGTTATTTGTAATATCCATTCAAAAAATGAAAACAACATGTATATTATATTTTATGCTAAATTTTTTAGTTAATAACCATTTTTGAAATTGGCCTTACCTTCGAAATCGCCATTGTATTTTAGTTTGTCTGTGAAAATAAAGTATTTTGAACTCCTTAAAGATTAAAACTTGAGGAAAACTTTCACTTCTTATTAAAAAATTGAAGGACAAAAAGTACAATAAGAATTGTAACACCTTACAAAACATTTCCGGAGTACTCGGTGTATCAAAGTTTTCCCATGAATTTTGTACGTGTACGTAAAAGTTATAACACCACGTTATGTGTGAAAAAGTCTTTAAAGATTCTCTCAGTAATAAGATTATATCATGTTAATCAAAAACTTTTGCACGGAATTAAAATTCAGTATTACTAACGAATACAAATGTATAAAACTTGACATATCTGATAACTATACATTATTTTTATTTACTTTGCAAAAAAAATTATAAGCATAAATATAAAAAAAGTTAAAATTAATATTAAATTAATATCGTTTTCCTCATTCCGTCGCTTCTGATTAAATTTTCAATCTTATTACGACTTTAAAAGCGTTTAACTTCTCTTTCATCTTATAGAAATAAAAATAATACGTTTCTAATTAACGGATTAATTTAAAGTCTTTCGAAAAGTACATCAAAAAGTGAAAATCACCAAGAAAATTGAGTTAATTTCTGGAAAGTGATCTCAGCTACCGTCCTATATAAACAGGAGAACTTACTGCTAGTATTAGCATAAGATCCTGTAGGATTTGTACAGTGTAAACCTGGCTGTATATATGTAGACATACGCAAAATCTAGACAGTTGGCTTTGCGAGAACAAAAAACGACATACAGACGATGTCGACGTTAGTAGCGTCGCAAAATGGTTACATTTTCAGCGTTTGTACGACGCTACGTTCAGGAACAAAATAATAACAATAGCAGTAGTTTCTTCTTTCATTAATATTCTTATCTATAATGTGAAAATACGTGCTAAACAGTTACAACTCTTTGAGATATGAGATAAAATATTTTATTTACTTACATAACCCTTTGTGAAAAAAATCTTTGGCTTCACATTTCAACCTAGCCATGAATTTTATGACATGAGTTCAATTTATAAAATATTAATTTTGACTCGAAGAACGTTTTTTATGTAAAAATCTATATTTTTCAAAGAAACACTAACTTTTTTGCTATTTTTCGGAAGCTATTGTCTACTCTGAAAAATTAATATTTTCATGAGTATTGTGAGGAATATCTATGCGATGTTTTTTGTAATTTTGCATAAATTCACCATTGTCTTTCATTAAATAATTGAATCGAAACTTTTTCGTTTTTATTTATTTTTTGCATTTTGGTACAAAAATTCTTCTAGGGACAACTACCTACAATAAAAAAAGTTGGATAGACAGAATGATTCGTAACGGGTGTGCCAAATAAAAATAAATAAAATGATATAGGTACGTAAGGTATAGCAGGAAGTTTTGAAAGAACAGAGTGCTGATAATAAATTAGAAAAATATAAAATATTTCAATTAGGTTATATTTAATGGATATTAAATACAGGTAAAATAATAATGTTTAAAAAAACTATACCTGTAACAATGAAAAAAGTTTTAATAAATGATATTTTCTTTTCAATGTTTTATTTCACAGCTAAAAGTAAAACACCTCCAATTTAAAGATTTTTGTCATTATTATTATACAGGATTATTAATAACAGGTGTGTCAAAATTGAACCATGTATTAGTGGAGTCATTTTGACTCCAATACCAGAATTCCAAAAATTACAATTCTTGCGTATTCCTCTTCCTTACAACCATATGCAGACTTGATTAGAATTTGGTTATAATTGGCCAACCGGAAGTATCCTCATTTGAAGATTTTAACAGTTTTTCTAGAAAAACTCAGTTAAATTTTATTATAACTTAAAGAATATGTTACTGTCTATACGATTTGATTGCATTTTATATTTGATATTCAACAGATATAGAGTTAAAGAAGAATAAAGATAATAAATTTCATATAAATTTCATAATTCAGCCAGCTATGCTAACTTAACCATGGAAATTGCTAATATATTCAGGTAATTCAAATTGACAGATGTCAGTATCAATAAAATGTAAATGAATGAAAGAATAAGGGAAGTAACTCTAGTGTTAGAAGTTTCTAGATATAAGAGAGACGATTACATTGGTTTGAACATGTCATGAGGAGAGATGAATATATTAATAGAAGGTGGAAGAAACAGGAAGACCAAATATAAGATGAAAAGACTGTATTGCAGAAGACTTGAGAGAAAAGGAACTGAATGAGGACGACACGCAAAACAAAAATGAGTGGAAGAAAAAAATAAAAAATAGCGACCCCCTAACGAATGGGAAAAGCTAAAGAAGAAGAAGATGTCAGTGTCAAATGCAATTTGCATAGTTTGTTTATGAAATAACTTTACTGGAAATATAGAATCTTTTGCAAGAAAATTTATGTATAGGGCGCGTGCAGTAACATGACTTTGCTGCCTTTGGCAAGCAGATATGGGGACCCGTGTCAAACTGACAGCAATTAATTATGTCCATAACTGGCAAGTGTTATAATTTTTCATTCAAAATTTCATAATTTTCTTATTTCATGTGGTTTGTTTGTTATCAGGAGTATGGACTTCAGTTGCCGAGAAAGGGAATCACATAATACCAAAAATTTAGAATCTTTTGCAAGAAAATTTATGTATGGAATTTGTATATAATACACAGGATTAACGGAAGGTATTGTGCTGGCCACATCAGATTTTTTAATTATAAAATAATACATACAACGTAAAAATACACAATAATGTACTTTTGTTAAAACTTGATAAACGTAGTAGTTTGAGAAATTTTAATTTTTATCCGGGACTTACAATGTTCTTCTACTCATCGCCATAACAAGGTGTCTTTTTCAGCATAATGATAATCAGATAAGAAATATTATTAATTAAAATAATACGTTTATTAAACGATAAATAATTAGGATTAAATATTAAAAAGATGATAAAAGTAACTAATACTATGATTAAATAATTATAAACACTAATTTAAGACTAAGAATATTATTAAATGCTTAAACACTAAGATTATTTATTTAAACCATATTTATTTCACTATATTTATTTATATAACTATATTTATTTATGTTAACAACTCGTAGACTACTTATTTATATCACCAACTTCATTGCTCGTTGCTTCTACATATATATCAGACTATCTCTCCGCTGTCGTTCGGACGGTATTTATACAGCCCAGTGTCCTTCTGGAACTTTCTGACGCCACAATGATATTGAATACAATAAATTTAGTGACCGGTGTAATTTACACGTCTAGCCGTATGGGTCGTTCCGCCGCCGGGGATTACGTCATCGCTCGGGAAATTCTACCAGTAGCGCCGTTCGTATACTCTTAAGTCAGGGACGCCCGTTAAAATATTTTAAAACTTTTGGCTATCTCAGTTCAAAATAGCAATTTTCCAATTACCGATTTAATTTTGTTTATTTGAAATCTTCACTAGTGGCCGTATTATGGCTAAAACTGTAAGTTTAAATCTGTAAAAAAACTGACAAAAACAAATGTTTCGTTGCGATTTTGTTCACTATTTAAGATTTAAGACTTAGAGTTTTGACCATAATACGGCCATAAAGTGCACAAAAATCATCATTAAAAGTTCAGAAATCGGCACTAAAATAATCTATTATACCTATACGATTCCATGTAAATTCAGTGTTCCAACCTTATGATAATTTGGATAGGTGTACGACGTACAATAGTAAATTTGTACGTATAATAATGACAAAAAATATGTGCAAGAAGAACGAATTAATTAATTCCGATGAAGAAGTTTGAGATAACAATTATAATTTTCAGTATTCATTACGATAACTTCAACATTTCGGAGGTTCGCAACACTGAACATAAGTTTATTAGTATATGGTTTATTTTCCTGGGCCCTACGGCTTCGGCAACTAAATTCCACATTCGTGATAAAAAGTAGAACTTCAGTTCTATTTTCCACAACTGTAAAAAAACTGGATGCTTGTGTATTGATATCAGTATGCGAAATATGTGATTATTTAATTGATTACTTAATCGTAACAATGTGTATTTGACACACAGTTGGCAGTGCATATATTATTTCGTACACTGTGCGCACGAAGTAATGTGCACTGTGTATTTCGCGCACTATCTCGTGCACACTTCCAAAATCACACACAGAAAACGAGCAAAAGCTTGCATTTTAAATTGTGAGTGCGAATATATATTTTTTAATATTAATAAATGTGTATGATTTAATAAATTTTGTATTAAACTTGTGTAAAATTCCAAAATAAAATGTGCCAAAACAAAAAAATATTGAGCCAAGCTCATAACCTTTTATTAAATTTTATAACTGAGTTACTTACTAAAGTAGGTTAGTGTAATACTTGTGATACTGGTTCTCATAATTTCACTACTAGTTTATTTTAACTAGTAGTAAAGTATCTATATGTGGCAACTCTGTACTATTAATGAAAATGTTGAAGGAGATAGATATTAGAGAAATAAACATGTTATCATGAAATGAAAGATCTGTTAATACAGGTTGGAGTGTTACACTAGAGCAGACATAACCTATAAAATAATTACAAATTTGACGGTTGTGAGAACGGTGAAGTGTTTAAGTGTTGTACTTATTGAATATGAAAAATAAGATAAAGTAATTGTGCATTTAGTGCTGGCCTCTCTGTGTTAGACTGTGAACTTTTCAATTCACCCTCGTAATAAATTTAACTGAATAATAATAACGCTTAATAATATCGTATGCATATATGACGATCTGAAAAAAATGACGAATAATACTGCCTTTACATGAAATTAAATGTTATTATTTGTATGGGGTATCGTAGCCGCGTGTCTGAGTGTCTGATCACGAATATGGGGAACCGGCTTCGATCCCGATCGGTGACAAAAATTTCGAATTTAAATGGCACAAAATTGACCACTGTGGTGCACTCTCCACGCCAGCAATGAGTGCACACGAGGTGACGCCTGCATGGTAAACACCCTCACGGTACAAATATGTCATCATTATCGAAACTGTGTAAAAAGCAGATTGGCACATCCAGCAATGGGTAATATGCCGTGATGATATATTTATTTTTTATTTATTTGAAATGTTAAAGTAAGATAAGGTAAACAGTGGGGAAAATAAAATAAAATGTTCAGTTCTATTGTGCTTTGTAACTTTTGTTAACAAGTAATTAAGCGAAATAATTAAGGTATATTATTTTTTATAAATCGGCAGATGTACCCATACATTTGGACGGTCCTGTATATTTTATAATAGTGGCTATTTTTTGACTGCCACGGAAAGCGAATATTTTTTTGCCGGAAAAATATAAATAGACATTTAAATTCCCCTTCAGTATACGTTACGCCCCTGAAGGGCAGGAATATAACGATAAAGCAGATTGATTCAGACGTAATTCCTGCAGTTTCAGAGATGCAAAAATGCTGTTGGATCTGTAGAAAGATTGAGGCGTTACACGTTACCATTCAGAGGGTGCATATGTGAATACTTTAACGTGACACACGACGCATAAAGAATTCACAACAGTAAAAGGAATCCAATGTTTGAGTTATGTCTAATCAGATTAAGGAGGTTGGTAAACTGTCAAGATGAAATTTTAATGTATCGGTGCTTTAAACTTAGATTGAAGAAATCAAACTTGACATAGTTGAATGCTTTACATTTAAGTACTAAACGTAAAGGAGCACATTTTGCATAATATAATGAACGACATTAATACATAGTATTTTAGAAAAAGATCATTCATGTTTAGGGAAGAGACATTCCTGAAGGTGTTGACAATATCCAATAGATTTGGAGTTCACAAAGTTTCAGACCAGCTAGCCATTTTTTTAGACAATTAAAATTATGTGCGTTTAAGACAAGGATGTTTACCAGAAGGACATAATTTTTCTACTTAAAATATATAAATTGAAATAAGCTTCCAGAACTCATGATATAAATAAAACAATATTTGGGTTTAGTTCTAAATGAATAGATGAAATGGCGTGCAAAAGCAGAAGAATAGCATACATTATCATTAGTATTTTCAAGTCAAGGAGTGTGAAGCCTCGTAAAATTTATTAAAGAATGTTATAACAATATGGAATTATCTATTCTTGTATTGATAAGAAAAGTGTACAAGTGAATAGAGACGTGTCAAAGTAGATGAACATCGATGAAGAGGTCAAAGAAGCAAGAAACAATGTGTTTCAGACTGAATGCATGGATTTTTTTTAAGAAGTGCGGAAAATTAATGAATACAAGTTTTTAAAACGACCGCAGCGGACTTTGGAATTTGTATGGAGCTTCATAATAATAATAATAAGAAAAATATAAATGTCTTCAAAATTTTTGATGATCTATCTACAAAGCGATTGTGACATTTTTTTTATGACAACAAATAAAAAATCTTGTTTCAATTATTTTTTTGTACTAGTGCTGGAATTGGTTATTTTCCATACTTATTTTGGGTTTAAGAACACTTAATTGTTTATGGAGTGTTCAGCTGTGTTCCTGTGTGTAGTTCGTGAATCTATAGACCCGGGTTCGATCCCGACCGACGACAAAACTATTTAGCATTTTAAAAAAAACAGCACAAAAGTGACGTTGAGGTGCTCTCCTCATGTTAGCAATAAGTGCTCGTGAGGTGATTCCTGGTGAATGCCCGCACGGTACGAATATGTCATCATCATTACTGATATTTGTTTACAAAGCATAAGCATACTAGCACACTCCGTAATGGATAATATGTCGTGTTGATTATTTAACTTACGTACGATTGTAGAAAAAATATTGTGTAAAGCTATTGTTAGTACGTCTTTCCGAAATTAAATAACTGTAAATAACTACGTATTTTGTTTGTTATAATAATATAAGTTGCTATAACGGTATTAAAATTGAAAAGTTGCATATAAAACTGTATTTACATTTGTTATTATGTTTCTAGTTTCTTCACAATTTTAAAAATTAATTTCAAAATTTCTACTAGTTCGTAGTAATAGCCATGACGTTTGCTTTGTTTCAGATTTCAGAAATTATCAATAAACATCAAATGTCAATCTGACTTATAGAAAATAAATCCCGTTTTCTTAATATTCTTTATAATAATCACACGTTGCTTATTCGAATAAACATTCATTATTTAATTTACTTTTTGCACAGAATATGGATAAAATAACATTGTTTTCTACAATGTCATAAGTTATGGCTATTGCTACTAATTAACGGAACATTTGAAATTTGTTTTTAAAATTAAGAAGTAACTAAAACCATAATAAAAAATCTGATGTGGCCAGCACAATACCTTCCGTCAATCCTGTGTATTATGTACAAATTCCATACATAAATTTTCTTGCAAAAGATTCAAAATTTTTGGTATTTTATGATTCCCTTTCTCGGCAACGGAATTCCATACTCTTGATAACAAACAAATCACATGAAATAAGAAAATCATGAAATTTTGAATGAGAAATTATGACACTTGGCAGTTATGGACATAATTAATTGCTGTCATTTTGATACGGGTCCCCATATCTGCTTGCCAAAGGCAGCAAAGTCATGTCACTGCACGCACCCTATACATAATTTTTTTGCAAAAGATCCTATATTTCCAGTAAAGTTATTTCATAAACAAACTATGCAAATTGCACTTGACACTGACATCTTCTTCTTTAGTTTTTCCCATTCGTTAGGGGGTCGCTATTTTTTATTTTCTTCTTCCACTAATTTTTGTTTTGCGTGTCGTCCTCATTCAGTTCCTTTTCTCTCAAGTCTTCTGCAATACAGTCTTTTCATGTTTCTTCCTATGTTTCTTCCACCTTCTATTAATTTATTCATCTCTCCTCATGACATGTTCAAACCAATGTAATCGTCTCTATTATATCTAAAAACTTCTAACACTAGAATTACTTCCCTTATTTTTTCATTCAATTACTTGTTTTTTATTGATACTGACATCTGTCAATTTGAATTACCTGAATATATTAGCAATTTCCATGGTTATGTTAGCATAGCTGGCTGAATTATGAAATTTATACGAATTTTTTATCTATATTATTCTTTAACTCTATATCTGTTGAATATGAAATATAAAATGCAATCAAATCGTATAGAGAATAATATATTCTTTAAGTTTTAATAACATTTAACTGAGTTTTTCAAGAAAAACTGTTAAAATCTTCAAATGAGGGTACTTCCGGTTGACCAATTATAACCAAAATCTAAACATGTCTGCATATGGTTGTAAGGAAGAAGAATACGCAAGAATTGTAATTTTTAGAATTCTAGTATTGGAGATATCGTGCACGAAAAAGCGGTCACATACACACACACACACATACACACATACACACACACACGCACATACGAACACACACACACACACACACACACATACAGACATCATCGTAAAAATAGTAAAATCGTATTGTAAAGAACCTAAAACGTGCTTATTCAATGAAAACTCACCACCGAATTTTTTGACCAAAGATAATAGGTACCTTCCTTACCTATAGATGACGGAAGGTAAAAATCTGATGTGGCTAATGTTGTGTATTTGAATAAATAATTAGACGTGGGTATAGAATAACACTTTATTTTGAAAAACTATCTTGTTATGTTTTTTTTTGTATATCAACAGACAAAAACGTTGCTAGCGTCTGTCGCACCATAATGCCTAGCTAACTAAATTTTTAATTATATAACATTTATCCCTTTTTAATATAACTAAGGAACAGAATTAAAATTTTAAATAATTTAATCTATCAGGCATTTTATGGATACGACTACTACGCCTTACAGAGAACTCCTTATTCGTATCATCTGTGTTACTTAAATTATTTCTCTTATTAATACAATCGTATGGTATTATAATTTCATTATTTGATGCATTATTTGCTATTAGGTTTTCACTCTCACTACTTTCCTTCTCGTTTAATTTATCTAATATCGGGACAGGGACAGTATAAATTTGACTGTTGAATGGAGTAACATTAACACTGTCTGTTAAAGCTTTTCTTATATTGTTTACATGCTTATACATAATTTTGTCATCTACTTTAACTAGATAGGTAACAGCGCTTATAATTTTGACAATTACCCCTTCCTTCCATTTTGAATCCGTATAGGGGCCTAAATTCCCTACAAATACTTTGTCCCCTACCGAAAACATTTTAATAGGTATCCTATCAAATTGTTTTTTAAATATAATACCAACACCCTTGTTTGGCTTTAATAAATCCATACGCGTTCTCGGTTTAATTTTAAAAATATAATCATTAGGGCTAAGTCCTGTACCAGCACAAGGAGTGTTTCTATATGAAAATAAGAAATTAACCAATTGTTGTTTAATGGACAAAGTGGATTTTTGTGCTAGATACTTTTCTAAAGCAACTTTGATAGTTTGTATGTGTCGTTCAGCTACTCCATTTGATTGTGGGTGATAAGGAGGCGCTTTAAGGACATCAATACCATTTACATGACAAAATTTATAAAAATCTTTAGAATTAAATGGTGGACCATTGTCACTCACAATAATTTGTGGTAGAATAGAAAATGTACGTTTCATTTTCTCAATAGTTTGAGTAACATTTAAACCTTTTGACATGCAATGTATATCCATCCATTTGGATTTACTATCAACTAACAATAAATAAGCTACATGGTTCTTATAAAAGAAATCTGCGTGTATCCTTTGAAAACAATTTTCTGCTTTTGGCCAAGATATCAAACATTTTTCCTTATTATTTTGTGTCATTTGACATACCTGACATGTACTAATCATTGTCTCAATGTCCTGTTGTAAGCCCGGCCACCAAAATGTTGATCGAGCTAGCATTTTTGATCTTACAATGCCAATATGATTTTCATGAATAAGTAATAATATTTTCTTCTGCAGTATTTGAGGTACTACAACTCTATTACCTAATAAAAGGCAATTTGCCTCAATGGATAATTCATCTCTTTTACTAAAGTATGGTTTTAACTCATCTGTTAATATTTTATTAGGCCAACCTGTTTTTACAAACTCTCTAACTTTACATAAAATATTGTCTTTATCGGTAGCTTTGGCAATGTCTATATATGTTAAAGGAATTTCTTCTGACAAATTAAATGAATTTAGAGAAGTATCAATTCCAGTAGGATCAGATAATGGTAATCTAGATAACATATCAGCTTCTGGCATTTGTGTACCTTTTCTATACTCTACGGTATAATCATATGCAGATAAAATTAAATTCCATCTAATAATACGAGAGGCTGACATAACTGATATATTTCGTTGTGGATTAAAAATTACATTTAAAGGTTGATGGTCTGTTACTAAAACGAAAGATCTACCGTATATATACTTGTGGAACCGTTTTAAACTAAATATAATTGCAAGAGCTTCTCGTTCAAGTTGTGAATAATTTTGTTCTGTTTTTGAAAAAGTACCAGAAACAAATAATACAGGTTTTTCAACACCATTTATCCGATGACATAAGACACCACCTACACCGTACGAACTTGAATCACATTTTATGACAATTGTTTTTGTAGGATCATAGTGTGTTAATATTTGATTTTCATTTATCAACTTTTTACTTAATTTGAAAGTTTCTTGACATTTACTGTCAAATTTAAAATCAACACCTTTTTCTAGTAATTTATATAATGATTTTAGCTGTGAAGACATCATAGGTACAAATTTACTATAATAATTAATCAGACCAAGGTAAGACCTTAATTGAGTAATATTTTGAGGTTGTGGTGACTCATTTATGGCTCTCAATTTCTCGGTAGTAGGATGTATACCTTTACTGTCAATTTTGTGCCCCAAATATTCAACTTCCTTTTGAAAGAACAGGCACTTCTCTATATTTACTTTTACGTTATAATCATTCAATCTACTTAATACTTGTTCGACAGATCTGCACGCTTCCGATAAAGATTTATTAACAATTAAAATATCATCCAAATAACATGTTACATTTGGTAAACCAGCAAGAATCTGATCCATGACTGACTGAAATATAGCTGGGGCTGATGATATTCCAAATGTAAGTCGTGTATACTGAAACATTCCTAAATGTGTGTTAATAGTTAGATACTTTTGAAAACTTGGATGAACTTTTAATTGTTGGTAAGCTCCTGATAAATCTAAAACTGTAAAAATAGTTCCTCCTGCTAAAGTAGCAAAAATATCATCTGGTACAGGTAACGGATATTGATCAATATTCAATGCTTTATTGACAGTTACACGGAAATCAACACAAACTCTTACATCCCCATTCTTTTTTGGAACTACTACAATGGGTGAAGCCCATTCACTATGTTTAACTAACTTTAAAATACCTACAGATACCATTTGTTTAATTTTATTTTCAACTTTTGGTTTTAGTGCATAAGGCATAGAAGAAGCTTTTTTAAATACTGGAGTAATGTCCTTTTTAATATTAAATTTTACTTCAAATTTTTTTATGGGAGAACACAAATTTAAATCGAAAACACTTTTATACATTTGCTTATATTTATTTATTATAGCCGTATTACACTGATTAACTGTATGGCAATTTATAGAAAATTTACCTTGCCAGCCAGGAAACAAAACATTGAGCCAATTTCTACCAAGCAATGGTGTAAACTCTTTACTCGACTCAATTACTGTAAGCATTAATTTATAATTTTTAGTACGATATTGTACGTTAACTAAACATTCACCGACAGCTTTTATATCTTGGCCAGAAACTACATTTAACTTATACTTAACAGTTTCTAAAGGTAAATTTAATAACTTCTTAAAATTATTGTTAGAAATCACAGACTTACAAGCACCAGTGTCAACTTGAAATGCTAACGACTTATTTTCAACACTTAACCATATCTCATGCGCACGTGTGCTAGTGTATAGCGAGTTTAGCTGGAACAAATCTTCATTGACTTCTTCATTGGTACAGTCACACCATGAAGAGCTGGAACTCTGCTTGGTAACTGCACCAACTGATGACGATGTCTGCACTGCACACCATGAAGGGCTGGAACTCTGCTTGGTAACTGCACCAACTGATGACGATGTCTGCTCTGGCTCTGCTACCGCATCCACCGATGAGAAATTTCTAGATAGGCACATCTTCTTGACATGACCGTATTTTCCGCAACCAAAACATTTCCATTTTACTGCTGGACATTGGTCCTTTGCGTGTCTTCTTCCACATCGTTTACACTGGATATTATCATTTGATTGACTTTGTAACCTTGGTTTTATATACCTTTGTACGGTATTAACATTACTAATAATGACATGGTTATCAGCTAACGTTTTGACTTGCTTTTCGGCTATTTCGGATACTAACGCTAATTGACAAGCGCTACTAAACTTCAATTCCGTTTCAGACAATAATCGTTTCTGAATTTGTTCGGACTGTATTCCACAAACGAATCTATCTCGCAGAGCTTCGTCAAGAAATTCCTTGAAATTACAAGTGCTGGCTAATTTCCGAAGTTCTACTATATATGAAGAAATATTTTGCTCGGGCTTCTGATTGCATCTATGGAAAATAAACCGTTCATAAATTTCCGATACAGGGGGAGCATAATGAGTTTTTAAAAATTCAGTAATTTCTTCATATTTTAAGTCACTTGGTTTTTTAGGTGCTGTCAAATTTTTCAAAATTTTGTAGACATCTGGACCTGTCAACGTAATGAACATTGATACTTTCATACCATCTTCTACCTTATTCACCTTGAATAAATGTTCTATTCGTTCTAAATACATTTCAAATTCTTCTGCCACACCATTGAAAGGTTCGATACTACCTACTAGTGGCATTTTTATATATATGTTTATTATTTCGCAGGAAGACTTCAGTATTATTTATTATTAAGCAATCCTGATGACCTCGTCGCCAAATATGTTGTGTATTTGAATAAATAATTAGACGTGGGTATAGAATAACACTTTATTTTGAAAAACTATCTTGTTATGTTTTTTTTTGTATATCAACAGACAAAAACGTTGCTAGCGTCTGTCGCACCATAATGCCTAGCTAACTACATTTTTAATTATATAACAGCTAACATAATACCTCCCGTTTAATTTAATTTTTATTCATGTAAATACTTAAAATTAAATTAAATTTAGATACCGGGTCCCATCCCGACCGACGCCAAATATATCGAATTTTAAATGGCACAAAAATAACCCCTGTGGTGCACTCTCTACGCCAGCAATAAGTGATCGTGAGGTGACACCTGGTAAACGCCTGCACGGAACAAATATGTCATCATTATTACCGACATCTGTGTACAAAGCAGATTGGCTCACTCATCAATAGGTAATATGCCGTGATGATATATGTTTTTATTATCTTACCTATATTTTTACATATTTACTTATGCTGGAAACTTTCCATATAATTATGGTTCCATTTACTATTTTCTTTTTAAAACGTTAATATTATTATTTGAAATGATTAGTTTGTTGACAGTGACATATATCTGCCAGTTACAAACATTTGAGATCTGAATTGTGTAACCATGTGTATGAGTTGTGTTTAAAGCGTAGGCTCCGGGATTAAAATTATAGATAGTTTTATAAATTTATCCATAAAATATATAGAAAAAGTATTAATGCAAACCTGTAGAAAATTAAATTTTTATATAACATAAATCTCGAAAAAATAACATTTAAAGGTATTTTTCGAAGAAAAACTATTTTGAGCTTCCAGTAAAGTGCCATTGTCGGTTATCTGATTTACTCCAAAATCTAATGGCATCTTGCCATATAAGAGTAAGGTAAACATACAAGGTTTCAAAATTTTCTGAACGATAGTATTTGGGTTAGAGCGTAAAGAGGATCCACACATACAGAAACACATACACACAGACATGATCGTGAAAATATTAAAATTGGATTCTAGGGACCTTAAAATGTGATAATTTACCTCGATATGCGATTTTTAGCACGATCCCTATACCTCCCTTACCAAGGGTAGCGAGAGGTAAAAATAGAGGAGCAGTTTTGTATACAACTCTCAAGTCTATAAAACTTTGCATTCTACAGTTTTTGCCGTAAAATGAACAGGAGAGCAAGAAATTACATAAAACTAAAATCCCATGTTAAATCTCTATATTCACCCCTAACCACTACCGTATATTATACGAGATATAAGAATAATAATAACAATAATAATAATAATATCGCAAAATTTTGAATTTGGTGTTTATTTATTGAAACACCTTTGTGCTGAAAATGGAGTAGTACATTATAAAAGACCAGCATTGGTATTCTTTTTCAAAACAAAGGAGTGAGAGGAGGAAACAACACTAAGGTTCGTGTTTGCTTAATAGAAATTAGAAATAGTACAAATGTTTCCTGTTGATATTAGCAATATGTAGTATGTAAAATATTTAGAATTATATAGATTTTCCTTTCAAAATTTACCTTTATTCACTGTTTTTCCAAAATTTACATTTTGCGATTTATACCGCTTCTTCACTAAGCCTCTTAAATAATCTAACAAATAATTTATACTGTTAAACAACTTTGACAAGATTTTCTCTTTAATAAAAATTATTTTTTCTCAAATTTTATCGTAAAAAGGCTTTACCAACAAACCCCCTTCCCAAATATAACAATGCCAGCTTTTCAAACATGGGGTAGAAATATTAATCCATAAAAGCGATTTCTCATATTTATAAAAAGTTCTCCCCAGCTGTCCTGGCTTCTGCCAGGATATAGCAGGAGCAGACTCAACTCCAGACACAGGCACAGACACAGGATACAGGAACGAACCCCATTCATCCCTTCTCGAGGGGAATATAGGATCAGTGTAATGGCGGCGCGCGCATATACTGCCGATGAGAATATGGAACACCATCAAAAGAGAGCGGCACCTCTCAAATGTGCCGCTTATACGAAATAAAGATGATAGTACAGAAGAGAAGGATTATGAGAAATATTATTAAAATATTTAAATTTGATTTATATAAAGGACAAAGGGAAATTTAAATAAAGAGTGAACATGTTTTGTTAAATTCTATATAGGGCACGAAAATAGGATTTTGGAAAACAATCATTTCGAATTTAAACTTATGTAAAGATAAGTACGTCTCCATGACGCCACAGAGTGAACAAGATTTCAGTCGCAGCAACAAAGTAAAGTGTGTTTAAAATTATGGTGTCGTTTCCTGGTTCCGCTAGAGCGGAGTTTGTTGAGTGATTAATTCCTTTGTGGAAATGAGAAACTGTTTGATATTTATTGACATTATATTTGTGTTAATGTCATTATTTTATAAACAGACACAATGTGGCAAACTATACTTAGTTTCACTTAAGAAAATAGCAATTGTCGCTTGAGAGCCGGTCGTTTTTACATGCATTAAATAAATAATTTAATTTCGTAAATCCAAACTTTGTCAATACTAAATATTTTTTATCGGTAGTATGTACTATAGATACTTGTATATTAAAAATTACAAAGTCGAAATCAAAAACATTTTATTTGGTAGCTGACAGGTGATATTTTTTTCGATTTTGTGAACTAGGTGTACATTCTGACCACTAGAGGATAGAATTTAATTTTCTATCTAAACCAACGCTATTTTGTGAAGTGAAATCAACTATAGTGTCGTGAAATTTTAATAGCAAGAAGTGATATTTATACATAAGAAAGTGGTTAGGCTATTTTTTTCACTGATAAAATTATTCTGAAGAATGAGATTTTTTTTTGATTTTTTCATGAATAATATCTGGAATTAATATATCTTGTTCCACATTAAAAATGATAAGTATAGATATAGTGCTGCCATCGGAGGACGGTTTACATTACAATGATAAACCCTCGTTACCGCAATATATCAGCTATAGATATTATTGTTATGAGAATCTTTATTCTCTAATATTTATTTAAATTGAAGTAATTTAAATTTATGTATTAAATACAAAATTCATCATTTATAGTGGGCACATTATTTGATCAGACAGGCTGATGATATGAAATCCTATATTTTTTTCTTCATTTCGGGGACAGCAGTCAATTTTATTTTTACTCGATGTACCGCTCTCCGAGTGTTCCACGACGTCCACCGTTCCACTCAGTGTCACAGCACAAGAACGTATCTGCTGAAGTGCTCTTTTATGTTGAATGTATTTCATGTAACTATTATATAATTATTTAAAAAAATATTTAATATAATATGTATGCAAAAAGAACAAACATAAGTGTTTCTCAAAAAAAAGAAAACAAAGATGGAGTTGTAAAAAATTTCGTTGTTTTTGCAATAACCCCAACCAAGCACGTCGCAGGGTCAGGCACAACTACTCAAAAATTTAGAGAATAAGGAACTCGGTAAGAAGTTAACCTGAATTGAGTTTAACATTAGATTATTGAATCATTAATGATTTTTCTATTATGTATAATCTGCACATATTGATATAGAACAGACGAAAACAGAATCAGAAAACGACAGTAAAACTAAACTAAATTCCGAAGAACTTAAAACACAGAAAATGAGAAGAAAATAATTTTTCATCTTGAACCGCACGAACCGATTGGCCCATTTCAGAGGACAAACAAACAAAAAGATGGTTTCCAGAATTTTATTACACCTATTTAAATAAAGCGGGTATAAAATAGTCAGGCATTGGTTATGCTACTCGAACGTTCTAAATAAAATATATTGGCATTGTTGTTGGTTATTCGCAAATTGACAAAGTAAGTCATATTCTGGAGCATTGGTAAATGGAATTTCTATAAGAAGTAATTTGTCAAAAAAAAAATTCTGTTCATGAAATGTCCCAGCATCACATTAATTCAACTTTATCTTATAATTGGCTACAAAAAAATACTATTAACACACACTTGCAAAATGAAATTAATAAGAAGATTATTTTCTGGCGAAATGTGCTGCGCTGGCTCGAATAGTTAATGTTATTATTACTTTTGATTCGTGCAATTTACCACTAAGGGGACATGATTCTCAATCTGGAAATTTCATATCCATTTGAAAATTAATTTCTATGATTCTGTCTTAAAAGAACTTCTTTCAAAACAATATGGTGAAACAAATTATTTAAGTCCAATAATTCAAAACGAAATTACTAATTTACTAGGAAATGAAATTAGAAAAAAACTTATTAGTAATAGATAGGTATTATCAAAGCACTATTTTTTCAGTTATCATGGATATTACTAAAGTCCTATCAAAAATTACTCTTACAAATTTTTCGATATGCATCGATAACGGAGAATAATAATATCGTACCTGTAAAGATAGAAATACAATTAATCATTTATAGGATTTAAACCAATAATAGACAGAATTGCAATAGGTCTTACAAAAGAAATTGTAGATACTGTCAAATCATATGAAAGTTAAAATGAAAAGGACAGGGACATGATGGTGCTAACGTAAAATCAGGTATATATGCTGGTGTACTTATAAAGTAGCATTCTCCAACTGCTGATTTTGTGCATTGTGCAGCACACTCATTAAATTTAACTTTAAACAATGCAGCTAAACAAATTACTGAAGTTGCGCAATTATTTGATAATATAGAAAAGATATATACTTTTTTTTGGAAATAGTATAAAACGATGGGTCTTATTAAATACTACTGATGCAGAAAATCTTAAAATTACTCTTAACAAGTTTGTCCTACAAGATGGTCTTCAAGAAATTACGCTTTGTTAGCAATGAAAACTAATTGTACGACAGTAATGAAAGCTTCGTATAAAATTAGCTTCATTTCAAACAAAAAAGATAAACTTAATGATTGTAAAATCATAATTAAAATACTAGAGCGCTATGAATTTTAATTGTTAGTTAATATGTATTCTGATTTATTTAATATTTTTAATCCTATATCAAAAGCACTACAAAGTTCGAATATTGATTTACAAGAAACAAGTATTTTGTTAAAAAAATCTTCTTAACCGTCTAACAATTTTGACAAATGACGAGTTATTTAAATCTTTACTAAAAGATTCAGAAATGTTGACAGGACAATGGAATATAATTCCGATTTTTGAAAATAAAAGGTATAGAAGAACTAAGCGGTTTTTCGATGAATTAGCAAAGGAAGAAAGAATTTCTGATCAAAAATCTTACTTCAGAGTAAATATATATTATCGCTGTTTGGATATTTTTATTTCAAAATCAAAAATAGATTTGAGAGTTTGCACAATTTGAATATAGTTTTTGAAGTTTTACTACCAGATAAATTAATATGATTAGACGACCAAGAAATAAAAATAAAAACGTTAGATTTTGTAAACAAATACAAATTGATTTGAGTGTAGATTTTTATGATCAATTAATTTCTTTAAAAATGTGTCTGAAATCTAAAATTGAAGAAACATCATACTATTAAAGAATTATCAGATTTAATAATAGTAAAATGTAATAGTATATTCTCAAATTTACCCGACGTAATAACAGCTTGCCAAGGCCAACTCTCGTGCCCTATGCAACATACATTTTTACATATGTATTACGCATTTAATGTGGTTTTTGTTATGTTACGAGTTATTAATTTATTATCTTCCTGTTCCTAGTTTAGTATTTATTTTTGTGTAATTTAGTTTTTTGCTAATAAATAATATGAATGGATTGATTTTTTAAAATTTTATACTCTTAATTTTGAAATGAGTATCGTTTATTCATTTCGACCATCTAAACTCGTCACTCCCTTACTAAGACCATTTTTTTATTAAGGGGGTGTGTGGCCCCCATTGTATTGTTTGATACAGGGTCCACCAAACGCTAGCTATGCCATTGATGATAAGAAACGATTTTTATGTGCATTTGTGTGTGTGTGTTTGTGTGTGTAAACATAAGAATACTTATAGAATTAAAGTGATAAGAAAAGTTTATATTGTTTTCCAGTGATTCCTGGACATGTCTTTCAGCCACACTGTTAGATTTCCATCCAATTGAACAACTTCAGGGGGCGTACATTATAATACTTCAAATTCCGATATAATAGCACACAAGGAGGATATAAAATTGCACATTTTTTATTTAAACGTCAAAACGTGAAAACTCTCACTTTAATGTTTATAAGAAAAAGTGAACAAATAAGTAGGTATCCATAGCAACAGAGCAATTGAAATCGCAAACGTAATTTACGTAAAATGTAACGTCAGTAGTAGATATTTTTCTTTAAATATCTACGTTTGAAGAAAAAATATAATGTGTCATTCGGAATAAAAGTGTCTTTGTGTGCCTCGCGTGCAATTGTCCGACTCGTTTCGCTCGTCGTGCATACTTCCACGCTCGCCACACAAAGTATCACTTTCACTCCTAATAAGACAATATACTATTTCTGTTAATGCATATTGATAGAAACTTTTATTTTCTTAATATTGTTTATATACATTTTTTCATATCTGTCGCAGTTTTCGTAAAATTTTGGAAAAAAGATAGTTCAAATCGGAAAAGCCGTTTACGCTGTATGTATGGTCGAAATTGTGTGACGAAAGATTATAAATTAAATAAATAAATATTAATTACATAATGTATAAACGTATACCTATATGTCCTTAAAAATCTCTCGACATAAATTGTGTCAATGACCGTATTTTCACGAAAATTTGAGTTCAAATGCATTAGGTATTAATTTTTAAAGGCGCTAGAGCTATATCTTCCACCTATTTCAGGGTATACACACTTTTTATCTTTATTTATATCTGTGTGTGTGAAGAAAATAGTTAATTACTTGTTTCTCAAAAGGGTGAATCCAGCTTTGTTAAAGCCTTTTATAGTGTGAGGAAAAAGAAAAGCGAAATTCTCGTTGTGGTTTGGTTGAAAACATCGCGCCGAGCGCTGTGCTGGTGGCTCAGTCAGAATCTAAATGCGGTTTGTAGAACTTTGTTTATAACGGATAGTTCCGCTGCTAAACTTGCAGTTGACTTTATTTTTTGAAGGAACGAAATTGTTTCGCTTTGTTGCTAACGCGCAGTCTATACAACTAAAGGACTATGCGCTACGGTGCGCGACTGGTGCAGAATTTATTAGCGACGTCTGTTGTTGCATTCTTTACATTGGGGAAGTTATTTTGTGTTTAAATTCTTTGTAATTAACGGACAAAGGTGCAGAGAAACTTTATTTTCAATTACTTTTTCTATTTTACAATTGTTTAACAAAACGAGGTTCTCGTTGGCATTATTAGGAAAAGTACACAGTTATACTATATACGTATGTACAAGGACGTCCAAAAGTTATGAGCCAAACAAATTTTTAAACTATCGTATATTTTAAAGGTAAAAATAATCTGTCCAGAATTAAAAGTTACATTCAAAACTGTTTTTATATTTTAATTATGCGTTTCGTTTCTTCACAGTTTTAAAAATCTGATGTGACCAGCACATTTTACTTTCCGTCAGTTCTATGTATTTTATACAAATTCCACTTAGAAAGTTTATTGCAAAACATTAAATTGCAATAGACACTGACATCTGTCAATCAGAATTATAATAATTTAGAAGCTGATTATAGCATAGCTCGCTGATTTATGAAATTGAATTCCTTTATATTTTTTAACTCTATATCTATTGGATATATTTTTTTTTTGTAAAAAGTTTATTAAATTGACGTTTGACGTTTATAAATAATTTATGAAAACCAGAAAATATGAAATTTCTTTTTAAAATAATGGGGAAACTAGAAACATAATAAAAAATGTAATTTTTAATTCTGAACAATTTTGCACTTGTAAATTGAACAGCAGAAAATTGCATAAAACTGCCTAAAACTAATAATTCAATGTTAACTCTATATTTTCACCCCTACCCGCCACCACCCGGTATAAATGTGTTACAAAAAATGTATATATTTTAAAGAGAAACAATGGACTCAATACTTTTACACGCAACTGCATATAGTAGAACGTAGACATATTGTAAAATAAGTCTTTTTATATTAGGCCTAGTCTTTTTTTAAAATAAATAGGTAAACTGTAAACTAAAGACATTTTCTCTTGTGATGTTTCTAAACGAACCGAATTTTGTGCGTTACGGTAGGTTATGTTGGTATATTTAGAGAAATATGCAAGCAAATTAAAAGTCATCATTTTACAAATCTCCTAGTTGTTTTAAAAAGCGACAGATGTATTGTAATTTCTCCGTCCCATAGTTCTGGTCATATATAGCAATTTTTACTCTGATTATGTATTGCGAATATTTGTTCATATTAATTAACTGTATAAAAAGTTTATTCAGTGTGTTTAAAAAAGCCTAACTCGGAGCAGGCAAAGAAAAAAAAAATGCATGTCTTAATTTAAAAGTATTTAATTAAAAATCAATGACACGAGATATTGTCAAAAATGTTACCTAAAGAAATTAAAGCTTTTTTTGGATCTTCTTCTTTATTATCTTTTCTTTTTAAAATTACATTTCAAGATCAATTTTGACAAGTTGACTTTTGAATTGTATAATGATCAGATATACGTTTCTCTTTTCATAGTCTACTGCGAGTTAGATTTTTTTGAACATACTGTACTTGGTTGTCATATTCGCCGTCAAATAATTATGGACTGATGTTGAACTTTTTTTTACAAAGAAATAAAAAAAAAATCAATGGATGAAAATAAGAGAATAAACAATGTAAACGTAATATGGCAAATGATTTTCAAAATGCCGTTTTTACTGTTTGTTACAACTTACAACTCTAACGAAGAGAAATTAAAACAAGGTGCCATTGTCAAAGCATCAAGAAATAATTTAAAAATATTAAATCATCCTCATCATTAAAGTGTTACTTTATCAGATATACGAGTATTTCAATGAATAACCTACAGCTTGTTACGTAAATGTTTTGAAATAAGAATGACATTCTAGTACGCTTATTGATGCTAGAATGAGTTATATTCTAAAACAATTTTTGGTGGCATTTTATTATTTGGGAATGGTATGGTATGCATTAAATTCATAAATTATCAAAAACAAATCACTGTTACTAACTTAACAATTCCGTCGAAACTCGAAATAGAGAAAATAGTATAAAACACTCGTTCTAGAAGGCTGTTCAAACACTCGTTCGTTCGCTCACTCGACGCTATACTGCTCGTGTCTGAATTTATTATCCGTGCTAGAATAGGTTGCCTTCTGCAACTTATGATTTAATATTGGTACTATGATTATTTTACTATACAGATATGTTCTAAAAGTAAGTTGTCAGTATAGATCAGAAAGTTGATGGTTGCAATTGACAGTACGATTTGCAGTTTTTCTGCTTAGAAGTAGAAAGAATTTTTTTCTAATAGAATACAACACAAAATTACATTGGAAAGGGTGTGACATGGTTAACTGTAATATGATATAATTCAGAATAAGATTTTATTTAATCATTTCTTTAGTCATTTTTTAAACGGATTTAGAAAAAAAATAATGTAAAATGACTTTACCGCTATTGGAAGTTTTATTTTTTTCTTACTCTAAATACACAAGCAATTATTTTTTAATAGACAGTAATTTGTTACTGCATCAAATGAGTATACTTAGCGGGTGCTATACATATATTGATATTTGATGTAAGTATATCATAGATACATGATACATTTCTTCCATTGTAACATTATTCAAGAGAAATTATCCTCTTTAATATTTATGTCCATCAAATGATAAATTAATTACAACTTAGGGCGTTGCCAATCATCTTCCTGTTATTAATTGCTCAGAATTATTCAAATCTTATAAATAGCACATCTCACCAACACTCGTCCAAGCAATGAATAGCCCTATTCTCAAAACACAATGGGCATTATGCTCTGAAAATAGCCAACTACTTCACACTATGGGGAAGACAATTTATTAACATGTATTGTAGGAGATGATACATTGCTTAACACCGCCAAAAGCACAACCCTACGCAGGAATCGGAGACGCGTCAAGCAGGAGGAGTACTTTAGTGATATCATGGGATGGGAGAGCTTGAAACACTATATCTCTGTGCCTAGCCTAGAATAGAATAGGGTAAGATAGGGATAATGTGTCTATCTAAATGTAAGCGAACACTAGCTATAATAAAGCCATAAACATAGAAGCTATGATAAAGTGCATTTTCGTTCATTTTCCTCACCTATTAATTTCCTTAATTTAGGTAACAATAAATATACAACACAAATCGAGTTTACTCTGATATAAAATAACATTTAAGCACACTTACATAAATATTGATGTAGAAGAATACACTGTGTATATCAAGTTAAGGTTTCATTGCATTAAGGTGAATATGAGGTCTAGTGACCGCGTGTCTGCGAATCTGGTTGCAAATCCGGGAACCTTGGTTCAAATCCAACCAAAGCCAAAATTATTTCGAATTTTAAATGATATAAAATGGTCCCTGTGGTACACTATCCACGACAGCAATGATTGATCGTGAGGTGACGCCCGCACAGTACGAATATGTCATTATCATTATCGAAATTTGTATATAAAGTGGATTGGCACGCCCAGCAATGGGTAATATGCTGTGATGATATATTGTTATTATTATTTTATTATTGGTGACTCTTTACTAATGCTGTCAATAACCAAAAAAATTGGAACCGGGTAGCAAGTTCTACAACTTTCCGGGTACCCGCAACTGACCATAGTGTCTGGAAAATTGTAGGAGTGAAAAACAAAGCAATGCTTATTTCCAAGAATGTCAATTACATTCTGATGTAGTCCCAACATTTTTAATTTCAGATATATCACATAAAAGAATATATCATATTTTTTATTATTTTACTTCAAACCAGACGTAGACGTTTTGTTTTTACCTTCCGTCACCTTTAGGTAAGGAAGGTATTGTCTTTGGTCAAAAAATTCAATGATGAGTTTTTACTGAATAAGCACGTTTTAGGGTCCATATAATACGATTTTACCATTTTTACGATGATGTCTGTATGTATGTGTGTCTGTGTGTCTGTGTGTCTGTGTGTCTGTGTGTGTGTAACAAAATTTCCGGATTCCATAACTTCAATACCACGATTCCAAAAATTATAATTTTCTCGTATTCCTCAAGTTTACATCCAGAAGAACATCTGATTAGATTTTGGTTATAATTGGTCAACCGGAAGTAGTCTCATTTGAAGATTTAACAGTTAAATTTGATTTATTGACATTTAACGTTATTATAACTTAAAGAATATATTATTCTCTATACGATTTGATTACAATTTATACTTCATATTCAATACATACAGAGTTAAAGAATTTTAAAGAAATTAAATTTTATAATTCAGCCAGCTATGCCAAACTTGGGAACTAGTATCAAATTCATATAATTCAAATTGACAGATGTCAGTATAAATAAAAAGTAAATTAATGTAGCAGATATGAGGATGTTGAAGTAGATATTGGGGAATAGACGGAAAAATATGGTAAGAAAATAACTCTAGTATTACAAGTTTTTAGAAAGATACAAGAAAGACGATTACATTGGTTTGAACATGTCATGAGGAGAAAGGAAGAATTATATTGGAACAATAATGAATAGTTTAATAATAGGACGTTAAAGGAACAGAGGAAGACCAAAGATAAGATGGAAGGACTGTATTGCGGAAGATTTGAGAGAAAAGGAACTGCATGAGAACGACATGCAAAAATAGCGACCCCTAACGAATGGGAAAAGCTAAAGATGAAGAAGATGCCAGTGTCAAGTGCAATTTGAAAAGTTTGTTTATGAAATAATTTTACGGGAAATTTAGAATCTTTTGTAAGAAAAATTATGGAATTTATACATTATACACGAGAATGACGGAAGGTATTGTGCTGGCCACAACAGATTTTTTAAATAATGAATTTATTCGAATCATAATATGTAATAGTTAAGCCATACGGATCCAAATATAATAATGTGAAATAATCCAAGAACCAAGAATTGATTACTTTCGGTTCCAGAATTGTGATTCGATCCCAACCTATTCTAGCACGGATAATATAACGAACGAGTGTTTGAACAGCCTTCTATAACGAGTGTTTTATACTATTTTCTCTATTTCGGCTTTCGGTGGAATAGTTAGGTTAGTTTTTTTTAAACACACTGTATAAACTTTTTATACAGTTAATTAATATGAACAAATATTCCCAATTTTCAGATTTAGAACCGAGAACCAGTTACACATTTAAATAACCGGAAACGCGGATAATCCTAGAACTGGTTTCCACTACTAATCTTTACAGCTCATATACTATTTTCTTCAATAAGGCAACAAAAAAATATTTTCTCGATAATATGTAATAATATATTAAAACAAAGTTACACAAGGCAGCGTATTTTAGCCCGAGTTATAATTCGCTTACAAGCGCGCAGCGGCGAGTGCGTGAATTGTTCTCTATAATGTGTGTTTTATACAATTTTCTCTGTTGAAGCTTTCATTTACATAATTTTTTGTATAAAAATATGTAACAATTTCCATTAAAGAAAATTTTTGGTGGAATTATTGGGCTGGTGACAGTGATTTGTGCTTTTTCGTTGCCTAGATATTTAGTGTATTTATTGCACACAAAATATCACCAAAAGTCATTCTAGAAATGTGACATTCTTATTCTGAAACAGAGAATAGTATATTCTTATATGCAATTGATGAGTTAATTGTTAAGACGTTAGAAAAATGAGGCGGCATGTGTTAAAAAAATTATAGAAAAATTACTTACTTTTTAATATGTAATATCAACTAAACAGATCACAATTAAATATTTGATACAACCCCAACTAATCGGATGATGCTCAATGAAATGCAGGTACCATATAATCATAAGTAACTTTTAGGGCCAAATTCAGAGACGCCACTCACATTCACCTTACACTCACCTCACACTCACCTTAGTTGTAACTCACTTGAGTGTGAGCCAAGCTAACCCTCACTTCTTACTCAATTTCGTATTCAATAAACCAAACATATGAGTCACTCAAGTGAGCCGTGTTTTGAGATATGTCATTTAATAATGACGTTTGGAACGAAAGTGTTCTAATTTTTATTATTGTTTCGGCAAGTGAGTGAATATCATAGGCTATTACATCGACTTGCAAATAATGTCAGAAAAGCCGGATAAAAAATACATGTCAGGAGATGAGAAGCTATGTCTGACTGAGATGGTACAGCGTTATAAAGATATAATAGAATGTAAAAGAACTGACTGCATTAGTATATCCCAAAAAAAGAAGACATGGAATCAAATAACCAGCGAGTTTAACTCCAATAGCACCAATACTAATAGAACGTCTCAACAACTACGTAAGGCATGGGATAATATAAAATCGAGAAGAAGGAAGGACTTAAGTGAGGAGAAAAAACAGCGGATGACTACTGGAGGTGGGGTATTTATTCCTCCAAAAGATGACAATATTGACGGAGTATTGAACAATGTGGATATTGAAATCCGAGGCTCTATGGATAGTGACACTATTGCACTGGCCACTGTAATGCAAGAAGAAAATTACCTTTTGAACGAGTCGCATGTGTTGCAGAATGTAAATGAAGAACGAAATGTAGATGAAATGGTAATTTCTTTTCCTGAAGCAACTTGCACTCCAACAAAAAGTTCTACTGAAATATTAGGAAAAAGAAAAAGTTTGCACTCTGAAGAAACGGTTACGAAACCCAAACTAAAAAAAAATTCATACGAATCACGAGGATCTGCAATCGAAAGAGAGCTTGAAGTAAGACTGCGCAGAAACGAATTGTTACAGCAGCAAGAGTCAGAAATTCATGCGTTGCGCCTTGAAGAGCATAAATTAAGAGTGGATGAACAACGCCTACGAGTCGCTGAACAAGTTATGAAGAATAAAATTACAGAACTTCAATTAAAAAGAGCAATGGAGCAATAAGTCAGAAATTTATATAATTTATAATTAAAAAATCATATTTGTTAAATAATAAATAGTTAATTGCTTAATGTTACTTAATATATAAAAATATATAATTTAATTAACAAAATTTCTTAATCATTATTTTCATTATTGGCAAAATGACGCTGTATGAACGCCGCTCTAACAATATTCCCTCTTCTCTGTTGTACTGGACCTGCCGCATTTGGCACGACTCTTTCAATAACATTTGCATCCATAATTAGAATCTCACGTTGTGATATTGCAATATTATGTAAAACAGCAGTAGCAGCAATTATTCTTGTTGTTTTTAGTAAATTGCAATTCAAAGCAACGGTCAAACATCGAAATCTGCCCTTCCATACTCCAAAGGTTCGTTCGATTACGTTGCGAGTTCTGATATGAGCATAATTATATCGCTGTTCAGCTCGAGTATTTGGATTTTGTACAGGAGTGAACAGATATTCAGACTGTGCATAGGCACTATCACCCAATAGAATACCCGGTAAAAGTCGTTGTTCAAATTTCATTTTAACTGCGCTACTGTTAAATATTCTGCTATCATGTGCTGATCCAGGCCAACGAATTACTATGTCTAGTATTTCACATCGAGGACCTGCTACTGCTTGAACATTAAGAGACATCCATCCTTTCCTGTTGCGATAATATTCAGCTGTATCGCCACCAGGACTCTTTATCTCTATATGAGTCCCATCAACACATCCAGTTACACCAGGAAAATTTGCCATTTGAAAAAACAAATTGCGATTTGCAGTAATTTCTTCCTGGAGTTCTGGAAATTTGATGTATTGCCCTAGATGTCGTGAAAGAATATCAGAAACTTCTGCAATTACTCGACAAACTGATGGCTGGCTTATAGTGTGTAGATCACCACACGTTTTCTATAAATAAATACTTATAAAGAAAAAAAATCTACCAGTACATACGACATACCTGGAAACTGCCTGTTGCATAGAATCGTAATGCAGTAGACAATTTAAGTAACGGAGGAATAGGTAAACCACGATTGATGTTTTGTATGTTGTTAAGAGGGTAAACTAAAGGAAGAATCACATTTTCAATAGTGTTTCTATTAAAGCGATATCTCTGCAACAATTCTGTATTGGTGTATTTTTCTAATGGATTAGTATTATCGCGTAATATTTGACTAAAAAGAGAAATTAATAAAACAAAAATAATTAAATAATTTAGGTATAATTACCGTGGAATTGGTAGAAATGCCTGTTCATCCTGTACGTGCTGCACAAATTCCAAAAAATCGTAATCCATTTTATTCAAAAATACTTCCCGATTCAGAATGCAATACACAAACAACAATTGGATAATAACTTTTTATTTATATTATATTATATATATATATATATATATATATATATATATATATATATATATATATATATATATATTTCTGTAGATTTGAGTAACGTGTAAGGTACCTACAGATCACACTCAAAAGTTACTCAACTGACACTTATTTGCAACTCACTTGTCTCTGAAATTTGAGTAGCCTAATGTCTCTGAATTCGAAATAATGACATTTTGACCAATTGAGTGTAAGGTGAGTGTGAGGTGAGTGTAAGGTGAGTGTGAGTGGCGTCTCTGAATTTGGCCCTTAAGCACCGTTTTGAATTTGACAAATAAATTTTGAATAAATAAATAGCTGTAATACAAATAGTTTATTACATAATATAAGTCAATGTAACAAAAATAAAAGACCATGTTTATATTATAGGTACTGATAACCTTTTACAAAAACATTGGTCATATAAAGAATTATATTGTGGTTGAGAGCCAACAAACAAAAACATATTTAATTACTTTCAAAATTTCATAAATCATGACATTACAGCGATGAAAAGCTTTTTAAATCAAACAACAATCAAATCATATCCTGTATACTGCTGTCAATTAACATTCAAATTAAAAACGTCAGCGTCCAATCCAACACAATGAAAAACAAACAAAAGCTTTACAAATCCTAGTTCAGATTCCAAGCTACAGTCAGCGCCATGCTATAACCCCAATGTTCACGCTCGCTACCTGCAGGGAGAATAGTGCATTTCTATGTAAATAATCTCTCGAAGGACAAGGAACATATTTCTATTCCGGTTTCATCTTCGATCCGCGAGTGATGTGAATTTTTTTAGGCACGGCGGCAAAGAATCGTGCCTGAACAGAAGGAGTACCGATATTCCCCAGAGAATCGGTTTACAGCGTGTTTTAACTTCAGGGTTTCAGCCTGCTGCCTCCCAAGTGTTTGCAGGTTTCAGCATGTTTGTTAAGAATAGAAGGTGACGGAGACGAGAAAGAAGTACGTGATTTTGATTTTATTTTTAGCCTCAAATTTACATAATTTGATACACGTTTTAGATATTTACTAGTATCAGTCTGCTATAATAATTTAAAAATATGTGAGTGATTAAAAAAGAACAGCAAATTGATGATATAGAAAAGAAAAAAAGCACCTCAGGTTTTTCAACCTCCGACTTAGGGAAGAGATATATCCTTGCAGAACATATTGTAATACCCCTCTTGGCAACTATAATGTATATATATTTTTAGTTTTTTTCTTTGGATTTTAGTTTGTGTTTTTTGGTTGAAATATTTCTGAACTACAGAATAAAATTATGGTTTGGATTTTACAATAGATAAGTTATTTGATATTGCGTGTATGCAGAAGCTTCGTGTTTCATAAAATATTTTGTCGATTAGAAGGCATCTCAATTACAAAACTAATTAACATTAACACCTAAAACTTAATTCAGTTTCCATGTGTCATGTGATCATTTACATAATGGCATTTCAAACTTTATAACGTGGAAAGTGCCGATGAAGTTTTAAAACGACTGATCGATAGCTTTCGGTTATCATCGCTCACAGAATTGAAATTGAATGACAGTTCGGGTACGCTGTTATATATAGTGTTTGTATTCGCTTTGGAGCTTGAAGGTTAGAAATTCATAAGGTAGGTTGGTAGGTAGGTATGAGTTCTCTGAATCAAGAAATTGCAAGTAATTTATATTATATTCGGCTACTAACGAAAATTTCGTGAAATTATCTAAAATACTCTCTTAATTAAATAGAGGCTTCCAGCTAAAAAATAATGTTCATAACCCGCTCGAAAGTAATATTGTATTGCACCTCGGTCGTCAAATTTTACACTCGCACGATATTTATTACTTTCGATAATCGTTATGAAATATAATATAGTGTTACTGTGACTAAAATTTAGTTGTTTGTCATATACGTAAACTGCTAGATTAAGTTTATTTTAAAAATAAAATGGTGCAGACACTCAGATTACATTTTTTTCCGTCTTCCAAATTGTAAAAAATAGTATCAAATTACAAAGGTACCTAAAAGATTTTTATTGGATGTTATTGGCATTACCATGTATATGTATATATCGTGCCACCCGAGAGTCATACACTAGTGGTTCTAATAATCACAGATATCGTAAAAGAAGGCTTATACTCATATGGAGTGTCATACCAAATTTCATTCAAATCGAATAAACAGTTCTGTTATTATGTATCATTATTTTGTTAGAAGAAATTTGAAACATAATACTGACTAAAAGGTACATTTTCGTAAGTTACTTAAATCGTTTAATTTCAGGCCCAAAAATCTGTGGTTATGCGATGTAGACGTACTTTAGAGACACTTGTGAATGGTGAGTAGTAACTAATTATTAGTTATAAGCCCAGACGTGCATATTTCGAATTAGGTAAAAATTGTACTTCAAAAGTAAAAAGAACTTTAAATAAAATACTATAACACTTTATAAGTTAATATTTATAAGTAAAATAAATAAATAGAGGTAGTTTAAAAGTTTATATTAGCTTTGTAAGCATGTTTTACAGATTATACTACATAGATAACTGGAACATGTTAGCAAAATGAACTTTAAGAACTTTTACTTCATACACGTTACTGTTTACAAAAGTTAAATGAAGTTATCACATATGCATGTTATTTGTTACTTATAAATATATAAAACGTTAACCGCAATTTTCCGACTAATATTTCGCTATAAACGATAAACAGTATATATTTATGTCTACATATAGCATTTATGTTTGTTAAATTTATTTAAAAAAATATATATCTACTAAACTAAAAACTAAATGTATGGTGCGAGAGTCACGCTAGAAATGTTGAGAATAAAATACATGGAACATTTATTAAAATTTTATTCTAAATATTATGTTCTATGTAGTTTCCTTCAACAATAATACACTGCACCGTTCTTTACTTCTACTATTTTGCAGAAGACTTAAAGCTGTCAAATTATAAATCAAATAACTGATTAACTAAGTTTAATTAACTTTTGAAACTGAATTTCAAATGACATAAATTTATTAGTTCCAATAATTCCCCAGGTGACCCTGGTATAATAGGCTAATATATTAATGGTTTGTTGTAACTCTTCACAAATTTGGACTAATAATGCGTTATCATTATGAGAGTAAAAGGTATTTCCTTATAAACGAATATGTTTGAAATTAACCATATTTTCATAAATTTAAACTCGTAGAAAATTGTATTTGAAGTATTTCATAAAAGTTTTCTATAAATCTTGGCTTTAGCATTTACTTGAGAGAATATTAGATTTCTTATTCACACAAGAAAATTTTCCAGACATAAAAAACGATATATTAGGATGTAAACATGAGGAAAAAAGTTTATGAAAGTTTAAGAAATTAGGTCAACATAATCCTCTACTCTACAGACTTTCATTAATTTTGATGTTCTTAATTATACAGCAGACTTAAAAGATATAATCCTGTTTACCTTTCAGATTTGCGAACTTTATTCATTATGTCTAATTTATGATATTCTTTTTTGTTGCTTACTTTGGAGACTTCGAGAATTAGACGCTTTTCTGTTGCCGATTGGATAGCTCCGGAGTAGCACCTATCTACTCCGCCCCTCCATACTGTTGTGATTTTTTATATTACTTGTCTCTTTTTATACAGGGTAAAATATTTTGAGGGCATATACTTTTCGATGTGTCGATTCTCAATCAAACATAATTATTTCTTATTTTTATATAATTCTTAAATTATACATTTTTAGTGCCACTGGCCGACAAGAAATTTTAATTGAAAATAATTAGGAATTAATTTATTTCTTATACAATGCCAGTTAAGTGTTTAGATAATTCATCATTTAAAAAAAATACATGGCGGTGGCACAATAAAAATTGTAGGTACATTGCAAGAATTAAATAAATAATAAGAAATAGTTTTCCGAATTTTGAAAAAATCTTTTTGATTAAGAATCAACCCCGAAATGTATATAGTCTCAAAAATTTGAACCTTTTTTAACACCCTGTATGTGGTATTTAATCCTTTTCTTACTGCGGCGACACATTCATGTTCTGCAGGCAAATTCGTGTTCGCAATCATTGTAAAATTTCTAATAATAGTTATTTATGCAGCAAGAGTCGTACGTGCACATTTATTTCAACAAGAAAATTGCAAATGTATTAGGGGCAAGTTCAATTTATCATTTTGTGCAATAAATTTATAACTATTTCATCGAAAACATGTTTGAAGAAATAGAAGAGGTGACAAATGCAACCTACCATATTTTATTACCTGCGAAATACCAACAAAGGTACTCGTATTTGTACACAATTTACTTTTTTGTCCTAGATAACCTAATGAAAAATATTTCTACCTATGACGAAATAGTATATTTTTTCATAACGAGTATCGCTATTGAGAAAGTTGGATGGGCACTTTGTACTTAGATATAAACGAAGCAAGCCAAATGCCGTTTTTATGTGAGCGTGGCCGGCACTAAAAATATAGTACTCTAAACAGAATATGTAATTTTATTCTCTATCTATACAGTTGATATATATATATATATATATATATATATATATATATATATATATATATATATAAAATTGGGCATAGCGTATTTTTGGGTGGGCAACTGTTCGCCCAGGCCCTCCTCTGGCGCCGTCCAGTTAGAGGGAAGAGTTCATGCGAAATGCAAAGGGAAACTCCTTTGGAATATTTTGAAAGGAACATCAGATTTTTACGGCAATAACAATAAGCAATTTGTCGAAATCAAAAAGTGTAATTTTAATTTTCAAATTTCATTTTAATTATTAGATACGAATGCAGTCCATAAAGTTAAAATACCACTTTATAAATAAAATAAAAATAAATATATCATGACGGCATATTACCCAATTACTTTATATAATATTATTTTCAATTTGCAATTCGAGGAAATTAAATAGTGCAAATATAAATATTTCTTATTTCATTTAAACTATTAGATACGAATTCATTCAATCAAATTTATAAAGTATATTTTCATTTATGTATTAACTGGAGTAAGAAGTTTAAAAATTTCCGAGGAATATAAGAAAATTATTAGCATATCATGAAAATATTTTCTAAGAAATACAATTCACTATTTATACGATGAATACTGATAATACTGAGATAGAATTTTTATTTTAATATATAATTTAATTGTATCAGATATTTCAACCCGAGTAAGAACGAGACATTTTTACCTTCCGTCACCTCTAGGTAAGGAAGGCATTGTCTTTGGTCAAAAAATTCGGTGGTGAGTTTTCATTGAATAAGCACGTTTTAGGGTCTTTACAATACGATTTTACTATTTTTACGATGATGTCTGTATGTGTGTGTGTGTGTGTGTGTGTGTGTGTGTGTGTGTGTGTGTGTGTGTGTGTGTGTGTGTGTGTGTGTGTGTGTGTGTGTGTGTGTGTGTGTGTGTGTGTGTGTGTGTGTGTGTGTGTGTGTGTGTGTGTGTGTGTGTGTGTGTGTGTGTGTGTGTGTGTGTGTGTGTGTGTGTGTGTGTGTGTGTGTGTGTGTGTGTGTGTGTGTGTGTGTGTGTGTGTGTGTGTGTGTGTGTGTGTGTGTGTGTGTGTGTGTGTGTGTGTGTGTGTGTGTGTGTGTGTGTGTGTGTGTGTGTGTGTGTGTGTGTGTGTGTGTGTGTGTGTGTGTGTGTGTGTGTGTGTGTGTGTGTGTGTGTGTGTGTGTGTGTGTGTGTGTGTGTGTGTGTGTGTGTGTGTGTGTGTGTGTGTGTGTGTGTGTGTGTGTGTGTGTGTGTGTGTGTGTGTGTGTGTGTGTGTGTGTGTGTGTGTGTGTGTGTGTGTGTGTGTGTGTGTGTGTGTGTGTGTGTGTGTGTGTGTGTGTGTGTGTGTGTGTGTGTGTGTGTGTGTGTGTGTGTGTGTGTGTGTGTGTGTGTGTGTGTGTGTGTGTGTGTGTGTGTGTGTGTGTGTGTGTGTGTGTGTGTGTGTGTGTGTGTGTGTGTGTGTGTGTGTGTGTGTGTGTGTGTGTGTGTGTGTGTGTGTGTGTGTGTGTGTGTGTGTGTGTGTGTGTGTGTGTGTGTGTGTGTGTGTGTGTGTGTGTGTGTGTGTGTGTGTGTGTGTGTGTGTGTGTGTGTGTGTGTGTGTGTGTGTGTGTGTGTGTGTGTGTGTGTGTGTGTGTGTGTGTGTGTGTGTGTGTGTGTGTGTGTGTGTGTGTGTGTGTGTGTGTGTGTGTGTGTGTGTGTGTGTGTGTGTGTGTGTGTGTGTGTGTGTGTGTGTGTGTGTGTGTGTGTGTGTGTGTGTGTGTGTGTGTGTGTGTGTGTGTGTGTGTGTGTGTGTGTGTGTGTGTGTGTGTGTGTGTGTGTGTGTGTGTGTGTGTGTGTGTGTGTGTGTGTGTGTGTGTGTGTGTGTGTGTGTGTGTGTGTGTGTGTGTGTGTGTGTGTGTGTGTGTGTGTGTGTGTGTGTGTGTGTGTGTGTGTGTGTGTGTGTGTGTGTGTGTGTGTGTGTGTGTGTGTGTGTGTGTGTGTGTGTGTGTGTGTGTGTGTGTGTGTGTGTGTGTGTGTGTGTGTGTGTGTGTGTGTGTGTGTGTGTGTGTGTGTGTGTGTGTGTGTGTGTGTGTGTGTGTGTGTGTGTGTGTGTGTGTATATATGTCACCGCGGTTTCGGCCACGATATCTCCAATACTAGAATTCCAAAAATTAAAATTCTTGCGTATTCCTTTTCCTTACAACCATATGCAGACTTGATTAGATTTTGGTTATAATTAGTCAACCGGAAGTATCCTCATTTGAAGATTTTAACAGTTTTTCTTGAAAAACTCAGTTAAATTTTATTATAACTTAGAGAATATATTATTGTCTATACGATTTGATTGCATTTTATATTTGATATTCAACAGATATATAATAATGCTGGTTTATTTAAAGTTCATCAGGCTCGTAAAGTTTTGTGAATCATCCTATAGTTTCAATCTACTTTGGGACGCATTGCATTTTCCTTACCTTCCGCAAGCAGAGTACCCGTAAACCTTTGGCGGGCCCTAGACAAAATTTAACATTTGGTCCTCATTAATAAAAGATGTTTGCGACTTCAACCAACAGTTTGATAGCGGAAAAGAAAAATATTTTTAAAACTTTTAACTAAAGAATCAATATAATAAACACAATCAATACTAATGAATTTAAATCGGGCCCCTCTGAATTGCGAGCTCTAGACTTTTTTGTGTATAGGATTAATCAGGTCTTGTTTATTACACGGGCAAAAGTTTGAAAAACCTGGGTGATCTTTTTCTGAAATATTGTCAAATTGGTATAATTTTGTAAATCAATCTTGTAGTTTCGTTTGTATAGAAGAAAGTAAAAGTTTACAATGGTTCATTAGAGTACCACAATATACACAAGTAGTTGCAGAAGTCTCTTCATTGTTTAATAAGCATTAAATTAGTCTAGTGTAATGGCTAACTAAACTCGCGAGAATACAGCAAGATGTACGTAGCTCTAAGCCATCGAGTAACACCATCAGCAGCTAGCAGTCATTCTGTCGAGCTAGCAGACTAGCTGAGTAAACTCGTAATTATAACTTGAACTAACTAAATTTCACCTCATAAAGACGCCCTCTGATTGATGATCAACTAGAATCTTCGTCATACTATTATACTGTCGCAAAGACCGAGTGAGTATGGAAATGCGAATTGTTGAATAAATTATGAAGTACTGAATTAATAAGACAATTCTGAATTCCGAATTCGTGTCTTGATACTGATTCGCGGTGTATTCTTCTGGAAATGACGTAGTTTTATGAGGTTTGGTTGTTGTATTAAAAATAGTATTACTTTTAGACGATTTTAGTTTTTATTATTACATATTTCTTTTTATTTCATTTACTTATCGATACGATTAATATTTCACCATTCATAAGTCTCCATTTTTATGATTGGAAGGAAATGTGTCTATTTAGAGATAAAATTGTATACCCTACTTTAATATACTTAAGTAATCATTAGGTGTACTGTGTATCTAAAGCAAATCATATTCGTAAGTGTAACATTTATGTCTATTACATTTCATCTGAAATAAATTTCAGTGGATAAACACGAATTTAACCAATTTTAATTTTATTGATTATAGGCATATCTTAATGGATAAAATTTAAGTATTTAAATTCATAGAGATCTATAAGTAAGTATTATTTTTATATTTAATGTAATGCAATAAAAAGTTTTTGCATGAAATAATAAAGCGTGAGCATTTAAACAGAGAGCATTAAGTTCAAACTGATGGTTTTGCATACTTACCATTTAAAAATTAAATTACACATAACTTAAATAGCTACATGTTCAAAATAAAACAATTGTAACATGGTAAAATATTATTTCGTTTAATAATAATAGTTACAATTGTTTTAGTTCATTGTTTTATTTCAAGCCACAGTCATGGCTCACTATGCTCTTTTCGACTAGGTGTATAAAAAGTGCCCGCCAGTTTACTTTTTAATAATGTAACATATGGTTTATTTTACATGATTGTAAAGCAAATTTAGTGTACTTTCCAAATTTGTAAAACAATATAGTATTTTCCATTTGAAATTTCTAAGTTGATATTAATTACTAATAAACCGGAAGTGGTATCTTGAATGTACATCTGTCATCAAGTAGCTTACATGTTGCTGTATAAATCATGTTATATGTAAGAAATTACTAACTTAATAAATAAGCGATATATTTGAGGTGCGTGAAGTTGGCACCAAGGTATAGGGTACTAATTTTTAAATTGATACTATGATTTAGTACCCAATTGGTACCAATTAGTACCCACAAAAAAACTTTAATTTTTTACTCTGCGTAGGAGTTATTCATTGTTTAATTATTTTGGTGCCAACTTCACGCTAGCACCACAACATAATTTTTTTTTAAAAATAATTATACGAAAATTTAGTACCCAATTGGTACCTTTAGGTACCCAAAAATTTGTTTCCAAAATGTTTATGGTAAATAAGTTATTGCATATTAAATATTATTGGTGCCAACTTCACGCTAGCACCAAAGTATTTATATAAACCAAATTTTCTTTTACTAAAATTTAGTACCCAAATAGTACTAATTAGTACCCATGATAGTATTATGCTATTGTTTATATTAAATAAGTTATTACATTTTACTTTTTTTGGACCGTGAAGTTAGCACCAATCATATTAAAATAAAACGTTTTCGTATTTTATTTTCATATAGGGATTTAGTACTTTTTAGGTACCTCTCATAAATGTAAAATTTATTTTGTTATTGTTTATATAGCACAAATTATGACACTTTATTTTTTCTGTGCGTGAAATTAGTACCACACATATTAAAATAATTCGCTTTTCAGATTAATTTCAAATTAATTTTAAATACAGATTTAGTACTTAATCAGTCTTAAACTAAATTACATAGAGGTGGGCGCGGGTCGTGAATTTTGTCGGGTCACGATGGGTCACGCCGTGACCCGCGTGATCGGGAATATATTTTAAATTTTTCTTCGTGATTGGGCGTGAGCGTGAGGGCCTAAAAATATATCGTGAGTGATCGGGCGTGATTGCAATTTATTTGGGCGTGAGCATTATGATTTTTTCTATTTTTTATCTAAAAAATTGTAGTTTTAATATAAATATTTTACGTTATAATCTTATTATTATTAGCATGTCGAAACATGTGATTTTTTCTTGAAAATATTTTTCTAGTACCCATAATTGTATACATAGTTAGCTTCAATATCATTAAAGATATACATATTATTGTAAATATAGAAACAATTACGTGACACGAACGTGACCCGCCGGGCGTGATCGGGCATAAGTGCCAAAATAAATTCGTGAGCGTGAGTGATCGTGAATCAAACATAAAAAGTCGTGCGTGATTGGTCGTGATTAAATTTTTAGTTTCGTGAACGTGCGTGATCGTGAACAAAAAGTTACTCACGCGCCCACCTCTAAAATTACATATCCAATATTTCTGATAAAATAGGTAAAAATCTAAAGAAACTTGAATTTAACATGTCAGTGAACAAAACTAATTTGTTTAAACATAGAAGTAGGCTGTAGTGTCGAGGAATTATTTTAATAAAGGAACAAATTCTTTCTTCGTTCTATGTTTAAATATGTTACGGTTGGTCACAAATATCTCTTATCAACGTTTAAAGCTAATTTGGGTAAATTACTAGTCAATAACAAAGAACACCCCAAAAAAGACGACTTAACCATTTCATTACATTAGGCCATAACTTCAATGGGGAATTCAAAATAATCCACACAGGTCAGAAGGGACTAAGGATGAATTTCTTAGACAATTTTGAAATTAGAAAAGCCGTCAATACCAAGAAAAACATTACCTACTAATGAACAACTGGATGTGACAGATTCACTACTACTGTTCATTCATTAGGTTTTACTTATTGTAATCCAGTTGTCTGCATATATCCGAAAGGATAACTTAAGAGTAAATTTGTTTTTAAAATATTAGAAATACGCAACTAAGTGAGCGCAACACCACGTATATTAATTTTTATGTGCAGAATTAGTAATTTTTAGGTACCTCTCGTAAATGTAAAATTAATTTTGTTATTGTTTATATAGCACAAATTATAACACTACTTTTTGTGAGCGTGAACGCAGCACCACGCATATTAAATTCAATTCAATTTTATGTCTTTGTTTGAAAAGATTTCGTATATACCTGTTAAGTCGTCTTTTTTGGGGTTTTCTTTATTATTGACTAGTAATTTACCTAAATTAGTTTTGTTCACTGACTTGTTAAATTCAAGTTTCTTTAGATTTTTACCTATTTTATCAGAAATATTGCATATGTAATTTAGTTTAAGACTGATTAAGTACTAAATCTGTATTAAAAAAAAACGTATTATTTTAATATGCGTAGTGCTGCGTTCACGCTCAGAAAAAGTAAAGTGTTGTAATTTATTCTATATAAACAATAACAAAACAGATTTTACATTAACAGAGGTACCTGAATAACACGAAATATGTATACAAAAATTAATTTGTAAAATGCATTATTTTCATGTGCGTAGTGCTGGCTTCTGGCACAGAAAAGGTAAGTGTTATATAAACAATAACAAAATTAATTTTACATTTATGAAAGGTACCTAAATAGTACTAAATCTGTACATAAAAATTAATCTGAAAAGCGAATTATTTTAATATGTGTGGTGCTAGCTTCACGCACAGAAAAAGTAAAGTGTTATAATTTGTGCTATATAAACAATAACAAAATAAATTTTACATTTATGAGAGGTACCTAAAAAATACTAAATCCCTATATGAAAATAAAATACGAAAACGTTTTATTTTAATATGATTGGTGCTAACTTCACGGTCCAAAAAAAGTAAAATGTAATAACTTATTTAATATAAACAATAGCATAATACTATCATGGGTACTAATTAGTACTATTTGGGTACTAAATTTTAGTAAAAGAAAATTTGGTTTATATAAATACTTTGGTGCTAGCGTGAAGTTGGCACCAATAATATTTAATATGCAATAACTTATTTACCATAAACATTTTGGAAACAAATTTTTGGGTACCTGAAGGTACCAATTGGGTACTAAATTTTCGTATAATTATTTTAAAAAAAAAATTATGTTGTGGTGCTAGCGTGAAGTTGGCACCAAAATAATTAAACAATGAATAACTCCTACGCAGAGTAAAAAACTAAAGTTTTTTTGTGGGTACTAATTGGTACCAATTGGGTACTAAATCATAGTATCAATTTAAAAATTAGTACCCTATACCTTGGTGCCAACTTCACGCACCTATATATTTGCTGGGTCCACTAAAATATAACACCCTATAGATATATTAATACTACATATATCCTTAAGAAATACCGTTAATACCGTCAATGAATTTTAAGAATTTTGAACAGATTACAAAAGTAGGACAAAAATCCTTATAGAACGAAAGAAGAGATACAATTTCAATTATTTGTGTATATAATTGGAGGAAGAAATATTTGGAACTGACTTATGCAGGGTTTACAATCTTTTATGGACGGTTGGGTTTGTTTGTGGTCAGGACTTATAAATTATTCGAACTTGAAGGCATCAATTTTAGGGTAAGAAATGGACCGTATTTAATAATGATGGTAGAAAAAGTGTATTTTAAACGCATTATTATTTGAATACAGATTTAAAAGTACATAATTAGGAAACATCTTATAATATTTTAATCTCTTTTTACTTTACAAATTGACGTTAGAAGAAATACACTTAAAACGAATTATTATTTTAATACAGATTTAAAAGTACATCTTGAATGCAAATTTCGGGTACGGCCCAGGACAGAAAACTCTACCTGGCTCCGAGTACCATTACCGCAAAGTCCATTAGACTTTATAACGACCAATTGGTAGAATCAATAATGAGTTCCAAATATTTCTTCCTCCAACTATACCAGAAATGTTAATGTCTTTACTTAAAGTGCGCGAGTAGTGATGTGACTTTGTTGGCCTTGGCAAGCAGATATGGAGATCCGTATCAGAATGACGGTTAGTAGTTATTTACATAGATGTCACAATTGTCATAATATGTCATAATTTTTCATTCAAAATTTCAAAATATTCTGACATGTTGTTTATTTGTCATCAATAGTATGGAATATAATTTTCGAGGAAAATAATCCATATGGATTTGGAAAATCATGATGTTTTGAATGAAAAATTATGATAATTGACACCTATATACATTATTACTACCTGTCATTCTGACACGGGCCTCCATGTCTGCTTGCCAAGGCCAACAAAGTCACATGACTGCTCGCGCCTTGTCACATAAAATGAAAATGACGAGAGATTTTGTGTTCATCACAACAGATTTTTTTTAAATTTTGTGCGTCGATCGTACAAAAAATGATATAAGCATCACGAACGTTAAGGAATTACCGATCACAGACAAAATTGAAGTCTTCGCTTCACTCAGTCTCCAAACATTGTCTTTGATTGGTAAATTGTTCTTACCGTTCTTAATACATAATATACTATACAGTACCTGATTCATTTTTGTATTACTTAACAATATATGATATGGTGTTAACAATTACTCGAAAGTTCAGCCAAATAGCATTTATTCTTAATCTAATGTGAACATTATCACACTTACAGTAACATCTTACAGAGTATTACAATTCATGTACACAAAATACATTTATATGGTTTATGACTCATATATTAAAATTCTATTGTTACCATTAAAGTTAAAATAAAAAATCTGTTGTGGCCAGCACAATACCTCTCGCCACTTCCTTTTTTTGCTACATAAGTATAGGGCGCGAACAGTTATGTTACATTGTTGGCCTTGACAAGCAGATGTGGGGGCCCGTTTCAGAATGATAATTAGTAATTATGTACATGGATGTCAATTGTCAATTTTTCATTCAGTATTTCAAGATTTTCTAAATACACGTAGTTAATTTGTCACCAGGAGTGTGGAATTTACTTGTCGAGGAAAATAAACCACATGGAATTGGAAAATCACTAAATTTAGAATGAGAAATTTTAATACTTGACATCTATATACATAATTACTAGCTATCATTCTGACATGGGCCCACATATCTGCTTGTCAAGGCCAACAAAATCACATGATTACTCGCGCCCTTTATTTAACATTTCTTGTATACCTACACGCTACACGAAAAATTCTACTTACGTATATCTATTCCTTATATTTAGATTGTTCAATTTTAAATTCATTTTATGAAGAAAGTTTGTCTTCTAATATTTCGAAATGTTTCCAATTCATTGTCAGGATTGACAGTATTTTTGAAGGATATATGTAGTATACCTTTTATTTTTTAATTTTTAACTATTAATACATTAAGAAATAATATAGGTAATGTATGTACTTCCCAGAAAAAGTCTTCAGGAATGTCTTCGGATTTCTGACACTGACATTTATCTGTCAGTTACAATTTAAATTTTCCATGGCATTCTTTCGGCTATAAAATTTATTATAACAGATTATTTTATATATTATATTTCTTTTATCTCTAAATCTATAGAATGTATAATAAAATATTTAAATGTATCAGATAGAGAATTTAATTTTCTTTAATATTACCAAGAAAAATTTTCAAAAAATATTATTTAGAAGATTTTTTTTCAAAAATCTTCTACTTCCGGTTGTCCAATTGTTACCAAAACCTTTTCAGATCTTCCCATGAATGTCCGATTGGGAAATACGAAGTTAAACAAATTTAAAGTCTTATAGTTTTTGAGTAATCGTCCTTCCAACATCCTACATACATACACACACACACACACATACATCCACACACACACACACACACACACACACACACAGACATCATCGTAAAAATGTTAAAATCGGATTGTAGGGATCTTAAAACGTGCTTATTCAATAAAATCTGGATATGCGATTTTTAGCATGAATGCAATACCTCTCTTAGCGAGAGGTAAAAATACTTATAACATTTTAATATTATAGTATTCGAGATATAATCCTGACACAAACATTACCGCGAAATTGTTAAAATCGTACTAATAGACCTTTAAAATGTGCTTATTTGCTATAATCTCGATATGTGAATTTTAGCATTATTAATACGCGTATTTCCCTCACCAATGGCAGTGGGAGGTAAAAATCGTGTTAGTAATAATTATAATTTTTAATTTATTATTTTAATAATAATAATTTTAATCTTAAGTGTAACGACTAGCTATGTACCTAAATGATTAGTCACATATTTGAACTACATTTTGACTACCTATTATAATCTGTTTTACTATAATCCTATTTAAAATATCAGAAACCAATGATGCTGCCAGCATTCTGAATAATCTCTAGTTTGCAGTTCTGATAATCCATTATTATTTTCTTTTTGCTTATTGCACATCAAAGTCCAAAATATCGTTTCTGCTATGAAGTTAGATTAATCCCTGAACAGGAGCTCAGGGGAGCTGCCAAATCAACCCTTCCACTCATCAATCGGATTATATCTAGTATCTATGCACTTCCGAACATGCAAGGGAGTTTATATACTGCTACTGCTACCCTATAAGAGCATGCAATAGACATTCTACACTGACTGACCAGAGAGATAGGAGGTGATGCATACATTGTAATTACTAGGACAAAATTTGAACATAGGTAGCGACAAAGCAGGGTAAAGCAGTAACGGATATTGTATGTTCATATACTCGTAAGTTCTATGTGATGTGGATCTTTTTTGTATTTAGGGCTTATATACAGTTTTCGCCGCTTATCTTTTCCAATCTGACTCACCGAGTCGCAGTGTTTTATCATTGTCACTGCCGTACTGCCGTTTGGATTTTGGATATATAATATCCAAAAAACATGAAATATAATGTTATTATTTCAAATTTTATATCAAGCAAAGGTAAACAGTAAAAATAACATAAAATATTCAGTTACATTTAGTTTTCCTATTTATAAATTAAGAATTATACAAGGGAAACAATGTGAGTAATTGGAATGAGATTTGCATATCAGCTGATGTGGTGCATCCATATATTTGGACTGTGCGTACATTGTCTAACTTACACTTTAACACATTACTATTTTGTATCTTAGTCTTTAGTCTCACATTATAATAAAATAATAATATTGTATAAATATTATTCTATTTGATTACACTTTTGTACATTTCAAGAGAATATTTCACGGCATTCCTAATGAATATCTTACCTGCTTTTTTCCAGTAACACAGCAATATATTGTTGTCTTAATGTGGTTCTTTTATTACAGTTTAATCCTCCAGTATTTTAAAATTCATTTTATACTTTATTTAATTTGTTTGATAACTACAACATATTTTCCCGACTTCTGCCTATAGCTACTTACAAACCTTACAAGTACTTTTAATCGATGTACATAGTATTATTTGTCGAATGAAATACAAGTTTATAATGAATTAAGTACCTATATAAATATTATGTATATTTTATTCAAATACCTGACATGACGTTGATGAAATATTCTGTAACTATAATTGCCGTCAAATAAGTATGGATTGGAAATTTCTACACTGTTGCCATTTCAAGGGCAATGTCGAAAATGCTATGAAGAAGCGGCAACACCACATGGTAAGGAACAGTGTGCGGAAGAGAGAGCATGAGTCCATACTTATTGACTGCGACTATAAGTATAAAACATTGTTATCATAGTCTACTACAATCGAAGCGTTGCACTTATGTGAAACTTGATTTATAATGGCATTTGTTCTTGCCAGTCGAACTACAGTCTGACCAGTCACTCGTGCGCTATGCGGATTAGTAGTGCACGGAGAGAACGCATTTGGCGGGAAAGGGACATCTGGTTATGCGCGAGAGTATAGTAGACAACACAAATTTCTCGACTTGGCTTAAAATTGCGCGTCCACCCAACTTGGATTTAAACTCCTTGCTTCTACCTTAGAATGTACTTTATCGATACTCTACTGCGCATTCTAGCTAATTAGTCCCGAGTCCTCGGTCGGACTGTACTGTATCTGGTTTCAGAATGCACTGTAGCATTGCGTAGGGACAACATTTCACGGCTTGTGATTGGTGCAAACACAAGACAGTTTTAAACTGTCTAAATATAATGCAAGTATTGCAGCTTTTTTGCATTTGTTTCCACAAATTAGGCTAGCTAAATTGAATGTAAGTGAATTAAACAATTCTAATGTAAATATAATTGTAAATAAATAATAGTATAATGTAGAACGTTAATATAAATACAATATAAATTCAAAAGACAAGGTGATGTACCTGTCAATAATTGTCAAAAATATTTTATTATTTATGCAATTTTGCATGTCAAATCAAAATGGTACTCAAATGGATGATACTGAAGATGTTTCACCTCCAAATGATGTGTCTGAATGTTTCAATTATTTTAATATTATTTTATCGAAATAAAACTTAATCATCGTAGGTTCGATTTTCAGCTGTTTCCGAGAAAAACGAAAAATCGAAGAAAATCTGACAAAGATAGCGATTGAACAAAATTTTGCCTGTCAGTAAATGGACTATATAAAAAAAAATTATATGAAACATTTTTTCAATTTCTAATAGTTACGACGTTATTTGAAAAATTAATTATTGGCCACGGTCGCCATAGCATTTAACTATTTTTTGATAATAAAAAAAACAAAAGCACATCTAAGATAACCTCTGAAAGGTAATCAAAAAGTCTTATTTAATCGAAGTCATACCTCTCATAGTTTTCGAGATAGCAGAGATAAACCCTGTAAAAACTCATTTTTCACTGCCGTATATCTCGGAAACTATTGAAGATCGAACCCATGTTGATTAAGCTTTTTTATTCATTTTGGTCAGTACTATATGTCCTTAATTTTTTTTACATTTTCGTTAAAACACCTGTATATATACCAAATGCAGTATAAATAGCAAGAGCAAGTGCGCTGTCAAGAAAAACTCTTTATTCTATCATTTATATTGTTGCGGCATAGAAGATGACCAAATAGTTATATGCTAGTTTTATTTCATATTAATTGAACAATATTATTTGTGTAAGTATAATATATATTATTTTCTGATATACCGAGTGTTTCATACAAGGTTTCGGAGTATGAATGCTAGATACCAACACGAGAAAAAATACCGATAAACATTGGTGCTATGATGCTTCCTAACAGAGGTACCGAGAATTAAGTGAAGCGTAATACTAAAATACATGCAAATAACTACCTTATATCCTAGTATTCACTTTTGTTTATTTCATTTGTCACAAATGCGACTTAATTAATTAAATATTCCATCCATTTCTATCTGATATTTAACTACTACACCTGTTATTTAATATAATCAGAATATATCTAATTCAAAAACTAGTAATGCAAAGCCTTCTGTATTTAATAAAAATGTAATATAATAATACAGTTATGCATAGGATGCAATGGCTTTCATTTTGACCATTTGCTCTAAGATTATTTTTATAATGAAGTATTTATGGCCTAATAAAAAAATAAAATAAAACTATTCTACTATTATGGCACTAATGTTTACGGATATTTTTTTCTTGTTTCGGTATATTCATATTCCGAAGTCTTGTACTGTTACATGAACAGTGCATATAAGTAGGTATAAATATGTAGAAGTACGAGTATGTATTGATGAAAACGCTATATTAAAATTTCTAATAGGGGTATCTACATTATCTGTATTAGGTATATATTTTCATTTATATTTATTAAAGCTTCTTTCCCTTATCAAATTAATTAGTAATACATACAAAAATAAAGATAGTTTAAAATAAACACAATATTTAAAATAATAGTATTTCATGTAACTATTTATAGGAGGACGAAAAGTCTTGTAAAATATAAGCAAGTTATTTACGGCCGAGGCTAGTAGCCAAGGCCGTAATACTATACGAATATTTTACAAAGTTTTTAATGTCATATTTGTAATATTCATCAAACTGCCACTCTGTGTCTGCAAAAGAATTTATTTGTTTTTTACATTTGGGGGTAAATTTCAAGAGTAATACAATAAATAATTAAAGAGTAAGCCTGTAAGCTTAAATAAACCCCAGTGATGTGGACGTTGGTGGTTGACTGTAAAGAGAAAACGTTAGTGTAATTCAGTTGGTCAGTCTGACTTCGCGTGTAAACATCGTTTCGACTGTGTAAATATATGATTCCTATTTGAAACTAGGAAAAATAAATTTAAAACTCAGATCAGCATTAAAAACAAAAAAAAGAAGAAACTCTCAGTCTTAATAATACGGTATCGTAATAGGTAGCTATTAACGCAAGAAGTAGGGAAATTTGATATTTTTCCGTATAGGTAGTCGTGAAATTTTTAGTCGTGGAAAGGAAAGGGATCATCCTAAAAATCATATATTAAGATTTTATAGAGTAAGCACGTTTTGAGATCATGAGAATCTGATTTTCAATATTTTATACGATAATGTAGGTAGGTTTGTATTTGGATCACAAAAACATTAACTCGAGTGCTATGATTCAGAAAAATTTTAAATTTTGTATTTCTGTTCTATTGTAATATAAAAATAACTTATTTTGGTATCAATCGGACAATTGGAAGTAGCATTTTACTAGAAGCTTTAAATAGTTTTCTTAAAAAATGGCTTTATATTATATTTTTATAAAAATTAAAGTTTATTAAATTTTCTACATTTTTGCGTTATATTTAATAGCAAAAAATATAAAATAATCAGTTTTTATAAATCCTACCGTCTATGCAGACATATCATAGAAGGAAATTTATGCATATATGAATAATTTGTTAAAAGGAGTTCTATTAAAATGATTAAACGTCAATATGGGAAAATTATATACACATATTAGGGTCTAAACAAGGTTTAACTTTAACTAATCGGAAGTAAGTACAAATTGAACAAGGAAAATTTTGAATTTACCGTCCTTAGTTTAAAAACTGAGTAACATTTTTCATGGGAATATATACTAAGTGCACAGCGCGACATTCCTGAAACAATTGTAACTAATTAATAACCTGAGCGCAGCGCGTTCTATTTTAAAATTGCAATCGCTTCGGGGCGTCCCGACCCCGACCCGTGTAATTAGAGTATTTGTGTATAAAGGCGTAATGTAATTTATCTATTTGCTGACATTCCTGTACCATTAACATTCCTTGCCTGATACTTGGAGCGGTAATCCAATTTAATAGATCTATAAGGCGGCCTGATGAATTGAACAGAACTCAAATTAGTAGTCGGTTTTCAACCGCAACACTCGATGAGAGAAGCGAATACTCTGTTGTTAAGAATTTGTCTATGCTAATGTCATTGCGCCACGTATAAAGTGTTTAATGCAATCAATTCCAACCGTGGGTATATTTGCTAGAAACATCTTCTTCTTTGTTGCCCCTAATTCGACATTCCTGGTAGCTTTGGTACTGTTACATATTAGATGCAAGATACGAATGAAAAATAAATGAACTGATGCGTCGCTCTGCCCGACGTTGAAAGTGCGACATGAAAGTCACAAGGTAACAACATTTGCATGACAACACCTTCACCCGATTTCGTTGAGTTTTGTAAAACCTTATCTTCGTTTTACTATTCTACGAGTATTAGCAATATTTTTATTTTTAATTCCTCAAATAAATTTGAAATTGTACAGAGCGAATTCGAGAATCTCTGACAGGCGCTTGTTTCACATGGAAAAAATCTGTTTCTCAAATGTTATCTGTCCTGTAAAACTTTATAAGATGTACTCGTATTATATTATACATTGAATTATAGAGCATAGAAATGAAAGTACTAGAAATAGTACTAGTATGTTATATTTAAAAAAAAAGATCGTCGTCTTAACTATTATATCAAATAACAAGACAAAAAGTAAAATTTGACAGTTAATTCGACGCTCTTTTTTGTTGATATAATATGTACTAGAATTACATTTAATACGTTTTTAATTTAAGTTTACTTAATTAACAAAGGCGTAAATTCAATACATAATTTAACATCTACAAATTCAGAAACCTATGCTCTAAAAAACAGAGCTGAACTAGACACTAAATTTGGTTCCGGCATTGTATTATAAACGTAAACTGCAATTTTAAACTGCCCCCGGTGAGTTCAAAACCGGCCTGGGAGAGTATCAGCACCACTAGTATTTGCTAGAATTGCCAAATGGCCAGCCCTCCCCTGTGTATAATGCATTTACGGGACAGATAACATTCGAAAATAACTGTTTTCTTATGTAAAGGACTTGTAGATGTAGAATTACCAACATCCCTATTTTGCCGGTGTGTGTATAATATAATCTAAAACTTCTCAACTTTGGTATTTAAAACTCACATATGATTGAAAACAACATATTACATTTTGACTATGTATAATAAACCGGAAGTGTTACTTTACATGAAGCCTTTAACAGTTATTAAATAAATATTAAAATCTAAAACTTTTATATTTGGTATTTAAGACTTATATTGATGAGAAGAATATATCAGATTTTTACTAAAATTAATAAATTTAAAAAGTGGTACTTTAGTTGAAGCTCTGAACAGATTTTCTTGAAAAAATATATTAAAATATGATCCAAAACTCAAACTTGGTATTTAAAACTTGTATATGGTTGGAAACAACATATATATTCCATTTTGACTATATATGATAAAACGGATGCGGTACTTAACTTGGAGCTCTTTACAGTGTTGCTACATCAGATTTTTTTTTTTGTTGAATCTATCACAAAACAAATATAGTGTGAAACACATGCGTGAAGTCTTTTTTACGTGGGAATGGAGTTTGCGGCATAAGCCGCAATGAAACCATCTAAGATTCATGTACTTGGTCTACATTACACTATTTTGTGAAAAAAAAATGATAATAACATTACACTGCATGTGTAATGTTTAAAAAATCAAATTAAACGTTTTGATGAAATCCATAAATACTCGGTTAAGTATGCTGTGGATAGCAGTACATAAGGGCTAATTCTGGTCCACTTTTGTACTTATGTTCTGTTTTATTTCTTCGGTATTTTTTCCGAAATTGTTTATTTAATTTTTCATCTATTACTATTTCAGCATTTTAGCTGTTTATTTCGCACATTTATGCATAATCAATACATCACATGAATGATAACAACGGAAACTTTTTAATTTCATTAACAGATCTTTTGAATACATTATGCAGATTAGAAGGAACATAAATTATTCAGCCAGAATCACTAGTAATTAATTCACGAAGTTAGTTTCTGTTTGCATAAAAATTGAACTGTTGTGAAATTTGCATTTGTGTGCTTTACCTGTTCAGCTCACTTTAGGTTTAGAATAACACGATAAAATGTTTTGATTAAAATATTTGTTGCATTGCAGTGAGTACTGAATTTGTATAAAATTACTTTATTTTGTAACAGAATTTGATCTACTCAATATTATTTCAAGTATTGCAATAAACTTTTTTGGTTGATGTTTTTCCAAATACTTGCATGCAATTTTAATAGTTATTTGCACAATAAGCGCAAAGAGTTTATTTACGTGCAACAAATATTTTTCCACAAAAATATATAAAACTAGAAAATATTTTGGTTAGGTAAATTATAATTTCAAGGTTTATTTAGTAATCACATTGTTGTCATAAAAGCTTACATTTGTACTTCTCGCAACTGTAGGAAAGAGGTTAGGGATCAAGCAAAACATCGGGTATTAAGATTTAATAAATAAGCACGTTTTAAGGTCGCTAGAATCCGATTTTTACAAAGCTATCTATTCAGGCATATGTGAATTCTATGTATGCTTTAACTCAAATTCTACAGTTCAGAAAATTTTAAAAACTTATACATATTCTTAGTTTTTAATAAAATAAAAAGAACCCATTCAATTTTTAAAACAATCAACAAATTGAAAATCATACTGTACTTGAATTTTTTTTAAATATCATTCTTTTGCAATTTACGTTATTGTATAAATGTTTATTATTTTTTCTACAGATTTGTACTAAAATTTATGGCCCTATTTCGTACAAAATTCTTACAGATCTGTAAATCTGTAAATAATAAACAAAAGCTGAAACAGATATGTTTTTGTCAGTTTTTTTTTTTTTACCTTCCGTCACCTTTAGTTAGGAAAAGTATTTGGTTAAAAAATACGAAGGTGAGTTTTCAATGATAAAGCACGTTTTGGGGTCTCTAGTATACGATTTGTTTAGTATTTTTACGATGTCTGTGTGTGCATGTGTGTGTACGCGTGTGTGCGTGTGATAATCGTTTCGGCAACGATAACTCCAACACTACAATTCCAAAAATTACAATTTTTTCGTATTCCTCATTCTTACATCCAAATGAAGACTTGTACATATTTTGGTTACAACTGATCAACCGGAAGTACTTTAATTTGAAGCTTTTAACTGTTTTTCTTAAAAAAATTAAGTTAAATATCATTTTTTGACATTTTATGTTATTGTACATATTAAATAATATTTTATTCTCTATACGATTTGATTGCATTATTATGTTTATATTCATTGCACAAAAACGGATAGAAGTTTATAAAGAAATGAATTTTCGTAAATATTGCAATCTTTGCTGCGTCATCATGAAAACAGTTTCAATAATTCAATATTACTAATTGACAGATGCCAATGTCAAGAACAATTTATACAATATCTATGACTGCGAAATAAGTTCACTGAAAATACAATAAACTTTCTGTGTGGAATTTACATAAATTACATACATAGAAATGATGGAAGGTGTTGTGATGACCACAACAGATTTTTACGTTCCGTCATCTCTAGGTAAGGAAGGTATTGTCTTTGGTCAAAAAATTCGGTGGATATATATATATATATATATATATATATATATATATATATATATATATATATATATATATATATATACATGTTTGTGTGTGAGCGTGTGTGTGTGACCGCGGTATCGGCCGCGATATCTCCAATACTAGAATTCAAAAATTACAATTCTTACGTATTCCTCTTCCTTACATCCATATGCAGACTTGATTAGATTTTGGTTATAATTGGTCAATCGGAAGTATCCTCATTTGAAAATTTTAACAGTTTTTCTTGAAAAACACTTAAATATTATTTTCCGTCGACCGTTTATTAATAGGCTATCTTAATGTATAGAAAATCATTCATTAATGATCCCTATTAATGCATGATTTTTTTATTAATAAATGATTTATTGGGTGCGTTCACCACATAGAACACAGCATGTATTGCTAACACTAAGTTGTAGCAAAAAGGTAGACAGAATTAAAAGTCATGCTTTTGACACTTACTAGCTAGGTATATTCACGTAGCATACCTTTAAAATGAATTTGAAAGAATAAAATTCCTCAAATAACATAAAAAAACCGCCTGTGTCGTATAGGATTAAGTAAACTGAACGCACCCACTGAAAACAATTGATGACAAAACTTATTGATTTTCTGACGTAAAATTTGACGTTCGGTCAACCATTACTAACCTAAAAAAATTGTCATGGAATAAAATTAGATTTTCCATTTAAGTAAGATACGGTCAAATTATTATTATTATTATTATTATTATTATTATTATTATTATTATTATTATTATTATTATTATTATTATTATTATTATTATTATTATTATTATTATTATTATTATTATTATTATTATTATTATTATTATTATTATTATTATTATTATTATTATTATTATTATTATTATTATTATTATTACTATCACTTTAAATTAATAATGGTAAAATAAAGAAAATATTACGAAAAATGAATTTATAAATTGTCTAATCAATAAAACAGTTTTTACATGTTTGTGATTGCCAAGTAATAAACGTCACTAACACAAAATAAATTTATAATGATAACGTTTTTCAGAAAAATACATAAAGGCAGTAATAATACATTAAAAATTACAACAATAATGTAAATAAAGTTATTAAGTTTATAATGGTATGATTTTGGAAAAAAATACGTAAAGGTATTAATAGTACATTGAAAACAGGAACAATATTGCAAATAAATTTAATACTCGTACGTTTGCCAGCATAAGTAAATAGTATTTATTTATATGAATACAAATTAAATGGCAGGAGATACTATGCTGGCCATACCAGATTTTTTTTTATTATAACTAATGGTAACGTGGAACAAAGATATACTTTATGTATTTTGCTGTATACGTACTTTTATTTAAATTCATGATGAAAAAAATGATTGAAAATAATTCACTCAAATTATAATTATTGAACTCAAACGCTAACTGAATGTTGAAGTTAATAAAATACACAATCAAATATTATGGGTAGTACATATATTAAAATTTGATTCTCTGTAGTTTTCATAAAAAAACAGCAATTTTTTGTTAATTATAATATGAATTCCGGAGAAAACAAAGAAATTTCAATATTACTAAAGAGAAAATATACGAAAAACATTCTTTCATTACGCTCTACTTCCCTGGAATGCAAAAACAAACACGAATCAGAAATCAATAGCAACATCAAAAGACATTTCGTTTCCTAATGTTTTCATAACCGGCAAATGCCAAAACACCACATTTGGCTTTTGAAGTAATTGATTTTTAATATTCGTTCCCTATTGTTTGTTGCGAAGAGCAACCACGACCGAGAGTGATTGCGATTTTATTCGACAAAGAGCAGACAAAAATCGATGGAGTGCATAAGGCAACGGCAGGGCAGAATCAGATATCCAATTGCAAGTTTAGCATCCCCTGGTGGCTGGTCTGGCCGACCCTGACAGATATATTGTGCGCTGTACAGTCTGTTCCAAATGTAATGCCCGCAAGATCTGCTTTTGATATGTAAATACCATGTAATTGTACTGAATTCGCCAAATATAGAACTGGGGAGATCTCGAGATGTCTGCCTCTTCCAAGATTCTAGATATTAAAGTGAAATGCAGGTCAATGACTCCAAGTTTGATGTTCTAATAGATATCTTTGCCTCTTAATGGGACCCATTATTTCACACCAAACTATGAACTTTATTTAATTGTTTACGAACTATGTTTCAAAATAAAAACAAAAAATAAACAACAAAACTGGATTACCAGTAATTTCCTTTGTTGTAATCAGATTTCCTTTGCTATAATCAGATTTCCTTTGTACTTTACTGTATACTTTAGCATGTTTTTCTGTTGTATCAGTCATAGTTTTTCATGATTTAAAGATAAATTGTTGATAGGTCGTCATTATTAACCATTGCTCCAATACCTATTAGAATGTAGATAAAATTAAAAATTTGTATTGTTGTCTGCATAAAATATTAAATTAATACTTTACTTAAAAGACGAACGTTGTTTTCAGTTAAGTACTTTACTGCAAGAATAGATTAGGATTTAAAAATAATAAAAAAAATCTATGTTGAACAGCCCAATCAATACCTTTTGTCAAATACAATTTACAGGTACATATTGTATTAGTGATATTTTTTCGTATTAGGCGTGAAATTTTTAGTCGAGGCGCAGCCGAGATTAAAATCATATCGTGTAGGGGAAACTATACTTTTCCTACGTGTTGCACACAAGATTTTTCCTTATATCGTTTGGAATAATTACTCGCGTTCAGTCGGGTTAGCGCTAGCCAGCGTAGACTAGCAAAATAATTGAACGGTTTGCTAGAATCTGCGCTGATATTGCGCTAGAAGAAATAGATAGCAAGAAATATTTCGCTAAAATATCTAGCCAACTAGTAAGTAGTTTCATGCGCATGTTTGGTTGCAACGAACCTCACTTTGCAACTGGTTAATAATATTTACTTCTGGTGCATCTTCTAACATTTCAAGTAATAATTTCCATTTCAAAATGAAGTCTGCCAGCTTTCAATACTATATAGATAGAACTGTCAGTTATTTCTTAGTTTGAGCAGCGCTTGCGCGCTAAGTTTAATAAATGAATACCGTTCAGTACGAATATCTACCGCTAACATGAGCATTGTTACATTGTTATACTGTTAATATTTACAATAAATAAAGCTATTCGTTACATCAAAACATGATAGCCTACTTTTTTATTGAATGTGGAAAAGCAATACTTTTGCACACTGAAATACATTTCTACATTAAGTTCGGAAAAAACGTACTTTTTCTAAATTAAATGAATATTGTAATAAAGGACTTTTCCAAATAATGTATACATTATTCACTCAACGTCCAAACAGACTTAGGAAAAATATATTTTGCATATTTGCATATAGATTTGATTATATCTAATTTCATTAAAACTATTTTCTTAGCGAATTATACTTTTTATTTTTAGCAAAATTGTGTAACGAACTTAATATACAGGGTGTTTCCTTTAAAACAACCAGCGCTTTTTTAGGCGAACTAATGAGTTTAGAGAAAAATGTTATATACAAAAAATTACCAGGAAAAAGGGCTTAATTTATGAGGAATAATAAATAAAAAATTCAACCAGTGGTTCTCAAACGGTAGAATAAAATTATATTTTTTTAAATGGCAACCTATATAATTTTTTTGTCCATTAGATAGAGAATTTTTTTCTGATTTCAACGATATAAATATGATATGGGGTTGTATAACAATTATTTCGAGAAAAATGATATTAAAAATCAGAAATAATTTTACAATATTGAAGTAGGCTATGTAATAAACAACTATTAATACGACTATTGCCTAGGTTACGATAGTATATTATTTTCTTATATCTAAAATAACTTGTTTTACTAAGAAATTCATAATAACAAATAAACTACATAACGAAGAAATATCAAAAAATAATAGTACTAACATAAAAAGAAAAACAATATGATGGAAATTATTTACAAATTTATGCAACCTTAGGTATTTTTGGTATTTTTGCACTTAAGAGTACTAATTTTTAGTATAATTTGTGCTCGAAAACAAACACTTAATAACGTAAGTAACAAAACTATCTGTCACCTGTATCATTTGTTTGCATTTGTTTATTGCATAGCCGACTTCAATATTGTAAAATTATTTCTGATTTTTAATATCATTTTTCTCGAAATAATTGTTATACAACCCCATATCATATTTATATCGTTGAAATCAGAAAAAATTCTCTATCTAATGGATAAAAAATTTATATAGGTTGCCATTTAAAAAAATATAATTTTATTCTACCGTTTGAGAACCACTGGTTGAATTTTTTATTTATTATTCTTCATAAATTAAGCCCTTTTTCCTGGTAATTTTGTGTATATAACATTTTTCTCTAAAGTCATTAGTTCGCCCAAAAAAGCGCTGGTTGTTTTAAAGGAAACACCCTGTATAAACTACTCTTTATTCTTTAATTATTTTTATGTGAATCATTTACAAAGATTTGGATTTCTTTTGGTAAGTACAAGTTTCGAGATGTATTACAACTTACAACAAATTATTTTATATTTATTTATTTTATTTCTAAGTCTATACAATATAATGTATGTATATGTAAAAGATGTTTATATGTGTTTATTTACTAAAATCTTGATGTACGATGTTTATATCTGTCTAACCTACGGTGGAGAGAGGAAAAATTAATTTACCTAAATTCCTGAAAATATGAAACAAAACTATGAGCTAAGGGAGCCTCTGCGCCATGCTTAATACAGGCCACTGGAATGACATTCTTGTATTGCCTTAACCCTATATAACATTTGCTCTAAAATCATGAAGCTACCCCAATGTATTGTGGTTGTAAGTGGTTTGTCTTCTTGTTTAGTTCCTCTGGCGCTGACATAGAGGTCTGTAGCGCGCCGTATTAAACGAACTGTGCACTGTCAATTGTCAGGAGTATTATTCGCCTTCTTGATTACAATAATAAAACAGTGCCGAGCTTGTTGTTTGCGAAATTCCAACGGGATAGATGTAAACGAGAAGCTCTATTTATTTCCTTACATATGCATAAATAAACTAACTTTAATATGACGTGTGTTAAAGTTTGACCTGGATCTATTTTTATATTCTGAGAAGTTTTTAGGTTAACTTATTTTGTTGAAATGTAATACCAGGAAAATTAGATTAAAAGTTGACTTTATTTATGCGAGCAAAGGAAAAGTTGGTTATTTGTTTTTTCGCTGACTTGCTTTTCTGATGCAAGTATTTTTCATTACAATTAACGCGAGCAAATATGAAACATGGTAACTAACTAATGAACGTGAATTTAAATAAATTATTTTGAAGACCGAAATATGTAAATTTTACTCCATGCCGTAAAATATACACAATGTGATTGTTATACATTCCAGAAATAAAATCAATAGGGCTGTTCCAAGAATTTTTATATGCCTTCTAAATATTAAATTCAAAAAATATTGTTTTTACCTTCCGTCACCTATAGGTAAGGAAAGTATTGTCTTTGGTCAAAAAATTCGGTGGTGAGTTTTCATTGAATAAGCACGTTTTAGGGTCTTTACAATACGATTTTACTATTTTTACGATGATGTCTGTATGTGTGTGTGTGTGTGTGTGTGTGTGTGTTCGTGTGTGTGTATGTGTGTGTGTGTGGACCGCCGTTTCGTGCACGATATCTCCAATACTAGAATTCCAAAAATTACAATTCTTGCGTATTCCTCTTCCTTACAACCATATGCAGACTTGATTAGATTTTGGTTATAATTGGTCAACCGGAAGTACCCTCATTTGAAGATTTTAACAGTTTTTCTTGAAAAAATCAGTTAAATGTTATTATAACTTAAAGAATATATTATTGTCTATACGATTTGATTGCATTTTATATTTGATATTCAACAGATATAGAGTTAAAGAAGAATAACGATAATAAATTTTATATAAATTTCATAATTCAGCCAGCTATGCTAACTTAACCATGGAAACTGCTAATATATTCAGGTAATTCAAATTGACAGATGTCAGTATCAATAAAATGTAAATCAATAAAAGAATAAGGGAAGTAACTCTAGTGTTAGAAGTTTCTAGATATAAGAGAGACAATTACATTGGTTTGAACATGTCATGAGGAGAGATGAACATATTAATAGAAGGTGGAAGAAACATACGAAGACCAAATATAAGATGAAAAGACTGTATTGTAGAAGACTTGAGAGAAAAGGAACTAAATGAGGACGACACGGAAAACAAAAATGAGTGGAAGAAGAAAATAAAAAAATAGCGACCCCCGAACGAATGGGAAAAACTAAAGAAGAAGAAGAAGATGTCAGTGTCAAATGCAATTTGCATAGTTTGTTTATGAAATAACTTTACTGGAAATATAGGATCTTTTGCAAGAAAATTTATGTAAGGGGCGCGTGCAGTAACATGACTGACCCGTGTCAAAATGACAGCAATTAATTATGTCCATAACTGACAAGTGTTATAATTTTTCAACCAAAATTACATATTTTTTTATTTCATGTGGTTTGTTTGTTATCAGGAGTATGGCATTCAGTTGCCGAGAAAGAGAATCACATAATACCAAAAATTTAGAATCTTTTGCAAGAAAATTTATGTATGGAATTTGTACATAATACACAGGATTGACGGAAGGTATTGTGCTGGCCACATCAGATTTTTTTAAATAGCCTCAAATTTGAAAATATCATTAAGCCATTAGATATCTTACAACTAATTATTGAAATTTGCCTAATATTTTGAAAAAGGCACATGATCTCAAACAAAATGTGACGTCAAAGTTCATACAAACTATCACCTACTTTTATCTATATAAATAATTTAGGTGATGGACAAAATGTTTTCCTGTCCGCCAGGTGTTAGACTACAACAAAATATTAATGTCGTTTGCCGTATACCCATCCTTATTTATATGTTTCACAGTTTTGGTCTTCTTTTGTTAGTTTCGTTTTTCAAATAATTGTGATGGGTACTAAATTTCTGGTCCACAAAATATTTTGTCTGATTTTGAAAATAAAAAGTGGAATTATATTTATGAAATTATTGTAATACGATATTTTATAATTGATTGATGAATATAGTTCATTTATGCACATACTAAAATAAGTTATTATTTGTAACATAAGAATTTAAACTATATTTTATACTCAAATTCAGTTAAACAACTGTGTAGGAATTAAATTAATTCGTAATTATATTTAATAAAAACTTCGTGTCGGCCATGCAGTGGCACTAAAAAAAATGTACATTTCAAATTTTTAACAACCTGTATATACCTCCACATTGTGACAAAGAAAATATTAGTAACTATAAAAAGTTTTTGTATTAATAATTGAAGTTAAAATGTAAAATAAACAAAATGTAACTAAAATTTAACAAACTTTGTTTGTTCAGCATAGTTAATAATTAGGTATTTATTAAATAGTACTCTACTTTCAATTTAATTTATATACAGGTGGTTCTATACTAAGTCTTATGGACTAAACTTTGAGGGATGATAATACAGATAAAATAAAGTCAAAAAGTCTTAATCCACAAAGTCCAACTCTCAAATGTTTCATCTAATTTACTGATTTTTCGTCTTTTTTCATTAATATCTCAAAAACTATAAGAGTTACGACTTCGGTCAAACGAGAGTTTTTTATGTTTAAGAGTCTTCGCGAATGTGCTCTTAATTTTCCAAATATTGCTCAAAATATGACAATCAGCTGATTTTTGGCATTTTTTTTTTTGAGAATTGAACATTGTGGATTAAGACTTTTTGTTGTACTTCTAGCTGTATTATCTTCCCTTAAAGTTTGGTCCATAGGTTACATCCTGTATGTATAGATGCTTTGTTATTATTAATTATATTAAGTAGTTTTTTCTCTTTCATTAACTAAAAGTTTGATTTTTTAATGTTTCAATAAGATATTGTTTATCTATAAACTTAAATTTTTTGCCTAGGTTTAGGTATTATGTACTTGAGGGTAACAACTGCATTGGTTAATTTATGTCTACCTGTTTCTCTTTTGTATTCGGTTCTGTACCTTGAACAAATAAATAATATTAATATGATTATTATTATTATTATTTTTATCATTATCAGAGTGATAAAAGTTCAACTTCGGACATAACCCATATTTCACCCTTTTAAGAAAAATAACTACAGATATGTATTCTTCTTTTTTCAGTGTTACAGTCCAACACCAAGTTGCGTGTAAGTAGTTTTAAATATAAATATTTGAAGTTTTTCAAAACATGTACAGTATGAAAAATTATAAACAAACTAACTCCATTCTCTAAAGCAAACAAGAACAATTAAAAGCAACAGCACTAAAATCTAGTCCAACTCAGACCATTTCAGCAAACTACTCAAAAATAAAAACAACGAGACTCCTTGCACTTAAAATTAAAACAGATTACAACATTTATATTCATGTTTTCTGCTATGTACATGACAAAAGTTTGCTTCTTCTTGTCAGCAACACAGGAATGCTGTATTACGTTAGAAGTGGTCGCGAGGTATTTTGACGCCGCTAGCAAGTTAAATTGCATTCGCTTTGTGAGCAGTCCTCAGTGCATGAAGCTCACGGAACGGACTGTCCCCAGCAGAAAACTGCCGAGAGATATGTTTATGTTTATTATATAGAGAAAAAAAAGGTCGTTATCTGACACATGACAGATGCGAGCTAAAATGAGTACGAGAAAATACTTTATTTTGTAATGAACGTAAATGTTTTATTATTTCAAACATTTAATCGTTCGACTGTACTGAATCTAAATAAACCGGTGTACGTCTAACGAGATTACCCGGGTGCGGTCAGTTTTTAAGATTCAATTGGTTGAGCCAGGTCTAAATTTAATAAGAGAGTCTTCAAAAGTTCAAAATTTTGTAAAAGAAATTACTCAAGTGAAACCGAATTTCGGTGACCAGAATTGTCCCAGGTAGAATCAAGATAGGATTTTCTTCTTTTGGATATATTTTTACCATTTTTTATTATTAATGTATTATTGCGTAACCATTATGTAACATTTTTTTTATTGTTTAATCTAACATTTTATATATACATTTTTTCTATTTTTAATTATATTTTGTTTGTTAAATTGGTATTAAAATTATTTTCCTATTTATTTTGACACCGCTCGGTCAGAATTGCAAATAAATTTATTGTTAAAGGTAAGATAAAGCCCTACCCCAGGTACCAAGATAGGTAAATTTTTAAAATAACTTGTAGAATATTACATTTGATCAGCGTTGTAGATCAGCACTGAGTTCACTACATTTGGCAACATTGATGGGATGAGAATACCACATTTGGTGGCAGCTTATGAGACAGTATAAAATTGAGTTGACAACAATTTGTTACTCACTTGTAAACTTTATTTATTGATACCGCCTACTACTTTTGAAAATTAATCTTTAATAGTTACTAACTTGAAAAATTGGTTGCCACCGTGTTAAAATTTTACTAGTTACCACGTTAGTAACGTTGTTGACATGTGAAATAGTTATTTGTATATCAAGTGCTGAAAGTCTATCTTTGTCGAACCAAAACGAAAGTTGCAGCCTCAGCGAAGCAAAGGTTGCAATCGTTTGTGTTCGAAAAAGGACTTTCAACACGTGTTATACACACTATTTTTTCTACTCCTGCAAGATAAAAAATTAGGAAATAAAGAATTATTTTTTAAAAATAATTTGACATTTATTTTCAATTTTTGTATTTGTGATGCGTATCTATGACAACAACAAATATTCTATACAACTTTGTAAGTAAAATTCGTTGCTAGGATACCGAAGCGTGCTGCAAAATTTTGCAGCACTAGTGCTGCAAAGAGTTACTTTCAACATGAAAAACAAACCAGAAAATTGTATTTTCAGAGCAGGAGTACAAAAATTATATTTTGTTAATGTTATACGTATTAAAAATAAGTGTCAATTGCAACTGACAGGTTTAGGTTATAAATTTAAATTTGATTTGCAAGTCAATAACAAATAAAATATTGTACAGTACTCACCAAGTAACTATTTACTGCTTCAAGGAGGTGACAGGCTCGCCTGCTCGGTTCGCCAATCATTTCCTCCTTTCAGCAGTAAAAACCGTTTTACCTGGCTTGTAATGTAAAATACTATACTGTGTGGAAAATGTTTTATCATTTGGTTTGTATTATTGTATAATATTGTATAATATACTTTATATGTATAGGTTTAATATAAAAATTGCAGCCACACAATCAAGTTAAGAATATTTTCTGATATTATCCGTAACTGGGTATCGTGGTCGTGTGCCTGAGTGTCTGGTCACGAATCTGGGGACCCGTCTTAGATCCCGACCGACGCTAAAAATTACTTCGAATTTTAATGGCACTAAATTGACCCCTGTGGTGCACTTTCCACGCTATCGTTGGGTATTTCGTTTTAAATATGAGTTATTAATACTAATGTAAAATTTTATAAAAATATAAAAGTGAAAATATCCACGACGAATACCTAATGCATAATTAGAAATTATACGTAATAAAATTTGTTTCTAATCCCAGTTTACACCTATATGACTTAAGCTGTAAGTTTTCTCAAATTTTAAGTATGGCCAGAATCGCTTTACCTCACTTGCAAATTGGAGACTTAAAATCCTAAGCCAAGCTCAAATTTAAGCCACCACTAGTTGGCCTATAAATCGTCACATTTTGTGTTTAGTTTTTGTATCTCATATTGCTAACATGCTAAATTGTAACATTTATGAAGATGACGATCATTTACATGAGTGCTGCACATTTAAACAATTTCAATTAACAATAGCAACCACACATGATTTAGGTATTAAAAATGATCGAAGTAGACTTGTGTCTGGTTGCAGATATAATAGGTAAGTTAATTGAGATAAATATTGTTTTACTTGGAGTTAATATGTTATATGTATAATTTTTTTGTTCATAAATGATAGTGTGTCTCCTGTAAATCTTTGTTAATTTTTTGCGAACTCTCGCTACTGGAAATCACTTACTCTGTATTGCAGAGTTTTATGCAATGTATTTGAGAATATTATCTTGAATTATTGTGTATTAATATGATATTAAATAAACACAAAATGATATTGCAAGCTACAATATTTTTGCGAGTATTTCTGTTATTGTTACGCAAATCGTTTTACCTTTAAGTATATAATTCTTAAATAATTTTCTACGCTGCCTTAATTAATAATATATTTAATATAATTTCAGAAGGTACTTATATAAAAATACAATCTCTAGGTGTGTAATTTATACTCCTATTTCGTTTTTCAAGCATCGCTAAAATAATAAAAATTGAGTATTATTTATTCACAATCATTATAGTAATATGTCGATTTCCAACCTTTTAGAGGTTGGGAAATACGTCATTCCTAACTGCAATGACAATCTTTTGGGTTGGAAATAACTTCCACCCCATGGGTTGGAAATGTTTATGTAGGGGTTGCCTAGCAACATTATCATAGATTTCTATAATAAAGTAGGCTAAACAAATTTTAAAAGAGCTGTCAAAAAACATTAACAAAATTAAAGGTTTATAACTCAATGATTTATTCTGAAAATTATTGATTTAAAAAGAGGATGATTGTGAATAAAATAGTATACAATAAAATTTTTGAAAGATGTCCGATCAAGGTTATCTACGAATTGTATGAATTCAGATTTTTGTTCCGCTCATTTTAACAAATTCAGTAGTGTCGTATGCTTAGTTTTTGTGAGGGTACATAAGATACTACGGTTATTTTATTATTATAAAAATATATGTTACAATAAAAGCATTCAAAATTCAAAAATAAGTCAACTGGAAAGTTTGTTGGCAAATGTAAAACCAAATATGTGAAGAATAAGAAACTGACACAATGTCAGTGTCGGTGACACTTAGGGAAAATAACGTTATTCGTACGACTATGAATCAAGGTAATGTATCTGAATTAATAAATAAACTTACGTTACAGCGAAAGTGTTATCAACAACGAGCATCGTTTTAAAGTGGAATGTCCTAACTTAGTCGAAACAATATGAATTTTAGAAAGACAAGCGTGTTATATCCATCCTTGTCGCACACGCTTATAACCTTTGCAAATGAGAGAGATAAATGTATGTTAATTTGTTAATTCGTTCATGATACAGATGACCTTGATCGGACATCTTTAGAAAATTTTACTATACATACCTCGGTGGGAGTTTCATTATAGCCTCGTGCTGTCACTCACCTCGGGGCTACGCCTCTCGGTAATATACACAAGCCCTCGGCTGTTATGAAACATATCCCACCATGGATATAATATTACAGTTTATAAGATAAGTTATATTTACAAAACAAAATTCAAGATTTTCTAAATTCACGTAGTTAGTTTGTCACACTTGGCCTACACAAGCAGATATGGAGGCCCTTGTCAAAATGACAGTAATTATTTACATAAATGTCAAATGTTATATTTTTTCACGTGGTTAATTTGTCACCAGGAATGTGGAATTTAGTTGTCGAGGAAAATAAACCACATAGAATTGGAAAATCATGAAATTTGGGATGGAAAATTGACATTTGACATCTATGTATATAATTACTAGCTGTCATTCTAACTCGGGCCCTCATATCTGCTTGACAAGTCCAGCAAAGTCTCATGACTGCTCGCGCCCTATAAATTTCTCATGTCTTTTCTTTATGTTTAGATTATTTTTATAATTTTAAATTTATTTTTTGAGGAAGTTTTCTCCTACACTTCTAATGTTCGAATCTTCAAATTTGTTGACAGAATTTCTGATGGGTATATGTATATAGCTATAATTTTAAATATTTAATTGTTATTATTTTCATACAAGAAATAGTAAACTTACCAATATCACAGAAAGTTTTTTCAATAATGTCAGTTAAACTTCTTCATTTGACGTAAAAGCGTAATTTAACGTTTTACTACTATGTTGCCAAAAAAAATAATTTAAGATTTAATTTCAGCTAAAATCTACATAAAACGTACTATGACAAATTTTGAATCGGTTCTTATGCACTGTCAAGTGTTTAGGTAAAATAGACTTAGGATCAAGTTTTAGAATTGAGCTGCCAATACCGCCCAAATAGGTTTATGAATTACTGTTGATACAGTGATATTTTTCTGTCATTTACAAACATCTGATGATGTTGTGATCTGATGGTTACTATGGAGTTGTTTAGTCTCTGAAATTTATTACAACAGATTATTTTATATATACTTTTTTATCTCAATATATAGAATTCTTTAATACTAATAATAAAAATTTTCAGAAAAATAATATTTAGATTTTTTTAAGATACTACTACTCGTACTTCCGGTTTTCCAATTGGTACCAAAATTTATTCAACTTTCCCCATTAATGTTAGATTGAGTAATCCGTAGTCAAACAGGTCATTACTCTTATAGATTCGTACCTCCAACAACCTCACACACACACACACACACACACACACATCCATAAACACACATACAGACATCATTGTAAAAATGTTAAAATTGTGCTTATTCAATAAAATCTGGATTGCGATTTTTAGCATGAATCCAATACTTCTCTTAGCCAGAGGTAAAAATATATTTACATATTTGACATTTTCGGAGTAAATATATATTATGGAATACTAGGATTATTTTCCACAAAAATTCAACATACCATCTCTATAACATTTTTTGCTTGATTTTGGAACGTAATCCTCTATTATGCATTGATTCCCGCATAACACGATTTTGCACTACACTAGGAATCTTACTATCGTGGAGGGATTGTTTTTTTAAATTAGTATTTTTTTTGTGAGGTATCCTACATTCTGCATTTACATTATTGATGCGGGATGTACACAGTAAAATAAATGTTTACGCACAGGTGAAAGTGAACTATTAAATAATAGAATTTATGTGGTAATGTTGCAAGCAGAGACAATGGAAATGAACCACATGAAGATCATACAACATTCCAGTCCTAGAATCCAGGTTAGTCGCGTTTTATGCGCGTTGTAAAAGCGGTTTATGTTAAGCGCAAATCCAGCTTTATTTCAATGCAGTCATTTCATGTAGTTTCGCGCCAACAATAAATTATATGTACGCGCATGCAATTACATTCCCCGACAGAGAATTTTTATTTGTTCCCAGGACAAAATTTACCAATCCGTCCGCCGTTTGTTTTGTTTTTTACACCAATGACAAATTGGTCACAGAGCTGCCTGACCAATGACAACTAGGCCTACGATGCTAATTTCCAATAAAACAGTCATTGCGTTTAGTTTTCAACCGTGAATGAAGCATGCGGACACAACAAAGGAAATCATTTGAATAAATAAATCCAGAATAATTAAAAGCGAATTGAAAAAACGTGATTTCAGAGAGGTTCAATTAGTAATTCTATACTGACTGCGATAATTCATTTCAGCAGTAGCAGAATAATAAATATTAAATATTAGAAAATGGTAAAATTCATTCCATCCCCATTTGTTTGTATTCAGTTATTAGAAAATATAGAAAATATACACTGCAGGCAAAAAACCGAATCCAATAAAAAATGTCCTTATTGATTATTTAAGAAAAATGCAAATAATTTTTTTTATTTTATGTTTATTAAATACATTCGTTTGATTTTAAATATAATTCAAACAAAATTAGAACTTAAAGTCAATATTATTGAGTTTAATTTAAAATTACATGCGAAAACCGTCGATCGATCGATATTTTTTTTAATTGATCTTTTCCTTTGAAAAAATAGATCAATCGAAAAAATCTACTTATCAAAAAATAGATTAATTAAAAATTGATTTTTTTAAAAATATCGATCTGAAAAATCATTTATCCAGATTCCGGAAAAATCGATCTTTCTAAGATAACGGTTTTCTAGATTCTGCAAGATTTATTCGAAGATCGATAAAAAAGATTTTTTTATTTCAGCAGTACTTAGCGTTTGACGCGCATTGGGTATTATTCGTGATTTAATATGCGTATGGGTAGTAGAAACTTCTTATCAATAAAGATTGATGCTTTAATAAAATCAATCTTTTGATCTTTTTTACCTTCCGTCACCTATAGGTAAGGAAGGTATTGTCTTTGGTAAAAAAAATCAATGATGAGTTTTTAGTGAATAAGCATGTTTTAGGGTCCCTATAATACGATTTTACCATTTTTACGATGATGTCTGTATGTATGTATGTATGTATGTATGTATGTATGTATGTATGTATGTGTGTGTGTGTGTGTGTTCGTGTGTGCGTGTGTGCGTGTGTGCGTGTGTGTGTGTGTGTGTGTGTGTGTGTGTGTGTGTGTGTGTGTGTGTGTGTGACGAAAGTTTCGGATCGCATAACTTCAATACCATGATTTTTTTCCGTATTCCTCAAGTTTACATCGACAAGAACAACTGATTACATTTTGGTTATGATTGGTGAACCGGGAGTAGCCTCATTTGAAGATTTAACAGTTAAATTTGATTTATTGACATTTAACGTTATTATAACTTACGATGATGTTTGTGTGTGTGTGTGTGTGTGTGTGTGTATGTGACCGCGGTTTCGGCCACGATTCTCCAATACTAGAATTCCAAAAATTACAATTCTTGCGTATTCTTCTTCCTTACAACTATATGCAGATTTGATTAGATTTTGGTTATAATTGGTCAATCGGAAGTATCCTCATTTGAAGATTTTAACAGTTTTTCTTGAAAAACTCAGTTAAATTTTATTATAACTTAAAGAATATATTATTCTCTATATAATTTGATTGCATTTTATACTTCATATTCAATAGATATAGAACAGAGTTAAAGAAATTAAATTTTATAAATCAGCCAGCTATGCTAAACACGGAAACAACTAATATATTAATATAATTCAAATTGACAGATGTCAGTATCAATAAAAAGTAAATTAGTGTGGCAGAGATGAGGATGTTGAAGTAGATGTTGGGGAAGACACGGAAAGATAGGTAAGGAAATAACACTAGTGTTACAAGAAAGATACAAGAGAGATGGGTTTGAAAATGTCACAAGGAGAAATGAAGAATATATTGGATGAACAATGAATAGCTTAGTAATAGAAGGTTGAAGAAACAGAGGAAGACCAAAGATATGATGGAAGGACTGTATTGCGGCTGATTATTTTCAATATTTAAATATTACGTCCTTGTAATCATTTTGCTATATAAAAACAAATTTTAATGATTTTAGTGAGTTACTAGACTATAAAATTATATTTTTATTGCCAATCGGTAAAAAACTTAATTAACACTTACGAATTTTTCAACACGTAAATGTATTTTTGTCGATTATAATTTTTTTTAGTATTAAAGCTGTTTCGAATTCATTAGTAATAATGAAATTTTGTGCATTGATGTTTCGTAAAATTAATATATAACAAAATGAAGCTACGCAAAATTGTGCTGGAAAAGCTTTTCAAAGCAAAATGGTAGAGTACAATGTCTTCCAAACGACGCACTTTTATAATACATACGCTTTACCCATACAGGCAGGATTAAAGGATTTTTTCAAATATATTTTTAACTGAATTTTATAGATACTACATTGTAATTTGATTTACAAATTTGAAACAATAAATAAAGGCGTAATGTTTTATTTATTAAATAAATGCATTTGGTTTAAATTTTACATGGGATTCCTCACGTGTGCAATGATTAAATCGTTATTGTATATGTATACGATATAAATAAATGCATCACAGTACAAATTATTAGCCACAAAATAGAAGTTGAACATTTTAAAACGGCATTATTGTGTAATTTAATTAAAATACTTTGAAAACAATTTTACTGTAAGTAGGTATTTGAGATTTTCCAATTCTAAATAAAGGCCACTTGAAACACCGTAAGTAGATTGCTCCTGTTTTTTTTCTTTTTGGATTAAGACAATATAATAAATAAAGCAGTTAACCCCGCTCATAAAATCCAAATTAAAGTTGTTTAATTCTTTTGTTTTATTTTAAGTGACGCGGTTTTATTATGCCTATCTAAGAGTTATACACATAAATCTCGAGCTATTTTCATTAGACGAGAAGAACAATAAAATTAGACTATAAAAATTCTTTTCTAGTAATTACATTCATGTTCTCTACGTGCTTTATCGTAGAAAGAGGACTTTAAAGGTGTAATAGTACTTAATAAAGAATTTACCGAAATAGTTAAAGTCGTTCAATTTGAATTTATATTTGTATTGCGTTATAATAATTATTCATAATGGTACAAGCAAGTAAATGCATATTTTATCAACAAGCAGGGGCGACATCCGACTAGATACTGGATAACATTGATATTTATGATCATAATTTTTATTATCATTAACATTGAATACCTGTTCAAATATATAGTTATTATACATTCGTATGTAGGTACTCTATTTTATTATAAACTTTAAGAGAAGTAAAGTAAAAATTTTCATAGTACGATTTAAGTTCTGATAGACTAATGACTAGTGTATAGTTTTATTTACAAACACAAATTGACGTTTACTAAATTTGATATAACTTTTTTAACAAATTATTCACAAGTAACTTTATTAGTATGTTATTTACAAAGTGAAAAACAAACAGTAAAAATGTGTTGTGGCCAGCACAATAGGTACCTCTTGCCATTTGCATTTTATGTTGCATAGAGCGCGAGCAGTCATGTGACTTTGTTGGCCTTGGCAAGCAGATATGGGGGCTCGTGTCAGAATGACAGCTAGTAATAATGTACATAGGTGTCAAGTATCATAATTTTTCATTCAAAACATCATGATTTTCTATCTATCGGAATATTTTGAAATTTTAAATGAAAAATTATGACATATGACAATTGTGACACCTATGTAAATAACTATAGCCGTGATTCTGACACGGATCCCGATATCTGCTTGCCAAGACCAACAAAGTCACATGACTGCTCGCGTCCTATAAGTACCGAATTTAACATTTCTTGTACACACAAATAATTGAAATTGTATCTCTTCTTTCGTTCTATGAGGAATTTTCTCCTACTCTTCTAATATGTTCAAAATTTTTCAAATTCATTGACAGTATTAGCAATATTTTTTAAGCATTAATGTAATATTAATATACCTATAATTTTAAATACATATTTAATTAATAATACAATATGATACATTACATGTACTCGTACCTCCCAGAAAAATCTTCCAGTAATGTTAGTAAAACAGGTGATTTTTGACACTGACATTTTACATTTATCTGTCAATTACAAACATTTAATTATCTTAACTGGTTTCAATGGAGTTTTTTGTGCAACGAGATTTATTACAACAGATTATTCTATATATATACTGTATCTCTAAACCTATAGGAGATATAATAAAAAAATTGAATGTGTCAGATTGAGAATTTAATTATCTTTATTATTTGTAGTAACAAAGTTAAAAAAATTATATTTAGATTTTTTTTTAGAAACTACCACTTCCGGTTGTCCAATTGTTACTAGAACCTATTCAACTCTTCCCATTACTGAGATTGAGGAATCCGTAGTTACACAGGTCTTTAGTCTTATAGAATTTGAGAAATTGTACCTCCAACGTCCTCACACACACACACACACACACACACACACACACACAATCATCGTAAAAATGTTATAATCGAATTCTAGGGACCTTAAAACGTGCTTATTCACTAAAATCTGGACATGAGATTTTTAGCATGAATCCAATACCTCTCTTGGCGAGAGGTAAAAATGTAAAAATCTTGTTATTGTTAGAAGTGAAAGTTTAATATATCTTGTTTTCTGATTTTTTATAGTGTTTCATCTTGGAATAACGTTTCGGTTCCGGTTAAAGATATCTGCCGGATACAACAAAAAAAATGCGCCTTTCTATCTTCAGATCAAGTTATTTGTCAGAGAAATATTACCTATCTGACAGATGATAAGTTATCCGAAACTATTTTACCGGATAAATATGTTATTAAAGGAATTAATGCAATTAATTAATTAAAAATTCAATGACACAAAGATAATAGACATTTTCTGATATGATGGTATTGATGATGGAGAGGATACACATTTCAAAATGTAAACAGAATATATTGCATATTGCATTCAGAACATTTATCTAAGTTATTTTCAAATTAAGACTTTTTGTTCATAGTATTTTTTTTTCTATGTCAAAAAGAACATAACAAAGGCCAAATCACAAATATTTAAAAAATAACAACCAATTTGTTTGAAACAAAACTTATACTCGTATAGCATTTTTTTTCTCTGTCATATTACATTTGTAGTGCTGCTTTCTCTTTTTAAATTTACTATAGATTTTGAAACTGGTTATTATACTTATCTGTCGGATATTTATCCGTCAAATAATACTGAAAGAGAAAAAAGTTATCCGTTAATAAAGTATCAGATAAAATTTATCTGGAGGATAACTATCGACAACTTTATCCGAATAATATATAATTTTTAAATTTACGCCTTCTAGTTTAAACAGAATATAGTGATAAAAGAAAGAAGAAATATTATTCATATTCAGTATAAAGTGCTATATCAGCGTTACCCAAACTTTTTATATTTCTGACCGGCATGTTTACTACTTTTCGCGGGCAATCTAAAGCTTTAGATACATGGGGTCGGAATTCCACCGGTTTCATTGACGGAAATTTAATTGCATTTAGTGGCGTAAGTGCTCAACCCACAGCATACAAGGGACCGACGTCTTATAGTGTCCTCCCAATCACTCAGGCTCAGCTGTATTTTTGTTTACCAGTTAGACTCGTATAAGAAGCAAACCCACGACCGCATACAATATCTGTAATATCAAGCAGATGTGCTAGACATTGTCATTTATAACTGTTACCATTGACTATATAATAGTTCTATACAATATTATATAGTCAATGCTGTTACTAAAGTTTAAATAAAAAATATTTGGTATTTTCTACATATTTTATTTATAGTTTTTAAATTTATTGTGAGTATTTAAGTATATAATTTTTCAGTACGTTAATTTTTTTAATACTTTTGGCCGACCATTATTATTTTCCTACGGGACATTAGTAGGTCGTGGTCTGGTTTGGGAAACGTGTTACTTTATTCGTGTTTAAATAACATGAAGTTGTTAATATAACTTCAAATTAAGTTAAATAATATTATTTTTGAAGAGTTTGTAAATTATTCATAATTTAATTCACAAAAGTCATAATTTAGGTACGAGTAAAAACTACTTGCAAGTGCAAATATTATTTTGGATCTATGTGAGTGCTTTCTGAAAGATATGCAATTTGAAACCTCCCACAAAGTTTAAACGTAGACGAAAAATTACGATAGAAAAAGTTAGCATTTTCCCTCGCATCATCATAAAATGTAAAATTCACACATGAACAGGGAAAAATCCACAAAGTAACACATATTTCCACGCACAAACACATCTGAAACTCTGACCGTACCGTATCCTCGGTCTTTCTTACGATATCTGGTTAGCCCGGCTATATAAACTTCAGCGAAAGATTTACCGTCTTTCAGATATAAAACGTCAGTTTGTTTTTCATGGTTTTCCGAAGCACTTCTAGACCAAAGTTCAAGCGTGATAGTGCTTGGATTCCGGAACATAATGCGGGACTTTCCAGCAGGGGACGAGGACGTAAGTCGAGGATAGAATCAACGGATGAAGACGTTTATTTATAAGGATGGCGATACAATCAGCACCAACGCATTGTTACGTCATAAAATATTCGCCCTGAAAGATAGTTTGAAAACGGATATTCAGCAAAACTGAAATATTGGAGATTGAAAGAGATATTTGGACAGCGGAAACAAATAGGAAATTGCTGTACGCTATGGAAATAATTTCAGATTTAAACTACTGAATGTTACATTGAGCTAGTTTTGCATAGTAATTATTTTCGCATCGATCTTTTACTAACAAAGAACATCATAGTACGTACATGGTTACATGAATTTCTAAATTAATAATTTTTCCACAGAAACATTTTTGTTTGTAAAAAATGAATAATACCTCAAAATTAAACAAAATCAGGAATGTGTTTAATTATCTTCTATTACTGGAGATTATTTGACTACTGAAAGTTGACAATTTTATCGCTATTATGAAATTGGTCTTCATTTATCTTTTGTGGGAACTTGTGCAAGACTTTGTCGCAGGACCTGATGAAAGACAACGGGACCTTTAAAAATGAAAATATTAAAAGTAATGTGTTCTAAAATATCGTTATGAGTATTGAAAAAATCAATAAATTATTATTTGCCTTATGTAGAATAGTTTGGACAAAATATTATTCAATTATGTACGAATACGAATCTTTAATCATTTATATCAATGACAAACATTCACTTTCTACTGATTTCTTCATTTACTTCTGTTGTACGTAGCTTTGAAATTTACGAATTGCATGACATGAAATTATTTTTTTTGTAATCTTACAATGTTGTAAAGAATGTAAAAATATAGTAAAAATGAAATGGTAGAAGACGCACGTCATCGACCTGAAAAAAAACCTTATAAAATTAAATATAACTTGTAGAAATTATTTGTTGTTATTTATTTAAAAAAAAAGTACTAGTATTAAGTAATGTATATAATATGTACAATTAATTCTAAGTTAATCGTTATTCCTTTTATGGAATATGTAAAATTATGTGAAATAATTGTAGTTGATTATCGTACCATACGTTAGCACTACTGAGAAAGACCATATTATGTCAAATAATTTAATGAAAAAAGGTTTGAAAAAACACTCGCTGAAGTTTTACAAATTAATTTTTTTTATTCTTGACTGCAGTTTCGGCTATTAAGCTATCACCAGGAGAGATTTCTTTTCAAACCTTATTCAAAATTTTTCACCGACAGCCTATAGCTTTTTCAATCAAATTTAAATAATTTTATATTCCGTAAAAGGAATAAGGATTGACAAAAATAATTATAATTAATATATATACAGGGAGAGTGAAAATCTCCGAAATTATTGGTTTTAGGCATAGGATACCCTTAATAACATATGAAGATAATATAAAAATACACACAACTGAATAATAAAATATACCGTGAGTATTTTTTAACATGAAACATGGGATTAGTTATATCCATGGTTACGATTTGATTGACAGCAATGTATTTGCCTGTCTCATTTAAAATGAAACATAGGGGACAATTTTGACATTTGTCAGTGTTTAAAAAAATCCAATGGTTTATACTGTGGAAGAGAAGGTGCAAATTATTACGTGGTATTATTCGAATTTTAATCTAAGTTTAAGGCAAGTGTCGGACTTGTTCCGCGCTTCATGTCCTGACAGGCCTACACCAAGTGCAGCAACAATTTTAAGAATATTGCATATCTTTAAATGAAATGGTTGCGCCCAACCTGCACATAACAGAAGGAATAGATCTTGTTAATATATTAACTGCGCAGAAAAAACATGAAATTCTGACTTTAACACAAAATAACAACAGATTAATATTAAGAGAGATTGGACAAGCTACCGCTGTAAGCAAAGCTAATGTACATAGGTTATTTAAAAAGGAGCATTACAGATCATACCATTTCCAAAATCACCAGGAGTTAGTTGTGGACGACACGGGACGAAGAATAAATTATTGTAAAAGATTGTTTGAAAATGTTCATTAAAATATACTTTTTACGGACGAAGCAACTTTTTATTTACATGGCGAAGTAAATTCACAAAATTGTCGTTATTGTTCCAGGGAAAATCTACATTTGTATCATAGTACGAGCACTCAACGACCCGACAAAGTTAACGTTTGGGCTGGCATAATAGGAACACATATGATTGGGCCATTTTTTATTAACGGGAATATTACTGCTCCTGGAAAATGAAGTCATACCAGCGATCAGATTATTAAACATTGACGACTCATAGTTTCAACATCACGGCGCTCCTGCACACAATGCCCAAATTGTACGTAACTTTTTAAATAGAACATTTCCCCGTCGCTGAATTGAACGCGGTGGAGAAGTAGAATGGCCTTCTAGGTCACCCGATCTTACACCTCTAGATTTTTTTATTGGGGATTTTTAAAATCAAAAGTTTACACGGGGGGAAATCTTCAAAATTTACATCAATTAAAAGTACAAATTCGAAACATTTCTCATCATATTACATTTGCCCAATTATCGAATGTGGTACAAGAGTTTCATAATAGATTGGGTCATTGTTTAGTTAGTTGGTTTATTTGTTCGTTATTTTGTAATTTTTTAGAATATTTAAGTATAATACTTGTCAAATTCATCCCCTATGTTTCATTTTAAATGAGACAGGCAAATACATTGCTGTCAATTAAATGTCAAGTCGTAACCATGGATATGGAAAATCCCATGTTTCATGTTAAGAAATACTCACGGTATGATGTTCCATTTGAAAATGACGAGTTATAGTCATTTGAAATTGAGCACATTTGATTCGCTTTGTTGAACACTCTGTATAATTACATTTTTTTAAAAATATGGCGGAACATACACTATAATTACAGTTATACAGAAAAGAAAATTCTTAATTTTTACTATTAAAATAACTTCAGTAAGCCTTTATAAAGCAATGCGTGTATTCGGTCTTTTTTAGAGAAAAAAACGGAATAACTTGGCAACGACGTGAAAAACTAAAACAAAAATCATATGTTCGTAGAGGTGAATAAAATACAATTCAAAAAATATAAAAATATATAGGCTGTTCCATTTAAAATAAAAGAAACAATTCTCGCCGAGCCGTAATGCAACACCCTGTATATGTGAAAATAATTTTACGTTATGCTCCTTGAGTAGACGAATAAATTCTGTTAATAAACTTATGCTGTATTTCTAACGACAAGGGAGATATCGAAGACGGCGATTTCTATAACTTACCTGCGTATATGTATTAATATTAGTATTTTTTTCTTCTTTTTTAAAAATAAATAATACCCAATAATTTCTACATTTTTGCATTAGTTAATATTTAAATTAGAATTGTTTATAAGCTTCGGGGTCTTTGAAAACACAGGGCTTGTAATGTTGCATCGTTCGCATAGTGCTCTGGCAGCCCTGATTAGTGATTATCGTCCACATCGTGGACACATCGAGCCGTACGTGGAACTACAATCGTACAGCTATTTGGACACAAGCACTCTTCGCACCTAGGAGAAAGGTTTAGATCCACGGAGACCCATGTCGCCTTGAAATTGGTGACTCTTGTTGATGAAAATGTGATGAAAAAGACGCACACAAACATTCATACTCTAGCCGGGATTCGATCCCGGGACCTTCGATATACGAAACAGCAACGTTATTAGCACGGTGCTATAATTGGTATTAAATAATAAACTTATTTTTGGAAAAGAGCTTTAATTTTTTTTTTTTTAACTGAATATATAGACTGATAATCTTTAATTGTCAAATGAAGTTTAATGCATGTTTGATGTTCTCAAGTGTTACCACATGAACTAACTGATGCCATTAGTGCGGCATTTGTAGTTGTATTTACGAAAAGTCGTTTTAAAAAATTAAACACTAAATTCAAAATGCGACATCGAATACGTTGGTGATGAAATATCTTTATCTAATTCCGTTTAAAAAGTTGAATTTTACCTAATCTTTTGACGTTATGAAATGTTACTTTTTAAATAAATGATACAAAATGAGCTCTATAAAGCTGGCTCAACATTTTCATCTCACAACAATAAACATAGTACTAATATTTAAAGCTCATTTATTGCTAATTTATTACTCATGTTTAAAATTTATTGCTTTTGCCGATTCGGAGAAAATTGATGTGAGCTAGCTTAAAGACAAGCTAGCTCACAACCAAAAATTAAAAAAAAAAACATGTCACAAGACATAATACGATCTGTTATAATTTATTGCTCTATTTAAAAATTTATTGCTTGCAAATAATCAAGGTTTTCGTTAAACAAACTGCATACCACACGTTTTAGCCTACTAAATGAATATCTGACTTCAAAAACTGCTTTTCTATGAAAATTATACTTTATCAGAGGTCATTATTAGTCTTCAATAATATTTACGCGTGTGAGCTGCAGCAATAAATTATTTAAGGGGCACATTTAGCTAAAACTAAAATTTTACAGGATTATCTCGCAACAAAACATATCTGTCGCTATAGGGCACTTCAAAAACTGTTGTTCTACGGAAATTATACTTTCTCGCAAGTCACAAATTTGTTATCAACAATATACACGTGTGTGAGCTGAAGCAATAAATTATTTTAGCCGCCAGTTCAGCTTAAACTCGACTTTTTTAGGAATATCTCGCAACAAAAACTATTTGTCGCTATAGGGCACTTTAAAAACTGCTTTTCTACGGAAATTATACTTTCTCGCAGGTCACAAATTAGTTATCAACAATATACACGTGTGTGAGCTGAAGCAATAAATTATTTTAGCCGCGCCTTTAGCATAAACTCTACTTTTTCAGGAATATCTCGCAACAAAAAATATCTGTCTCTATAGGGCACTTCAAAAACTATTTTTCTACGGAAATTATACTTTCTCGCAGGTCACAAATTAGTTATCAACAATATGCACGTGTGTGAGCTGGAGCAATAAATTATTTTATCCGCGAATTTACCTTAAACTCGATTTTTTTAGGAATATCTCGCAACAAAAACTATCTGTCGCTATAGGGCACTTCAAAAACTGTTTTTCTACGGAAATTATACTTTCTCGCAGGTCACAAATTAGTTATCAACAATATACACGTGTGTGAGCTGGAGCAATAAATAATTTTATCCGCGAATTTACCTTAAACTCGATTTTTTTAGGAATATCTCGCAACAAAAACTATCTGTCCCTATAGGGCACTTCAAAAATTGTTGTTCTACAGAAATTATACTTTCTCGTAGGTCAAAAATTAGTTATCAACAATATACACGTGTGTGAGGTGAAGCAATAAATTATTTTAGCCGCCAGTTTAGCTTAAACTCGACTTTTTTAGGAATATCTCGCAACAAAAACTATTTGTCGCTATAGGGCACTTCAAAAACTGCTTTTCTACGGTAATTATTCTTTATCGCAGGTCACTAATTAATTATCAACAATATACACGTGTGTGAGCTGAAGCAATAAATTATTTTAGCCGCGCCATTAGCATAAACTCTACTTTGTTACATCTCACAACAATAAACATAGTTCTAATATTTAAAGCTCATTTATTGCTAATTTATTACTTATGTTTAAAATTTATTGCTCTTGCCGATTCGGAGAAAATTGATGTGAACCTTAAAGACAAGCTAGCTCACAACCAAAAATTTAAAAAAAAAAACCTGTCACAAGACAGAATTCGATCTGTTATAATTTATTGCTCTATTTAAAAATTTATTGCTTGCAAATAATCATGGTTTTCGTTAAACAAACTGCATACCACACGTTTTAGCCTATTAAATGAATATCTGACTTCAAAAACTGCTTTTCTACGAAAATTATACTTTATCACAGGTCATTATTAGTCTTCAATAATATTTACGCGTGTGAGCTGTAGCAATAAATTATTTAAGGGGCGCATTTAGCTAAAACTCCAATTTTACAGGATTATCTCGCAACAAAAATTATCTGTCGCTATAGGGCACTTCAAAAACTGTTGTTCTACTGAAATTATACTTTCTCGCAAGTCACGAACTAGTTATCAACAATATACACGTGTGTGAGCTGAAGCAATAAATTATTTTAGCCGCCAATTTAGCATAAACTCGACTTTTTTAGGAATATCTCGCAACAAAAACTATCTGTCGCTATAGGGCACTTCAAAAACTGTTGTTCTACGGAAATTATACTTTCTCGCAAGTCACAAATTAGTTATCAACAATATACACGTGTGTGAGCAGAAGCAATAAATTATTTTAGCCGCCAGTTTAGCTTAAACTCGACTTTTTTAGGAATATCTCGCAACAAAAACTATCTGTCGCTATAGGGCACTTCAAAAATTGTTGTTCTACAGAAATTATACTTTCTCGTAGGTCAAAAATTTGTTATCAACAATATACACGTGTGTGAGCTGAAGCAATAAATTATTTTAGCCGCCAATTTAGCATAAACTCGACTTCTTTAGGAATATATTGGAACAAAAACTATCTGTCGCTATAGGGCACTTCAAAAACTGTTGTTCTACGGAAATTATACTTTCTCGCAGGTCACAAATTTGTTATCAACAATATACACGTGTGTGAGCTCAAGCAATAAATTATTTTAGCCGCCAGTTTAGCTTAAACTCGACTTTTTTAGGAATATCTCGCAACAAAAACTATTTGTCGCTATAAGGCACTTCAAAAACTGCTTTTCTTCGGTAATTATACTTTCTCGTAGGCCACAAATTAGTTATCAACAATATACACGTGTGTGAGCTGAAGCAATAAATTATTTTAGCGGCCAATTTAGCATAATAATTTATAACTCCAGTTCACACACCTGTATATTGTTGATAACTAATGTGTGACCTGCGAGAAAGTATAATTTCTGTAAAAAAACATTTTTGATGTGCCCTATAGCGACAGATAGTTTTTATTGCGAGATATTTCTGTAAAAGTCGAGTTTAAGCTAAATTCGGGGCTAAAATAATTTATTGCTCTAGCTCACACACGTGCATATTGTTGATAACTAATTTGTGATCTGCGAGAAAGTATAATTTCTGTAGAAAAACATTTCTGAAATGCCCTATAACGACAGATAGTTTTTATTGCGAGATATTTCTGTAAAAGTGGAGTTTAAGCTAAATTGGCGGCTAAAATAATTTATAACTCCAGCTCACACACGTGTATATTGTTGATAACTAATGTGTGACCTACGAGAAAGTATAATTTCTGTAGAAAAACATTTTTGAAGCGTCCTATAGCGACAGATAATTTTTGTTGCGGGATATTTCTGCAAAAGTCGAGTTTAAGCTAAATTCGGGGCTAAAATAATTTATAACTCCAGCTCACACACGTGTATATTGTTGATAACTAATGTGTGACCTGCGAGAAAATATTATTTCTGTAGAAAAACATTTTTGAAGTGCCCTATAACGACAGGTAATTTTTGTTGCGAGATATTTCTGTAAAAGTCGAGTTTAAGCTAAATTGGCGCCTACAATAAATTATTGCTCTAGCTTACACACGTGCATATTGTTGATAACTAATATGTGACCTGCGAGAAAGTATAATTTCTGTAGAAGAACAGTTTTTGAAGTGCCCTATAGCGACAAATAGTTTTTGTTGCGAGATATTCCTAAAAAAATCGAGTTTAAGCTAAATTGGCGGCTAAAATAATTTATAACTCCAACTCACACACGTGTATATTGTTGATAACTAATGTGTGACCTACGAGAAAGTATAATTTCTGTAGAAAAACATTTTTGAAGCGTCCTATAGCGACAGATAATTTTTGTTGCGGGATATTTCTGCAAAAGTCGAGTTTAAGCTAAATTCGGGGATAAAATAATTTATAACTCCAGCTCACACACGTGTATATTGTTGATAACTAATGTGTGACCTGCGAGAAAATATTATTTCTGTAGAAAAACATTTTTGAAGTGCCCTATAACGACAGGTAATTTTTCTTGCGAGATATTTCTGTAAAAGTCGAGTTTAAGCTAAATTGGCGCCTAAAATAAATTATTGCTCTAGCTTACACACGTGCATATTGTTGATAACTAATATGTGACCTGCGAGAAAGTATAATTTCTGTAGAACAGTTTTTGAAGTGCCCTATAGCGACAAATAGTTTTTGTTGTGAGATATTCCTAAAAAAATCGAGTTTAAGCTAAACTGGCGGCTAAAATAATTTATTGCTTCTGCTCACACACGTGTATATTGTTGATAACTAATTCGTGACTTGCGAGAAAGTATAATTTCAGTAGAACAACAGTTTTTGAAGTGCCCTATAGCGACAGATAATTTTTGTTGCGAGATAATCCTGTAAAATTGGAGTTTTAGCTAAATGCGCTCCTTAAATAATTTATTGCTACAGCTCACACGCGTAAATATTATTGAAGACTAATAATGACCTGCGATAAAGTATAATTTCCGTAGAAAAGCAGTTTTTGAAGTCAGATATTCATTTAATAGGCTAAAACGTGTGGTATGCAGTTTGTTTAACGAAAACCATGATTATTTGCAAGCAATAATTTTTTAAATAGAGCAATAAATTATAACAGATCGTATTCTGTCTTGCGACAGGTTTTTTTTTTAATTTTTGGTTGTGAGCTAGCTTGTCTTTAAGGTTCACATCAATTTTCTCCGAATCGGCAAGAGCAATAAATTTTAAGCATGAGTAATATATTAGCAATAAATGAGCTTTAAATATTAGAACTATGTTTATTGTTGTGAGATGTAACAAAGTAGAGTTTATGCTAAAGGCGCGGCTTAAATAATTTATTGCTCCAGCTCACACACGTGTATATTGTTGATAACAAATTTGTGACCTGCGAGAAAGTATAAATTCAGTAGAAAAACATTTTTGAAGTGCCCTATAGCGACAGATAGTTTTTGTTGGGAGATATTCTTAAAAAACTAGAATTTAAGCTAAATTGGCGACAAAATAATTTATTGCTCTAGCTCACACACGTGTATATTGTTGATAGCTAAATTATGACATGCGAGAATGTATAATTTCCGTAGAAAAACAGTATTTGAAGTGCCCTATACCGACAGATAGTTTTTGGGTAAAATTGTAAAATTGGAGTTTTAGCTAAATGCGCCCCTTAAATAATTTATTGCTACAGCTCACACGCGTAAATATTATTGAAAACTAATAATGAACTGCGATAAAGTATAATTTCCGTAGAAAAGTAGTTTTTTAAGTCAGATATTCTTTTAGTAGCAAGACTTCGAACCCGAACCTGAACCGAACCAAAACCGGAACCAAACCGAAACATTTTGGCGAACCCAAACCCGGAACCGAACCTCAAATATATTTTTCAATTGAACCCGAGCCGGAAGCGAACAGGGTATTAAAATTCGGGTTCAGGGTTAAGCTCCGGTTCAGGTTCATTTTGAGTTCAAAACATAAGCATAATCGTAATACAGGAAATAATCGACGCCTGTGTTGTCTGTTTGTGAAAATTGTGTTCGTGTTCTTATTTTGCGTAAATTTCGGCTCGCATTTTAAATTAGTTCTATATAAAGATTTTTATTCAGAAAACATTAATTAAATTTTCTTTACGTCGAACCGAACCTGAACCCGGATCAAAACCGCAAATTTTATTAATGTAAGAACCAGAACCGCACCCTAACCCATCTCTCAAAAAATAAATTAACCTGAACCTGGACCGAACCCGGTTTTTGGCGGGTTCGATGCCCTGTATTAGTAGGCTAAAACGTGTGGTATGCAGTTTGTTTAACGAAAATCTTGATTATTTGCAAGCAATAAATTTTTAAATAGAGCAATAAATTATAACAGATCGTATTCTGTCGTGTAACAGGTTTTTTTTTTAATTTTTGGTTGTGAGCTAGCTTGTCTTTAAGCTAGTTCACATCAATTTTCTCCGAATCGGCAAGAGCAATAAATTTTAAACATGAATAATAAATTAGCAATAAATGAACTTTAAATATTAGAACTATGTTTATTGTTGTGAGATGTAAAAAAGTAGAGTTTATGCTAAATTGGCGGCTAAAATAATTTATTGCTTCAGCTCACACACGTGTATATTGTTGATAACTAATTTGTGACCTGCGAGAAAGTATAATTTCCGTAGAAAATAGTTTTTGAAGTGCCCTATAGCGACAGATATGTTTTGTTGCGAGATATTCCTAAAAATGTAGAGTTTATGCTTAATTGGCGGCTAAAATAATTTATTGCTCCAGCTCACACACGTGTATATTGTTGATAACTAATTTGTGACCTGCGAGAAAGTATAATTACCGTAGAAAAGCAGTTTTCGAACTGCCCTATAGCGACAAATAGTTTTTGTTGCGAGATATTCCTAAAAAAGTACAGTTTATGCTAAATTGGTGGCTAAAATAATTTATTGCTTCAGCTCACACACGTGTATATTGTTGATAACTAATTTGTGACATGCGAGAAAGTATAATTTCCGTAGAAAATAGTTTTTGAAGTGCCCTATAGCGACAGATATGTTTTGTTGCGAGATATTCCTAAAAATGTAGAGTTTATGCTTAATTGGCGGCTAAAATAATTTATTGCTCCAGCTCACACACGTGTATATTGTTGATAACTAATTTGTGACCTGCGAGAAAGTATAATTACCATAGAACAACAGTTTTTTAAGTGCCTTATAGCGACAGATAGTTTTTGTTGCGAGATATTCCTAAAAAAGTAGAGTTTATGTTAAAGGCGCGGCTAAAATAATTTATTGATTCACCTCACACACGTGCATATTGTTGATAATTAATTTATGACCTGCGAGAAAGTATAATTACCGTAGAAAAGCAGTTTTTGAAGTGCCCTATAGCGACAAATAGTTTTTGTTGCGAGATATTCCTAAAAAAGCCGAGTTTAAGCTAAACTGGCGGCTAAAATAATTTATTGCTTCAGCTCACACACGTGTATATTGTTGATAACAAATTTGTGACCTGCGAGAAAGTATAATTTCCGTAGAACAACAGTTTTTGAAGTGCCCTATAGCGACAGATAGTTTTTGTTGCGAGATAATCCTGTAAAATTGGAACTTTAGCTAAATGCGCCCCTTAAATAATTTATTGCTATAGCTCACACGCGTAAATATTATTGAAGACAAATAATGACCTGCGATAAAGTATAATTTTCGTAGAAAAGCAGTTTTTGAAGTCAGATATTCATTTAATAGGCTAAAACGTGTGGTATGCAGTTTGTTTAACGAAAACCATGATTATTTGCAAGCAATAAATTTTTAAATAGAGCAATAAATTATAACAGATCGTATTCTGTGTTGTGACAGGTTTTTTTTTTTATTTTTGGTTGTGAGCTAGCTTGTCTTTAAGGTTCACATCAATTTTCTCCGAATCGGCAAGAGCAATAAATTTTAAACATGAGTAATAAATTAGCAATAAATGAGCTTTAAATATTAGAACTATGTTTATTGTTGTGAGATGTAACAAAGTAGAGTTTATGCTAAATTGGCGGCTAAAATAATTTATTGCTTCAGCTCACACACGTGTATATTGTTGATAATTAATTAGTAACCTGCGAGAAAGTATAATTTCCGTAGAAAAACAGTTTTGAAGTGCCCTATAGCGACAGATAGTTTTTGTTGCGAGATATTCCTAAAAAAGTCGAGTTTAAGCTAAACTGGCGGCTAAAATAATTTATTGCTTCAGCTCACACACGTGTATATTGTTGATAACTAGTTCGTGACTTGCGAGAAAGTATAATTTCAGTAGAACAACAGTTTTTGAAGTGCCCTATAGCGACAGATAATTTTTGTTGCGAGATAATCCTGTAAAATTGGAGTTTTAGCTAAATGCGCCCCTTAAATAATTTATTGCTACAGCTCACACGCGTAAATATTATTGAAGACTAATAATGACCTGTGATAAAGTATAATTTTCGTAGAAAAGCAGTTTTTGAAGTCAGATATTCATTTAATAGGCTAAAACGTGTGGTATGCAGTTTGTTTAACGAAAACCATGATTATTTGCAAGCAATAAATTTTTAAATAGAGCAATAAATTATAACAGATCGAATTCTGTCTTGTGACAGGTTTTTTTTTAATTTTTGGTTGTGAGCTATACCCTGTTTTTAAACTAAGAGGAGTACTTTAAATTTTAAGCGCCGAAACTGACGCTTCTGATTGGGTAGTGCTTCGTCAGGTTTACACTGCACAAATATTTTACATTTGATGTATTAGCTGTCATTCGTTTGGAGGTTATCTTTTTCTGTTTTGGTTTTTCGCATTTCTGTGACTTTAAAATAAATCAGTTCTTTTAAGAACTAATAATATTGATTGTATCGATATTATTTGTGATTCCAGCTCATCGGAGAGTTCTTCTGATGAAGATTGTTAATGTCTGTGCACAAAATTTCCCCTTATTGATATTATAATACACAGTTTCAATTTATGTTCAATTTTAAACGAATTAAATGTAATATTTTTTGTATTTTGTTCCTTTGGTATTGTATTCTATGGTATAAATTTTTAAATAATAAATTATATATAGGTTTTGTGCATTTTATCGCTATGTTCAATTAAAAAATATAGATATAAATCAAGTAAGAGTGTTTATTTAGATTACATATTATCTTTATTCACATAATCAAATATACGGCGTGAAAAATAAGAGCCTATAATGTCAGTTTTATTTTAAAATAAGTTCCATGCGAAGTATACAGTACTGATGTGTACGGAATTTTTGTATTTCGCGCGAAAAAAAATCTAGTAACTTTTTCTGGTAACTTTCTATAGTGTAAATCAGACTTTCGTACCTACTCCTCCTAGTTTAAAAATAGAGTATAGCTTGTCTTTAAGGTTCACATCAATTTTCTCCGAATCGGCAAGAGCAATAAATTTTAAACATGAGTAATAAATTAGCAATAAATGAGCTTTAAATATTAGAACTATGTTTATTGTTGTGAGATGTAACAAAGTAGAGTTTATGCTAAAGGCGCGGCTAAAATAATTTATTGCTCCAGCTCACACACGTGTATATTGTTGATAATTAATTAGTGACCTGCGATAAAGTATAATTTCCGTAGAAAAACAGTTTTTGAAGTGCCCTATAGCGACAAATAGTTTTTGTTGCGAGATATTCCTAAAAAAGTACAGTTTATGCTAAATTGGTGGCTAAAATAATTTATTGCTTCAGCTCACACACGTGTATATTGTTGATAACTAATTTGTGACCTGCGAGAAAGTATAATTTCCGTAGAAAATAGTTTTTGAAGTGCCCTATAGCGACAGATATGTTTTGTTGCGAGATAATCCTGTAAAATTTTAGTTTTAACTAAATGTGCCCCTTAAATAATTTATTGCTGCAGCTCACACGCGTAAATATTATTGAAGACTAATAATGACCTCTGATAAAGTATAATTTTCATAGAAAAGCAGTTTTTGAAGTCAGATATTCATTTAGTAGGCTAAAACGTGTGGTATGCAGTTTGTTTAACGAAAACCTTGATTATTTGCAAGCAATAAATTTTTAAATAGAGCAATAAATTATAACAGATCGTATTATGTCTTGTGACATGTTTTTTTTTTTTAGTTTTTGGTTGTGAGCTAGCTTGTCTTTAAGCTAGCTCACATCAATTTTCTCCGAATCGGCAAAAGCAATAAATATTAAACATGAGTAATAAATTAGCAATAAATGAGCTTTAAATATTAGTACTATGTTTATTGTTGTGAGATGAAAATGTTGAGCCAGCTTTATAGAGCTTACAAAATGAGTTTTGTACAATCCTTTGCATAACTCAGTTATGTAATAGTAAATTGAAAGACAAGTATTACAATAATCCTTATTATAATAAGAGTACAGTTTGCATAATCGAGCCGTAGGCGAGTTACGCAAAGTACGAGTACTACAAATGGACATTGTAATACGTGTTTTTCATACTATTTTTCCTATTTCGCATTAATTTACTTTTATTTCAAAATTTTTATTGAAATAAATATTAAAATATTACGGTTGGTACCACTGACAATTTCACTAAATATATGAAATTTAATTTATTTTGACATTTGGCACTTTGACAACCGTTACTTCTAAGGTAGGTTAAAGTTAAAATTTATAATTATTATGTTATGAACCTACAAATAAATACTTTGAATTTTAATTTAAAACAGTGCTTTACTGTTTGATATTTTACTATAAAAAAATCTAATTGGCATTAATTTCTGTGAGTAATGCCAGGTAATGACAATTAAAATTAAAGATATTTATTTGACACTAAGTTACCAACTTCACAATTTAAAAAATCCCTGAAAACTTTTGTACAAAATTGTTCATTGTATCACTGAGAAATAAGAAATAGGATATTACACAACTGATAAACTGATAATAAAATAAATATCAATAATCATTTATTTAATATCAATTTATGAATTATTGACTCACACTTACTTGCTCTACTGCAGAAGAAGGAAGATCTAAATCGGTTTCAGAACACATTCAGAACTCATCTTCAATGATATACGCATACACTGACATAAGCATTAAATTAATTTATTTTACGATAACGCTTTGGTAAATTGATTTTGAAATATGTATATTGAGTTCTCATTGAAAAAACTAGAATTTTGAGTATTTATAAATTATTTTAGCGGAATTAGATAAAATTTTGTACATAATACACATTATGAAAACGTCATATTGTTTGCAAAATTTGCTTCGCTCGTTTTGGTAAATATTATGTTCATCAAACAGTATCACTCTTTTCATAACTGATTATGTAAAAAACTATTCCTTGATTACAGAAAATAAATAAAAAAGCCAATCTATTTTTAGAATTTCTAGTAGTTGAGAAGTTATTTGAAAATTAAATATTGATCACGGTTGCATAGGTTACATGTAACTTAGTATATTTATATGATATTTTTTGAAAAATAAAAGCACATCTACGTTGGCCTTACATAGGTAAATACAGTCTTATTTAATGTAACTCTGCTTATAGAATTCGAGATAGTAGAGGTAAATTCCGTAATAACTCATTTTTTCACTGCCTTTTATCTCGGAAATTACTGCAGATAGAACCCTTGTTGATTAAGCTTTTTTACTCATCTTGGTTAGTACTATATGCCTTTAAAATTTGTTCCTCAAGTTGTGAAACACCTAATATAGTAATAATAGTACAGTAGTACGGATTTTTGCTAAGGTCAAAGGCATACGGAAAGAGATAGATGGTACATAGATAGAAAGAGATAGATAGTAGATGAAATAGTAAATTGCTTTATTGGAAAGAAATAATTATAGAATTAAATTACTGAAAGTTGCAGTGAAATTTTACAAAATAAATATGAATAAATAAAAAATGCAAAACAATCTGCAGCAATTTCAATTTATGTAATTCTCTTATTAAATTATTATATCCTTATAATTAAATTCTGGAAGAATAATCCCATTAAAGCAATGGGTAATAGCAAAATTAAAAATGACAGCAAGAAAATAGCAGAGAGGGATCTGGTATCGAAGTATTTCGCATTTGAGTTTCCTCCACTTGAGTAAAATGAAATTCCATTCTCTTTGATCGCCTTTTCTAAGACCGCTCTCTTTATCCGTGTCTTTTTAAAGCAGCAAATTAAATTATGTTTAATCGTTTTTGCAATGCGGGTAGTGTGTAATACATTAAAAATAAATGTAGATTTTATTTGTTAAATATTATACTATCTATAGTTGAAGGATATAAATTCCCCCGCCATTATGAAATTGTGAAATTTTTCCTTACTAATATCAATACAAATAAAAAAAGGATTTTTCATATTGTTTATGTTTTGATTTTAATTTAATAACAAATATGTCTATATTTGAAGACACAAAAATAAAATTTCGTATTACGAAGGCAGTATTATAAATAATAGCGCTATTAACAAGCGCGGTTTTCTATTTTATTTTTATGAAGTTAAACGTTGTTTATAACAAAAGTGCTATATGAAAGTATGTTTATAATACGAGTCATGCATTATTAAAGTATTTATTAAAACACAAATTCAAATTCCAGGATAATCTTGGTAAACAATATACTAAAACTGCAAAATTAATTTGTTTTAATTATGTAGATACATTTTTTAAAATAAGAAAGTCAGATAAAACCTGGAAAACAAAATTTACATTATTTTAAACAGTTATATATCTGTCATCTCAAATCAAGTTGCGAGTGTTAGGTCAGTGACAACTCAGTAGAGTAATTTTTTAAAGTATCGTTGCAAGTGTAAATATTATGGAATTAACCAGGGAGCTTTTTCTTCAGTTTCTGGCGAAAAAAATAAAATAGAACAGTATCAGAACAGCCATCAAATTTATGATTATTTTGAAAGCATTCCAAAACAAGACTGGGTGGGAGCTCTTAAGAAATGAAATGAAACAATGGCAAAGTGTATTTTTCTTTGAAAGAATTACTTTGAACATATTTGACAAAAATTCTAAAAAAATATGAACCATTTGTTTTATACTCAATAATAGCGTGACGCTCGTTTTACAGTATTTTTATAAAACTATACTGATACTTTTGTGTACTGTACAAAATCTTATGTGTGATAAGAAGGGGAGTAGGACTCCCAGAACGTAGACAAAAAAGAGACATAAACAAGAGTTATTTTTCACAGTCGCCAGCCGTTTCTCAGTAATCAGTTTCAATAATCCGGGTTCTACTAAGCTTGATTTATTTCGCGAAAAAGTAAAAAAAAATGTTGCGGGTAATATAATAAATCAGTGATTATGCATAATCACAGGCTATTATGATTAGTCCACAATACTTATTTTTAAAAAAAATAGCAATAATAACGCACAAATAACAAATAACTACACAATCCTTTATTCATAAAACTAAGGTAGTTCTATTTTTGGCTTTATATTTTAACCAAGTCTGGAATTTAGATTGTTGGAATTTAAATGCTTCAATTCCTTTCTCGAAAGCATTGTTCTGTATTTGACCCACACCTCCAACTTCTCTATTGCTATAAATTACAAGCAGGTCCTTACTTTCACGGATGATCGCAGTCCTGCAACAGTTGCCGAGAACGAGGAACGACGTACGCGACCTGCAAGGTGCTGTAGTAAGATACTACCGAGCAGCAGTTGGCAAGGCAAGGCAGCCAAGTCAGGAGCAGGACTGTGAATGTAGAAGTATGAGGAGCGAGGGCGATATGTGCGATGTGTGCTCCTGCGACACGTGCAGGAAAAGAGCCATGGACGTACTAGGGCTTTTGGTGAGAATTTGAGAGAACAGGAATGTTTGTTACCAAATGAAATGAAAATAGTGTGAGTTTTTAAAAGGAATATCAAAAATTATTTCAATCAATAATGTAAATCAAAAAGCAACTTAACGAACACTTATCGCACCGTTTCACCAAGGGTACTGCTATTTTATTCATTTAAATGAATACATATTTACTAATGTTGGCAAATGTACGATAATTATTTTTTTCTACAATTATACAAAATAGGCATTTGCGCTTACATTTGTCAATGCAAAATATCACTTTGACACTTATGAATAATAAAATAGAAAAAACGCCCAGTTTCAGAATTTTTAACTCTAACAGCCAGTCATAAGAATAAATATTTTTCATTTTTTATGTCCTGTAACACATATACTCTGAAAACTTGTAAAAAAGAATAAGTTTCTAAACAATGTTGAATTTATTTTGGCGACAGTGGGAAAAATCTCCTATGTACACCTCAAATAAATGAAATTTAATATCTTTATAATTCTTTAACTTTATATTTATTGAATATACAATGCAATCCAGTCGTATATTCTTTAAATGTTATTTAACTGATTTATTTCAGGAAAAACTGTTAAAATGAGGATACTTTCGGTGGACTATTTATAACTAAAATCTAATCATGTCTGCATATGGATCTAAACTTGAGGAATACGAAAAAATTATAAATTTTTGAATCGTGGAATTGGAGTTATGCTATTCGAAACGATCGTCACATACACACATACACACACGCACACACATACACCCACACGCACACATGCATATAGACATCATCGTAAAATTAGTAAATTCGTATTCTAGGGACCGCAAAACGTGCTAATTTATTAGAAACTCACTATCAAATTTTTAATAAATAGCACGTATTTTTACGATGATGTCTGTATGTGTCTGTGCGTGTCTGTGTGTATTGTGTGTGTGTGTGGGTGTGTGCGTGTGTGTGCGTGTGTGTGTGATGGTTGTTTCGGCCGGAATAACACCAATACTACAATTCCAAAAATTACATTTTTTTTGTATTCCTCATTCTTACATCCAAATAAAGACTCGACTAGATTTCTGTTAGAGTTGGTCTACCAGAAGTACCTTAGTTTGATGCTCTTAAATGTTTTTCTTAAAAGAACAGAGTAAAATGTCGTTTTTTAACATTTTATGTTATAAATATTAGATATTTTATTTTCTATACGATTTTATTGCATTATTTTCTTCATTTTCAATGTATTTACAGATAAAAATTTATAAAGAAATTAATTTTCTTGCAACCTTTGCTGCGTCACTATGGAAACAGTTACAATAATTCAATATTACTTACTGACAGATGTCAGTGTCAAATACAATTTACACAATATATATGTGAAATAATTTTACTGTGTGGAATTTATATAAAATATATAGAAATGACGGAAGACACTTTGCTGACTGCAACAGATTTTTTTTTAAGTTAATGCAAACGGTTACCGGAAGTGTCTATACAGGCTCATATTAAATTTAACTTTTCGTCCTGTAAGATAACAGTTTTCGGACTCATCGTAAGTACTACATCAAATATCAGTGAATCTCATTTTCACGGCCATTCATTTACCTGTTTCCATGGGTACTATTCAACGCGTCTATAGCATGTTTAATATTTTACATAATGAAATGTTACAATGATTAACGAAATTAAGAAAAAATAACATTTCCTGGAACTATTATGAACAAGCATATTTCACTTTTTGAAAAAATAATGAATGCAATATAATTAGTGAGTTTTTATTGAGAGCGATTCTAACTCTCCATTTTCTGCCTGCAGCGCCACTGGTTGGCGCATCGCCAAATCGCAGATGGCCACGATCGGTTGCGAATTTCGCATAGAAAAAATAATATATGGTAAAAATGTTCACACCCGCTTTGCCGGATTTTTTATGAATGGAACGTCGCCAACTTGCATTTTTATAATTTTAGATTCTTCCGCTCGTACAGTTCAATGAATTTTTCTAAAGAATTTTTATTAGCATAAAAGAAAGAGCGATTAATATCTAGAGTAATGAATTATTCACGAAATGAAGATTGGACTCAAATTAAAAAGTAAAATTTAATAGCAGATATTAAATGTGCTCCATTGAGACTCTAAATGCTCTGATATTGATTTGGGATTCTCACTATCTTGACGACACAATAAAGTGAAAGATTCTAATGAAAATCTTAAAAGCAAGTTTTATAATAATCTTTTTTATCAAAGTGTCTGTGATACAATTTTTATTGTTATTAATGCATAAATAATATTTTCAGAGAGAAAATATATGCATTATTATCTTCTGCAGAAGTTCCGAAGAATTTATAAAAAAGATCTATTGAATGTTACTTTGTTTAAAATGTTCTACGAGCTAAGCTCAAAAAATGGCACGTATCATATAATTCTAGACGTGGTTGAAATACAAAACCAAAGATGGAACTAATTATAAGAAGCCCGGGTTGTGTTTTTAAACAAGTATAAGTTCTAATTTTTTGTGTTATAATAATTTAGTATTCAATAGGCCAAAATATTCCCATGATAGAATAATATTACAAGACAATAGTTAAGAAAAACACAACAGATACAGATTTAAATTATTCTGACGAAGACGCAAGTATGTTTATATGAGGTGTTGCAAAAAAATAACATATCGTTTTACCTCTCGCTAAGAGAGGTATTGGATTCATAAATCGTATATCCAGATTTTAATGATTAAGCACGTTTTAAGGTCCCAAAAATCCGATTTTAATATTTTTACGACGATGTCTTTGTGTGTGTGTGTGTGTGTGTGTGTGTGTGTGTGTGTGTGCGTGTGTGTGTGTGTGTGGATGTATGGGTGTGTGTATGTGTGTGTGATTGTGTGTGTGTGTGTGTGTATGTATGTGAGTCGGTTGGAAGAACGATTTCTCAAAAACTATAATACTTAAAATCTGTTTAACTACGTATTTCTTAAACGGACATTACTGGGAAGAGCTGAACAAGTTTGCGGAATAGTTGGACAACCGGAAGTAGCAGATTCTTAAAAAAAATCTTCTAAATATTATTTTTTGATAAATTTTGTTCTTGCTAGTAAAAGAAGAGTAAATTCTTCATTTGTTACATATAAATATTTTATTATAATATCTTTTATAGATTTAGAGAAAAAGAAATAAAAGGTATATAATAATCTGTTGTAATAAATCTCACAGCACAAATAATGTCATGGAAACCAATTGAAAAATGAAAAAGTTTGTAACTGACAGATAAATATCAGTGTCAAAAATCCAGAGACATTACTGAAGATTTTTTGTGGGAAGTACATACATTATAATATTTCGTATTGTATTAATAGTTAAATATTTAAAATTGTAGGTACAGTATATGTATATACCCTTCAAAAATACTGTCAAACCCGAGGTCAAACCCGACAATGAATTGGAAACATTTCTAAAAATTAGCAGAGTAGGACAAAATTTCTTCATAGAATTAAATTAAAAAAAAAATCTAAATATAAAGAATAGATGTAAGTAGAATTTTTGGTGTAGAGTGTAGGTACACAAGAAATGTTATATACAATAGGGCACGAGCAGCCATATGGCGTTATTGGCCTTGACCAGCCGATATGGGGGACCGTGACATATTGATATCTAGTAATTATGTACATAGATCTCAAATATCATAACTTTTCATTCTAAATTTTGTGATTTTCCAATGCCATGCGGTTTATTTTCCTCGACAAGTAAATTCCACACTCCTGGTGACGAATTAACTACTTAAATTTAGAAAATCTTGATATTTTTAATGAAAATTTTTGGCATTACACATCTATGTACATAATTACTAATTGTCATTCTGACACGGGCCCCTATATCTGCTTGTCAAGGCCAACAATATCACATGACTGCTCGCGCCTTATAGTTATGTAACTGTAGTGTATCATACAGTTGTAGGGTTTCATCAAGTCAAGTAGCTTGATGTTTTTGTAAATTACTTGACTTGACTTGAAAATCAAGCTTTTCAAAAATTTATTACTTGACTTGACTTGATTTTCTATCTTTACTACTTGACTTGATCAAGCAATTTCAAGCAAATTCAAGCTACTTGATAACGAACCGATTATGTACGAAAAAGCGCGAATCAGTAGAATCGTAATCTAGCTTTGTGTGGTACGGCCTGGCGCGCCGTGCTGTGCTGATTCACTACTGCAAGTTAAAAATTCTGTAGAGGTTTAAAATATTCACTCAATATTGGAATATATACTAGAATGGCCCGAGAATATGTCGACAAAATTTGAAGTCCTAATCATTATTATTAAGATAACTGTAGATGGTTAAACTATCGCACAAAAGCCCAAAAAGCTATACTCCATTCGAATTAAGAATAATAATTGGGACTTCAGATTTTGTCCACATATTCTCGGGTCATTCTAGTATATATTCCAATAATGAACGGATTTTTTAAACCTCTTAATATCTCGGAGAAAAATAAAGTTCCAAAATGTGCTAAAATGTAATGTTATTTAAATGGGGAAAAATCAAGTGCATTTAGCACGGTCAAATATTAAAATTAATCGGAATCATTGCCAGTATAATTTTTTTATTTACTTGGAACCACTTTAGGGGGCGGTCCGGTTAAAATTCGACTTGTCCCCTTTTAAGGTCCACCATAATACATATACTGTAAATAGTTTGATAGTCCATATATTATACTTTTAAATCTTTTTTTTTAATTTTTAAATTTGAATGTATGATTTATTTTTATGAATAAAAGTCTATATTTCAAGGTATATTATTGATATTTTTATTGATATAAAACATAAGGAAGTATATGAAAATGAAATGTAGTCTTGAAGTACTTTCTGGTAATTAAAATAATAACTACTTGATTTTTTCAAGTATTTGAAAAATAACTTCTTGATTTTTCAAGTACTTGACATTTTACTACCTGACTTGACTTGAATTTCGACTACTATTACTTGACTTGAGATTGGCTTGATTTCAAGTCAAGTCAAGTCGAGTAACTTGAATATCAAGTCAAGCCGTGAAACTCTATACAGTTGGCAATATTGTTTATTTAAATGTTTAAATATCAATACACTGCTTGCAGCAGTCGTAGCACGTCAGCCAGACAATAACTGTACTTCTGTGTGTGTGTGTCAATAAATCTAATAGTTATAAATATCAGTGTGTCAACTTAAAAAAGCCTTCCACTCCACCACAGTAACCAAAAACGGATGTGGCGAGAGGTATTGTGCTGATTTTTCTACTCTGAAATTGGATTAAGTAAATATGATTTTCTTTTCAAATTTCTATATAAGTTAAACACAGTAGCAATTTGAGTGTATACTATGTTTGAATTGGCGCCAAACTACATTGCCTGCGATGTCCAAGAAATACTAGCAATGACAAAAAGATGAAAATTAAAAAAAAAATCTTATTTAATTATAAAAATATATGTGCTTACAACAAAATGATCTTCATAGAATGAAACTTTGATTTTATGTTCACTTCAGGTAACAATTTTATTCTTCTTTCTACTTTTTGAGGCACTATTAAAAGTATTTTTTACTATTATTACTGGGCACACTAGCACAAGTAGTTAACTGTTTAACTAGGCACTAAAAACCAGATTTAAACCAGAAGCTGCCGTTTCATTTATTGAATGCTGCCGAAGCTGAAAATCTGTGTTTAGGCCGTGTTGAAAACATTTTTTTTTTGCCGATTTTAGAATTAATATTAATTTAGAGATTATTTTTAATATCTATTTTCAAAGTTATCGCTATGAAATTATGTTGCTATAAGTTTGTTGAACGGTTGCTATGCATTTGTTAAACTGTTGCTATGCGTTTGTTGAGCGGTTGTTATGTAATAGGCAGTAAAAGTGGCATTTTACAGATTGTTAACTGTGAAAAATATCGCATATTTAATGTCAATCGACAAAAAACTCTTGTCCTACAACCATGTTTGAGTTTTTATAAAATATAACAATCACTTTTAATTATATGTTAATTTCAAAAACTGGACCGATAAGGCCAAGACTAATTTCTGACATGTCCACAATGATGTTTAGATGTAGTGGTAATCCAACCCCACATCATACAACATGATACAAAACTGTATTCTCCATAGAGCGGTTATAGTAGAAGATAATGTCAGCCATCGGATAGATCGGCTATAGCTCAGTTGGTAGAGCGTTACTCCGGCAAAGTAATGGTCCTTGGTTCAAATCCAGGTGGCTGACATCTTTTCACACTTTCAAAATTTATTTCGATTAAATATTATAATTATTTGTGATCCATCCTAAATATATTATAAAAAGGAAGAAATGGGCATATTAGATCGGGGAGAAATTAAATAAACGAAGGAAGAAATTGTGAAAAATTCATGGACCTCACTAGGATATAGGTAGAGGAAGGCCCTGGGTTCAAAGTTCATATATAATCTATTTGAGAAATCTTGAATTTTTAAATTATGTAACATAATTAAATGCATAACTCACACTCTGGAGATCAGGGTTGAGGGTAGTCGGTAGAGTTTACGATGCAGAATATTGAAACAAAATAAATAAAAATATTAATAAAACTGGAAGTTCCAGTTGTCGTTTTGGCTTCTTGCAAAACATATTTTGTTAAATAAATTTGAAACGTGAAAATGGCATTCAAATATATTTGAATTTAAATGCTTCAAATGAAGAACCATATTGTGTAATAATCACGTCTTTTGGATTTAATAGCATTTCTATTAATTATAAATGTGGGTAATGATGGCAAATATTTATATCGCGAAGAGTAATTTTAATTATCATAATTCCTCTATCTTACTTTCAAGCGCATATTGCCAAGAAAAGCCGAAGAAAACAATTTTCCAACAAGTATTATTCAAATGAAGTAGGTACTTACTGAACTGAACAAAACTTCAGAAAACATTAATTTGAAATGGGACTAACTTTTAATTCCATAACACAATATATGAAATTTATAGGTGAGTACTGTCAAGAACAAAAGAGCTTTCCTCAAATTTAGGCGAGATAATTACTACTTATGTTTTGGATTAAAATTAAAGCATATGATACAAGTAATTATGGTCAGATTATGTATAATTAGATTACTGTCACTGAATAATATTTAAATTGTACGTTATAAGTATTGATAAATTAATGTACGTACAGTTTTGTTAATGCCGATATCTAACACTAAATTTTAGATAAAAATAATATACCTACTTATTTTATTTATTAAATTTATTTTGAATAAAAAATCAATTAATTATATAAATTATATTAATAAGACACAATAACTTCAATAGTGATATCTATTTAATATATAACCCATCGGGTCCGTGAAGTTAGCGACCACTTTTAAGCACAAACAATGAAACATATACCAAAGGTTTCTGATTCGTTTGTGCCTGTTTGTGATCTACAAATAAAACCAGCGACCCCTATGATTAAAAAGTTACAAACAAATTAAAAGTGGTCGCTGACTTCACGCCCAGCGATCACATGTGAAGCACAAATGTCGATTTATGTGTCAAACGTTTGTGCTTCGTTTGTGCTTTCAAAACATATGATTGAAAATACAGCGATCCCAATAATACAAAAAATATGAACAAATTAAAAGTGGTCGCTGACTTCACGCCCAGCGACCACATATGAAGCACAAACGTCGATTTATATGTCAAACGTTTGTGCTTCGTTTGTGCTTTCAAAACATATGATTGAAAATACAGCGACCCCAATAATACAAAAAAATATGAACAAATTAAAAGTGGTCGCTGACTTCACGCCCAGCGACCACATATGAAGCACAAACGTCGATTTATATGTCAAACGTTTGTGCTTTGTGAATATATTATTGAAAATACAGCGACCCCAATAATACAAAAAATATGAACAAATTAAAAGTGGTCGCTGACTTCATGCCCAGCGACCACATATTATGAAGCACAAACGTCGATTTATATGTCAAACGTTTGTGCTTCGTTTGTGCTTTCAGAATATATGATTGAAAATACAGCGACCCCAATAATACAAAAAATATGAACAAATTAGAAGTGGTCGCTGACTCCAATTATACAAATAAAAAATAACAAAGGATATACGGGCCCCCACCACACATTTAGAAAGTAATAAATTGCTAATATAAATTAAAATGTGAGTCATCGCAATCGTAATACAACAAATAATATAAAAAATTTAAGTAAAATCTAAAAGACTGTAGAATAAAGTTCAAATATAAAAATCTGTTGTGGCCAGCACAATACCTCTCGCCACTTCCTTTTTTTGATTACATAAGTATAGGGCGCGAACAGTCATGTTACATTGTTGGCCTTGCCAAGCAGATGTGGGGGCCCGTTTCAGAATGAAAATTAGTAAGTATGTACACAAATGTCAAATGTCAGATTTTTTCATTAAAAATTTGTAGATTTTCTAAATTCACGTAGTTAATTTGTCACCAGGAGTCTGGAATTTACTTGTCGAGGAAAATAAACCACATGGAATTGGAAAATCATTAAATTTAGAATGAGAAATTATGATATTTGACATCTATATACATAATTACTAGCTATCATTCTGACATGGGCCCCCATATCTGCTTGTCAAGGCCAACATTGTCACATGACTGCTCGCGCCCTAATGTACTTAACATTTCTTGTATACCTACACTCTACACCAAAAATTCTACTTATATCTATTCCATATATTTAGATTTTTGAAATTTAAATTCATTCTATGAAGAAATTTTATTCTACTCTTCTAATTTTTCGAGAGTTTCCAATTCATTGTCGGAAGTAACAGTACTTCTGAAGGGTATGTGTAATATACCTATAATATTAAATATTTAACTACTAGTACATTAAGAATTAATATAATGTATGTACTTGCCCAGAAAAAGTCTCAGTTTTGTGAGTAATGTCCCCGGATTTCTGATACTGACATTTATCTGTCAATTACAAACATATTAAATTTTCAACTATTTTCCATGGCATTCTTTCGGCTGTAAAATTTATTACAACAGATTATTTTATATATTATATTTATTTTATCTCTAAATCTATAGAATATATAATAACATATTTTAATGTATCAGATAGAGAATTGAATTTTTTTTTATTACCAAAAAAAAATTTCAAAAAATAATATTTAGAAGTTTTTTATCAAGAATCTTCTATTTCCGGTTGTCCAATTGTTACCAAAACCTTTTCAGATCTTCCCATGAATGTCCGATTAGGAAATACGAAGTTAAACAAATATAAAGTCTTATAGATTTTGAGTAATCGTCCTTCCAACATCCTACATACATACATACACACACACATACATCCATACACACACACACACACACACACACACACACACACACACACAGACATCATCGTAAAAATATTAAAATCGGATTGTAGGGAACTTAAAACGTGCTTATTCAATAAAATCTGCGTATGCAATTTTTATCATGAATGCAATACCTCTCTTAGCGAGAGGTAATAAAAATGAGCGCAAAAGAATACCACTGTTATAGATTTTGAGCTCATTTTCAGGAAACATGTTAAATATATTATTTTACTTATGTAAAATATTAAAAATTTAAATAAAACATTATTAACAATATATTTTAAATTTTTAAAAGTTTCGTTAAAACATCTGTTTCAACCACCCACTAATTGGGGGAAAGGGGGACAACTTTAAAATTTTGAATAGGAACCATCTTTTATTACATATTTTACAGTTGAAAATCCGAAATTTTACTTCAAATATTTTTTTGTATATATAGTGCAATTTTTAAAAGTTTTAAACCTTTAACTTCGGTGACAATTTCAAATGGAAACTCTCATTTTTATTGCAAATTGAAATATAACGCTCGAAAATAAGTAACTTAAAACTGAAACTTTTTTTTTCGTAAGTATATTAATGTTCGTCGTAAAGTATGGATACGTTACAGATTAAGTTCAGTCGAAACATGTTTATGCCTGTCTGGTTCCCTAGTTCATACAGACATCGTAAAAATGGTAAAATCATATTATATGGACCCTAAAAGCTGCTTATTCTCTAAAAACTCATCATTGATTTTTTTGACCAAAGACAATACCTTCCTTACCTAAAGGTGATGGAAGGTAAAAATCAACTCGGAGAATATGAGTTTACAAGTAGAAGAAAACTCTGGATTAATAAGTTAGAAATTAAGGAGAAAATTAATCCTTACATGTTTGTTCCCTTCATTTTGTTGAAGATGACTTTTTCAAAGTGAGAAAATAAGTCTAATATTGCATACCTAATTCGTAAATTCATTTCATTAAGTATTACATATGAAAAGTAATTTATAAATATAGCTATCAAAAACTATACAAAGTATTTCAGTTATTTTGTTTACAATAATAAATATTAACTTATTGTCTAGGTAATAGGGTATTTCACATAAATCAAATTTTACAATATTAATTGAAATATTAATGCCACAAGAGCACAAGTAACAAAAAATGAATTCTGTATTGAAAATTATGTTTCTAATAAATTTTAATTACAATTAAAGTTTGCATCGTTTTGAAACAGTCTGTGTAATTGTTACATATGAAGAAATTCCAGTACATGGCGGTGACTATAACAATGTTTGTACAAGGAGTAATCATTTTAAATCTTCACAATTATAATGACATTCCAATTTAATCTCCAAACACGAAAAATTGGACATATGAACTAGGAACCAGACAGGCATAAACATTTTTCGACTGAACTTAATCTGTAACGTATCCATACTTTACGACGAACATTATAATATACTTACGAAAGTTGATTTTTACCTTCCATCACCTTTAGGTAAGGAAAGTATTGTCTTTGGTCAAAAAAATCAATGATGAGTTTTTAGAGAATAAGCAGCTTTTAAGGTCCATATAATATGATTTTACCATTTTTACGATGTCTATATGAACTAGGGACCCAGACAGGTATAAACATGTTTCGACTGAACTTAATCTGTAACGTATCCATACTTTACGACGAATATTAATATACTTACGAAAAAAAATAATCCACATGGATTTGGAAAATCATAATGTTTCGAATGAGAACTTATGATACTTGACACCTATGTATATTACTAGCTGTCATTCTGATATGGGCCCCCATATCTGATTGCTAAGGCCAACAAAGTCACATAACTGCTCTCCCCCTATGCAAGATACAATGAAAATGGCGAGAGGAATTGTGCTGGCCACAACAGATTTTTATATTTGAACTTCATTCTACAGTCTTTTAGATTTTACTTAAATTTTTAATATTATTTGTTGTATTGCGATTGCAATGACTCACATTTTAATTTATATTAGCAATTTATTACTTTCTAAATGTGTGGTGGGGGCCCGTGTATCTTTTGTTATTTTTTATTTGTATAATTGGCGTCAGCGACCACTTCTAATTTGTTCATATATTTTGTATTATTGGGGTCGCTGTATTTTCAATAATATATTCTGAAAGCACAAACGTTTGACATATATGTCGACGTTTGTGCTTCATAATATGTGGTCGCTGGGCGTGAAGTCAGCAACCACTTTTAATTTGTTCATATTTTTTGTATTATTGGGGCCGCTATATTTTCAATAATATATTCAGAAAGCACAAACGAAGCACAAACGTTTGACATATAAATCGACGTTTGTGCTTCATATGTGGTCGCTGGGCGTGAAGTCAGCGACCACTTTTAATTTGTTCATATTTTTTGTATTATTGGGGTCGCTGTATTTTCAATCATATGTTTTGAAAGCACAAACGAAGCACAAACGTTTGACACATAAATCGACATTTGTGCTTCACATGTGGTCGCTGGGCGTGAAGCCAGCGACCACTTTTAATTTGTTTATAACTTTCTAATCATAGGGGTCGCTGGTTTTATTTGTAGATCACAAACAGGCACAAACGAATCACAAACCTTTGGTATATGTTTCATTGTTTGTGCTTAAAAGTGGTCGCTAACTTCACGGACCTTAACCCATCTCCCACTATCAACTAGGAACAGATGCAAAGTAGACTAACCTCCAAGTGGTACATCACGGGCAAAGAAATTCTATTTCGTCTAAATAGTCTACAAACACGGCTACTGAATCTTCATGATAAATTTCTCAGCATTTTGAGAATACGATAAATAATAATAATTTATATTTTTAATATTTTTTTATATTAATCGTCAATATTTTGTAAAATAAACGATTAGCAAATACAAATAATTAAGGATAAGAAATAATTAAATTAGTAAGGTTAGGTTAAATCAGACTACGGATTAGATGCGGGTACATAAGATACTACTGTTATTTATTATTATAAAAATATGTTACTGTAAAGCATTAACAATTCAAAACTAAATTAACTGCTAAGTTTATTAGGAAATGTAAAACCAAATATTTGAAAAATAAGAAATTGACGCAGTCACTGACACTAACAGGAGATAACGTTATTTGTTCGGCTATGAATCAAGGTAATATGTCTGAATTAATAACCCTCCATTACACGCATCGGCGGCTTTTCCCCGCGGGTACCACGAAAACTTGAATAAAACACTCATAATATTTTCTAATTTCATGGGGGTTTCATTACCTTTCTAAAATTTGTTGTTAAATAAGGGGATGTTTTTTATTTATTTTTATTGCAAAATGCGGCAAATCCCCGCAGCGCGTGTAATAGTGTTTATTAGATAGTGCTGAAAATGCGGGGAATTCCCGGTCTGCGTGTATTGCGATAAGTATTTTGCTTCTTAAAATGGGGAACCTTCGGCTTGTATTTTGTAGGTTTACTGCTATTACGGAATAAAAAAGAGCTACCTTCCATTTTTACAACCTATATAAAAGCCAGGCCAGTTAAGTGCTCAATATTTGGATTTACCAAAGAATGTACAATTGTGTCGTACAAAGCAAAACGCAATAAGTACGTCACGTTGTTATCAACAATGCACTTTGATGATAGCATAGACGAACACACTGGTGAAGAATACAAACCAGATATAATCACGTTATATAATAAAACTAAAGGAGGGGTAGATGTAAACGATAAACTGCGGAAGAGTTACACAGTGTCCCGGGTATCGAACCTTTGGCCTTTGACGATATTTTACACGTTAATGGATATAGGTAAATTATTAGAATAAATGTTTTATTGGTACTAATTTATGTATAACTTGTAGGTGCCATAAACAGTTACATAATATACAAAGCTAACACTAGAAATGAAATTACTCGGCGGGAATATATACGACGACTTGCAATGGAACTTTTAACTGATTTTGTCAAGAGAAAAGTTGCAGAACATATTCCCAATACAACAAAAAACAGACTCAATTTTTTTTTCGGAATTAGTACATTAGCCGAAGAATGTTCCGGCAGGTTAGAAGGTCTATGCGCTTATTTCCCTCCGCGAAAAAATAGAAAAACAAAAACTAAATGTCATGGTTGTAAAAAAATTCTTTGCAGAGAACATTCTATAGTAAATTACGATGACTGTTTAGAAAAATTATCAATGTAAATTACTATTATACATATATTTCTTATAATAGAATTTGATTTTTTTATGTTACATGTATTCAATGTAATAAAGTTTTTTAAAAAAAATATTTTGATGCTGTTATTAAATACCAAGGCTTAATTAATAAAAATAGTTACGAAACAAATTCATTTTAGAATAAATAATGCGTTTATCACATCGACAAAGACAGGTGAGGGAATCCCCTGCATGCGTTTAACGTTTAAACTCCAGTTGGTGCGTGTAATGGAGGGATAAATAAACTTACGTTACAGTGAAAGCATTGTCAACAACGAGCATTATTTTAAAATTCAGTGTCCTAACTTAGTCGAAACAATATAATTTTTTGAAATACAAGCTTGTAGTCTTTGCAAATTAAAGAGATAAATGTATGATGTATGCAAATTTATTAATTTGTTGATAATACAGATGACCTAGATCGCACATTTTCAATTTTTTCTTATTGTACTCGCAGTTCAAGGACTTAGTAGTATTCGATTTGTTATTTTCCACTCAATTATAATATAATACGAGCCCCTATTTAAATATATGTAATTTATTTAAAACTTTTGCCATATTTACCAAACAAAGTGACTACATGATAGCCTCTTTTAAAGTAGGGTATTGTCCCTCTACGACCTACCCATACTATGGTTCTGGGTTACCAAGGATTTTTGTATGCAGTAAAAGTTGATGTTATCATTATTTATGCTAAAAGATCGAATCTACTGTTGCTACTGCATTACATTCGGCGTAGTAATTTCAAATGAATTACAAATGATTTTGAGATATTATAATTTAATTGTGAAATAACTTTCCCTATTACTTGTGAAAGGAAAGATGGTTCCCAAATTGAATTCGAAATCCTAAAACAACGCCTTTAATCATCAAAGCACAAGTTATACTCGATGGTCGATTTTAATTCTCCTAAGTAAATAAACTCCATTGTCCCCAACTTTCTCTGCTTTCTGGAAGTAATACTTGTACTTTTCTAATTTCCTTTAGCGTTTGGGATCAGCTGGTGTGTTCTAATTCCATGTCCTGCGTAGGATCACAGGCTTTAGGACAGGACCATGGCGCATAACGCGACTACCGGCCCTTCAAGATCAGTGAATATTACCACATGTTCTTTTGATTATAATTCAATCAAGCAGAATGCTTCGCTTTCATCATAAATTAATTACGTAACGGGGGTTCTTCAACTAGAACACAGGGTTGAAAACGTCTTCCAAATAATTTTTTATTTTTTAACTTATATGCTACGCTAGGAGACGTAAATTTAAAAGATTATTGGATCAATAATCATTAATGACAGCAAAATTGAATATTGATAAATTTTGAATATTATTTATCAATTTAATAAGCATATTAAAATATACTTCAAAAATGGGTATAGAAGATAAAAAGTAGATTTTTGCAAATTTTCTACAAAGATTGTATCATACCTTTGTTCGCAGTGTATTAGGTCCCAATGTTAGAAAAAAGATACTTTTAGTATTTTTTATTTTTCTATTCTATGGCTACAGGTGTCAGTCGTAGTACAAGTCCATCAACACGTTGAGAAAAATTTCGGGGACGATTATTTCCGTTTTGATGTTTCACTAGCAAGAATATTTAGAATATAAGAATAGAATAATAAAAGTTTTTTTTTTAAATTTATATTATACAAATATTACATATCTTTCTACTCATTTTTATTTGTATAAAGGTCGTTTAATAGAACTAGATCCCAATTATATTCAACGTACACGTACGTATATGTAAAAGAAATATTTGAAAGAAATTTACATTAAAAGTACACTATAGGTTATAATTACTAAACACTAATTAACACTTTTCAAATCACTATTTAAAAAAATACAAACGTCTAAAAGTTGTTAAAAAATAAGTGCTACCAATATGTTTATTTTAATAATTAAATATGAAAATCTTTACTCTAGGCGTAGCTTGATATTTTTTATGGGGGTTCTGGATTAGAAAAAGTACAAATAATTCATATAAAAGTCCACGGCTTAACCCATTTCTGGATGTGTCAATCTGCTCTTCACACATTTCAGCAATAATTGTCATATGTATATTTATAGGCAAAGGCACCCAGGACGAAATTGAATGAGTATATAATTGCCGTCAAATAAGTATGGATTGGAGATTTTTACACTGTTGCCAATTCACTACCCTGTTGAAAATGCTAAATTATGAAGAAGCGGCAACATCGCTTGGCAGGGGGCAAGGTGCAGAGAAGGGCAAATTATAACAGCTAGTGAAATTGAAAATAATTTTCATGTTTCATTAGGGTTGAATTTGTGCATTTATTTGTATTTTTTTCTGTCAATTCCATGGCTAGAACTACAAATGAGAAACATTTATAAAACATCCAATTCGGTTTTACAGGATACAAAACGTTCAAAATGAAATCTGAGAAGAATTTTATTATCTACGACCTTTATTTGAAACATTTTTGTCTAAAATAAAAAATCTGATGTGACCAACACAAAACCTCCCCCCCATTTAATTTTTATTAATTTAAATACATATACCTATGGGGTCTCATGGCCGCGTGCCTGAGTGTCTGGCCGCGAATCTGAGGAACCGGATTCAATTCCTACTATCAAATATTTCGAAATTTAAATGGCACAAAACTGACCCCTGTGATGCACTCTCCACGCAAAAAATGAGTACCCGTGAGCTAACGCATGGTAAACGCCCGCAAGATACAAATATGTCATCATCATTACCGAAATTTGTGTACAAAGCAGATTAGCACACCCAGCAATGGATAATATGCCGTGATAATATATTTATTTATATTCTTATTTAAATACATACCTGCATATTTACTGAAATTATGTATCTTAAGGTCCTTTCCATATAACTATTGTTCTATTTACAATTTTTGTTTTAAAACGTTATTATTATTAATTTGAAATTATGTATATTAAGTTCCTTCCCATGTAACTATTGTTCTATTTACAATTTTATTTTGAAAACGTTAATGTTATTAATTTGAAATGATTATTTTTTGACAATGACATTTATCTGTCAGTTACAAACATTTGAGCTGAACTGTGTAACCATGGAGTTGTGTGCATAAGCTCCGAGATATAATTTTTATATTATTTTATAAATTTATCCATAAAATATATAGAAAAAGTATTACTGCAAACCTGTAGAAAAGGAAATAATCTTTAAGTTTTATAATAACAAATTACGAAAAAATAACATTTAAAGGTATTTTTTGAAGAAAAACTATTTTGAGCTTCAAGTAAACAGCCATTTCCGGTTATCCGATTGACACCAAAATCTAATGGCTTCTTTCCATATTAGAATAAGGTAGAAATACATGATTTCAAAATTTTCTGAACGATAGTATTTGAGTTAGAGCGTAAAGAGGATCCACACAAACACACACACACACACACACACACACACATACATACACACATACACACTGAAATCATCGTGAAAATGTTTAAAATGGATTCTAAGGACTTTAAAACGTGGTCATTTACCAAAATCTCGATATGCGTTTTTTAGCACGATCCCTATACCTCCCTTACCAAGGGTAGCGGGAGGTAATTAACATTGTATTGCCTATATATTTAACAGATTTCAAGTAGACACCCGGTATATGATTAATGTTTGTAGTTGAATAGCATGCATGAAGCGCTTGTATTAGGTATCTTCATAATTTATAATCTGTATTGAAATGTTACAATATGTATTCCCTTTCGGCAAGTCTTATGAAACTATAGCATACACTTCGTCGTCACGTGACACTATGAAGCTCTGATGACGCGGTTCAACTGCCCTCTGCTGGGAAGGGCGCGAGGATCGATCATTTCCTCCGCTATTCGTTTGTTTCACTGTCACATATTTAATGGAAGCAATATGTTTGCCACCGTCACGTATAAATTTGTGCTGCACGAATGTTCATGCAAATATTTATTGCATTTTACCAACGATTTGTTTATTACAGGAATTTATACTATTCTCGCACACGACTTTACTAGGGCATATTTTTACTGAGATATATGTGCAGGTGAGTGTATGCATTTATGCAGAAAGTATCGTATAGAAATTGCGTGTCAAGAAGAAAAACGAACTTTGAAATCATTATTTTTTTAAACACTAAAGTATTTATATTTGACTATAAGAAATAGGACAAAAACTAGGCTAATTATAGTTATAAAAAATTTTACTTACTTTTCCCTACATAGTCAAATAATTGCTATATTGAATTAGAATTTTGAAACCGCAGGTTGAAATCTCTTTTCGTTTCTGAGATATTTACATTGAAATTGTATCTCAAACACACGCAATAGATACTTTAAAACTGGATAGTTACGGACTTACATAAGTCATTATGTATAAAGTTTTTCAGAATTTCTGAACGACTAATACAATTTCCATAGGAAAATAACTGAAAATGGCTAAAAATCGCAAAAAACCTGGGTGATTTTTATTAACGATTTTGATTCCTTCTTACCCAGGGTTTAACTAGTTATTCAAAATCATAAAACTTGGTATACTTATGTAATTTTGTCTGTAAAATGTAATAGTTATCACGAAATATGTATCTCTACTATTTTTTTAGTTGAGGTATAACTTTATCTTTATTTTAGTTATTTATCTTTAATTGTGTGTATAGGGTATCCAGGATAACTTGAACATCTGAAGAACTATAACAGACATAAAAAATTTAACCGACTTCGTATCTCTTATATTTCTCGATAAACCCCAGTTGAACTTAAACAAGTTATCCTGGACATCGTATGTTATGTTACTCTTTGAAGATAATACTTATAACAGGTAGGGATACCAACTTAGTAACTATACGTGGTAGCATGAATGGTGTTTAAGAGATGACTAAGGAGGAGATGACTAATTGTGTTTTAACCCTGTCAAACGTTTATGGTGTAATTTAGAGAAAAATACTTCAAATAAAAGTTGCGTACAATTAAATTTTCTATAATTGTTATTTAAAGTTTTTTTTCTTTGAAATAAACCACCGGAAATGACATTAACTTTCATATTTCAAATGGGACATCTATATATTTTTATATATTTGGATTTTACGTAAAATTAAGAATTCAATGATGGTTAAAATGAATTTTATTGAAGAAATAAATTACAAAAACATAAGAGAAAATTATGAATAATTAACTTGGTAAGTCATATCAGGCAAGCTTAGTAAGGTAGGCATAGGAATCTTGTTAAAAATCGCATATCGAGATTTTGGTAAATGGCCATGTTTTAAGAACCTTACAATCCGATTTTAACATTTTCACGGTGGTGTCTGTGGGTGTCTCTCTCTCTCTGTGTGTGTGTGTGTGTGTGTGTGTGTGTGTGTGTGTGTATATATATATATATATATATATATATATATATATATATATATATATATATATATATATATATATATATGCGTGTGTATGTAAAGAGTATTAAATTTCACTACAGGTTTGCATTAATACTTTTTCTATATATTTTTTGGATAAATTTATATAATAACATAAAAATCGAAGCCCGGAACATATGCTTTAAACACAACTCCATGGTTACACAGTTCAGCTGAAATGTATGAAACTGACAGATAAATGTAGTGATGCCGCGAGACGAGAAACGGCGAGAAACAGTTCACTCTCGTCTTGTCTCGAAATTTCGAGACGAGATTTGTTTTCGTCTCGTCTCGTCATATTTTTCATCCTCTATTTTCGATCTCGACTCGAGAGTCTCGAATTTCTCGAATTTATAATTAGCTGTATGGGTGTTCCATAAGTTGGCAGGTCAGAGCGTGTTTGTATGGTTGAAGGTAGCAAGCAGTGACGCTGTAATTATCTATTATTTGTATATAAATACATATAAAATAAATTCATAGAATATTACCTTTACATGTTATAAATTTTCTATACTTTCATCTATCAGGAAAATAAATTAGCATCAACTTGGACGTAATAAAGGAGTAAGTAGATACTATTGATTAAAACTTTATTTTTACTAAGTCTGGCATTTAACAGGTAAGTAAAAAAATACTGAACAAATATTACTCGCAGCAAGGGCATTTAATACTAGCGTGGAGAGTACACCACAGGGAACACTTTTGTTCCTATTCTTTGTACTAAAACCCTATAAATTTAAAATGAATAAATAAATAATAAACACTCAATGAAAATATTTGTACTGATAATTATTTTTCTTATTGTATATCTTTAATTATATACATATTTAAAAAAATCGTGCAATCGAGATCTCGAATACCTACTCTCGTCTCGAGCAAATCTCGAGGGCATTACTCTCGTCTCGTCTCAATTTTTCGAGACGAGACTTATGATAGTCTCGTCTCGAAATTTCTCGATTTTCGAGACGAGATCTCGAAAACGCGAGATCCCACGGCATCACTAGATAAATGTCACTGTTAAAAAAATAATCATTTGAAATTAATAATAGTAAACGTTTTAAAATGAACATTGTAAATAGAACAATAGTATTATGGAAAGGAACTTAATACAGTTTCACAGAACACAGATTTCGGTAATGATGATGACATATTTGTACTGTGCGGGTGTTTACTAGGCGTCACCTCGCGAGCGCTCTTTTCTGGCGTAGAGAGTACATGCCACGGATCAATTTTATGCCATTTATAATTCGAAATATTTGGAGTCGGTCGGGATCGAACCTAGTTCCCCAGATTCGCGAACAGACACTGAAGCACGCGGCCGCGAGACCCCATAGGTATGTATTTAAATTAATAAAAATTAAATGGCGGGAGGTATTGTGTATTGTAACAAAATATTGAATCTTCCAAAAATAACTTAATATTTATACAATTAACTTAAATATTACTTAATATTATCTCAACTGTTTTCACAGCTTGCCTGGCAAATACCATGATTTGTGACCCCCAAAGCCTAGTTTACAAATATTTAAAGAGAATTTAAAAATAATTAGAAATAAGTTATGTTGAGTGGTCTATTTTTCAGTGCCACCTGTATATGAACTAACTATTAAACAACTTCTTAATAATATGTGTATTGCATAGGTATATCAGAGAACGGTATAAATATTTTCGTTTTATATCACAATAAACAAAAGGCTTTGTAGGATTTTTCTTATTAAAGACATCTGACGCTTTCAATATGATTGCACTATTTTCGAGAGTAAAGAATTTTTCATTTAGGTGAAATAATAAGATCCGCTGGCGCTCTAATGAAAGATAATACGGGCTAGAGAATTTCTTAATTCGCGAAATAAAACGTACAGGACAATTTGCATAAAAATAAAAGACGCATCGCATTTATAACGAAGGATATCACGTACCTACTTTGCGCTGCAGAACAAAACTCATTGTACACTTCCGAAAAACACTTTGCATGCGCATTTAATCAACGAACAAAAAAAGAAAGGAAAGGAGAATTAAATAAGGGAATCATTGGTGGTGCTAAAGGGGGAAGGAATGTTAAAGATGTCTTTACTTGAAGGATGGCAATACTATGACTTTTAATAAAATTCATACAAGTTCTTCCATTTCTCCACTCAGAAGCCTATAACCGCAATTTCATCAATATGCAGTGTTACACAGCGTCAGGATAAAAATCAAATGGTAGATACTACATGATGTACTAATCAAGAATTATAAAGTTTTTTTTTAATTCGGAAAATTATATATTATTATAACGGGTAGGTCTTGGTCGAGAGTCGAGGGGAGAGAACAACTGTCAAGGGGCGAGAAGTGAACCGTGGAACAAGGGCATGGATAGTTGACAGAGGAGCGCGTAAAACATCAAATCTAAAATTGAATATATACTAACCTAATTTAACTTAAATAAATAACATGTCGACGTTGTATTTAGCAGTTGTGTAGTATAAAAGAAAACTTCACTGGACCCTTAATTGTACCAAACGTTACATTATTATTTATTTAATTCTTGAAGTCTATATTTTATTGTGACTGGTCGACACGAAATTGTAATAAAAACCATTCTATTTGTTCGGCTCAAAAATTATCCAAATCCGAACAATAGAATGACATATCTCTCGCTATCGTGAATGGACTTTAGATAATTCATTATTTTTAATAAAAATATCATGTCGGGTAGTAGCATTAAAAATGTGCACTTCAAAAATTAAGTAAATTACAAGAAATAATTTACTGAATTTTGGAAAAATCATGTAGTTTCTGCCATTTAATTTTTATCTTGAAGTTAAACACCCCGTATACAAGTATCGTAAATAATTATGCTAGGTATATTTAAAGATAATTATTTAGGGGGACATTCTTATATTCTCTAATATTCTAAAGAATATTTACAGAGATTGAGAGATGATTACAAGAATATTCATATTTGATAAAACTATACAGAGAATATATTCCAAGAATGTTTGTGCTATCTGGAAATGCACCCTCGAGATCTATAAGAGACACACTGGTTTGAAAAAAAATATCGTACACCTATTTTTTGTTGTATTGAGTCGATCTTGATTTTTAACTTCTCAATGTCTATAGTGGAATCGTGATATTGAAGTTATGTGATCCGAAACATTCGTCACACACACACACAGACACACACACACACTCACACTCACACACACACACACACAAACACACACAGACACACATAAATACATACAGACATCATCGTAAAAATTGTAAAATCGTATTATATGGACCCTAAAACGTGTTTATTCACTAAAAACTGATCATTGAATTTTATGACCAAAGACAATACCTTCCTTACATGAAGGTGACGGAAGGTAAGAATGGTAAAAACTCGGCTACTTGATTTTTAAAGTGTGTGCGATTTTTTTGCAAGCCATTATAGTGTACAAAGTAGGTATGAAAAAAATTTGCCCCATTAGAAGACCATTTTAATTATGTGTGAAAAAAATACATAGGTCACTATAGGCGAAAATGTAAATTATGGAGTTTTATTTACAAATAACTTCCAACCGTGAAATAGTATTAAATTTTGGTTGGCGCTTCTTCATGATCATATTTTGTTGTCATCGTTGTATTCCGAGTTATAATGTCAAAGTTCTAATTTTTAAATGGACTTAATTGAAAGTGAAACCTCAATAAGATTTTTTTGTTTTCTAACGATGTATAATTTGTCCATGTTCATTTGTTGAAACCGCAAAAATACAATTATTAAATTTACGGGGTTAAAAAATGATAATAGCAATTAAATCATTGAAAAATACAATTATAGAATTATATTTTATTTACTTCTATTATTAATTTCCTAATTTAGTTCCCAAAGTATTATTCAGTTTAATTAATTTTTATTTGGACGTAATAGTAGGTAATGACATACATATTGAAAATTGCAGTGTAATATAAAAATATGAGTGAAATTGAAGAAAATTAACTTGAAGACAAACAGATGATAATAATTAACTGATAAAAAACGTCGTCATTCGAAAGACCACAAAAAAGTTCAAACGAAAATCTAATATTATTTTATATTTGGAAGTTATTTGTAAAAATTAAAGAACTGTAAAATTTACATTTTCGCTTATATCTAGTGATTTCCCATGCAGATCCAGAAGAAGCATCAAATATTCTCCAAACCTCACTAAACGCTGTAGCAGAATGGGCTACCAAATAGAAAATAAAAATTAACGAAAGTAAAACAGTCCACGTAACATTTACAAATAGACAAGTCACATGTCCAGAAATAAAAATGAACAACCAAGTCATACCACAATGCCCTGGTGTTAAATACTTAGGTATGCACCTCGAGAAGAGATTGAATTGGAAGAAACACCTGACTGCTAAAAGAAAACAAATAGATTTGAAAATAAAGAAACACTATTGGTTAATCGGAAGAAAATCTAAACTACCAATGCACTGTAAATTACTACTTTATATAGTCGCAATCGTCCCCATTTGGACTTATGGGATTCAAATGTGGGGCTGCGCCAAGCAGTCCAATATTAACATTATACAAAGATCGCAAAATAAAACTCTTCGACTCATTGCGGATGCCCCCTGGTACGTAACAAATGAAACGTTACACCGTGATTTAAAAATCAAAAATGTCAATGAACAAATAAAAATACTATCAAGAAGATACCAACACAGGCTCAACAATCATCCCAATACTCTAGCGATAAACTTACTCGACAACACCAATGAAACAAGAAGATTAAAAAGGATGAAACTACTGGATTTAGTAGAATAATATATTAAATATAAATGTAGATCAGAAGGAATGCCACTGGGTGTTGCCTTCTCGCATATTATTTTGTAATATTATATCACATTTGCTTGATGGTTACTTAAGAAATTAAAAAAAAAAAATCTAGTGACTTACGCAGTTTTTCCGAATAAACAATGCATCACTAAATAGCCACCTAATGGCGCAACCTTTGGCTAACTAAACCGACCTCGTATCTCTTATACTTCTCTAGATCCCTATGTTGGTCTAGTCACCTTGGAAATTACGTACATACCGTTTATTCGTATTTTTTTTCCTATACTTCATTTCATTGAAGAAAGTAGCATTAATGTAGATAGGGATATAAATTCTACCCTTTGGTTGGTCCGAATACACAAAAAACGAAAAAAATATCATCTGCCAGTTGTTAATTATCAAATAAAATCCACAAAATTAAGTGATGTTTAATCATGTATTGTTGTAATTTTTAATACGCAGGTCTTATACAGATAAAAATAATAAATAACCAAACATTACGACTTTTATTTTAATTTGGACTGATTAGATGCAGTTTTTAATTCTGAACTTTTTTGTATGGACACTTTTGTTCTAAAATAAATAAGGTAGAAATTAGAGCCATATGAAAATGTTGCCATTGTATTTTGTATGGTCCGAGAAAAGTAGACACTCGTTATCTATATCAGACTACCTATAAGACAAAATATACGTTTATAATAAATTTGGAGCCTGAATAAATTTAAAAAATAAATTGGTACTTAGATCTCTTTAAATTTAAATGTTTGACTTTTGATAAAATATTCTTAGCTAACAATTTAAGCTAGTAAACGTTGTTGTGCTCATAACATTTGTTTGGATATGAACCTATAGTTTTACTTCAACTAAGAATAAAATCGTCCTACCTTTGACGACGATATCGACACTGTGGGAATTCCTTAACGAATCCAATTTCTTTTTGGCGTCCTGAGTTGGAGTGACGCATCTGTACTCGCCTGCTTCCTGGTACAGAATCTGCTCGAGCTTGAGGTCCTGTGACGCTCCGATGGGGTCCAGCCCACCGGTCTCAGCGTTCACTCGTGTCCAGCACCCGATTGAGCCTGCAAGGAATGCAACCGTCAGAATGCACCGGGGAGTAGAATCAGTGGAATGCGAGGGAGTTGATTCCACTTTGATTTGAATTGTATTGTTTATTGACAGGATAATTGTCTACCCAACTTGGTTTATAATGCTGTTGGCTGTAGGGCTTACTTTAATTAAGTGAGAAGAATTTTATGTTATTTAACTATGCATAAAGGAAAACAATTTAATATAATGTAATACGAGTTTTAATCGTTGTTAAGATAGTTGCTTTTGCTTCTGATATTCCTATTTCATTTGCCCTCATTGAAATGTTTATCATTCCGCTCTTTGGGTAAACTTAAACAATATCCAGCTCCAAAGAGATTATTTGCATTAAAATTTCATTGTAAAACACGACGGCGTATTGTCTCCATATACACAAATCATGCTTTTATAAATAATTTAGTTTATTACCCGTTGTTGGCAAGGACATTGTAATACTACATGACTTAATTGAGTAGCACATTATATCTCATTGTATTTTAAATTGCATGAAGAGGAGCAAAAAATATATTTCTACGAAAATTATTTCACGAACATTTGTAAATTAATCGGACATTTTCTGTAAATTAGTAATATTTGAACATCTTGTTACCAAGTTGCAAGTCTTATGAAACTTAATTTCTTTATTGGAACTAACAAAATCCGTTGGCGTTACTGTAAGTCGATATTTGTTGTTTCTTTTTTTGTCAAATGTAAAATTTGCAGCGAAGGCCAGCAAATAAGATGTTTTCCATTTATATATTTAGTTTTGCATTTAATACAGCTAATGACGTTATGCCCGGCCCAAACTGCGCATCGAAATTATTATTTAAATTGCAATCAATCCACGTTGTCATCTTTCGATGCGATATTTTTTATTTGTTTGGAAGATAAATTTATCAGCCACTTTGTTAGGAGATTGAAAAACCGGGTCTATGAGTACCATAACTGCCGCAGATGTCGGTTTGAAATCTGAGCTCATAAGATTTAAGACATTTTATTACTTCGTCAAAACCAACTTGAATATTCAACAGGGCCTTAGTCTTTTGCGTTGGTCTTAGACTAAATAATAATATTTTGGACTGCAATCCTGCTTATTATTTCATAACATCGACATCAGTTATTTATTCCATCTTACATTATAAATAATAGTTGTTTAACTAGGCACTAAAATGCCAGATTTATAGCAGTGGCTGTCAATGCTGTAAATCTGTGTTTAGCGCCTTGTTGAATACGTTTTTTGCAGATTTTAGCATTAGTATTAATTTAGTGATGATTTTTAATACATATTTTGGTACTTATCACCATCAATTTATGTTGCTATGCGTTTGTTGAACGGTTGCTATGCATTTGTATAGTGGTTGCTACGAAATAGGCAGTAAAAGTGATATTTTAAAGATATAACAGTATATTATTAACCAAGGTAGGGAAGACTATTATTATTGACCTAGCGTCAAGATTGTATCCCGAGCTGAAAGCGAGGGATATAAGATAAGGTAAATATACTATTTTATTCACTACTAGCACTTACATATTTTCTAGTTAATGACTTTTAAATTGATAATAACGAAGCATATTGAAATGAACATTTGTTTTCAACTATATTCAGTGTTGCCAACATACATCTATGTGTTCCTATATCTCTATGTTTGACAATTTGATTTCTGAGAAATTCAGCCTTATTGTGAATTTATAGTATTATAGACCAAGTTTACTGTATAATAATATACACTTTTTAAATTTATTATATGGTTTTGGAAGTATAAAAGTTACTGTCAATATTGACATTTAACAGAGGTCGGTAATGATTACCGACCTTGGTAGGTAATTATCGGTAACCATGGTTACAATGTACAGGTATGAAAAAACAATTTCGCTTGTCAAATAAAAGTAAATAATTGCGGTTGCTTAGACTAGTAGTGAATAAAATATATTTTGTCCATGTGGACCTTTTCTTTCTAATAGTGTCCCCCAAAAAATTATATTCATATTTAAATGACATTGTAAAAAAGCTAAGATTGGAAATTTGTAGGCACTTAGCATTTTAGTAAATACTTACCTATAAAAGATATCTATGCTAAATACATATATACTGAGTAAAAAAAAAACTTTAATGGTATAACAGTTATTTACATATCAAGGCACTGCAGTTCTATTTCTTATCACGAATGTGGAACTTATTTGCCGAGGCCTTTATAGCCGATGAAAATAAACCATGAGTGACAAAAAGAAACTTCAGTGTCGATGTGCTTATTCAGTTTTATTTGAAATGAAAATTAAAGGAATATTTACTTTTATAGATTATGTTTACGTAACTATCAGTCTGTTATAATTTTTTATTTAAAAATTAAATTCATATCTGATCTTTTGCAGAATGCTTTCCTATCATTTAACAACACACAAAACAATTTTTTTATTGTCAAAATATTTTATAAAATAAGAGTGAAAATCAATTAGCTACATTAATTATTAATTTGCTGAGCAAGAAAATGAGCGATGACGATAGCGACAATATTTTTTCTAATATTTAGCTTGAAATATGTTAAACTGCAAAATATATAACAATCAATTTATTTGCTATTTAAACAAACGAGTGACTATAACTGCCGTAAATTTAAAACGGCAGTAAATTAATGACGGTTGTACAAGGATGTGTAAAAGAACTATTTATGTAACAGTTACATTAGAAAAATATTTAAAAATAACTAATTTTAAATTGATGAAGAATAAAAATTGATCTTATTATATCATTTATAACAAATGAGAAAGAAAGAATATAAAGTAAATGTATTAATTCAATGGACGAAGCTGTTGACACTCGGTGAAACATTGGAAATTATTATTAAATAAAAAAACTACCTATGTATTATTGCTCACTTTTTAGACATTGGAAGCTTCTGTGAAGAGGAATTACTTGTACGTTTGATTAATTATTTCATGAGTACTATTAATTCTTAATGTTTAATATCCGATTCTCTGCTCCATTAACACGATCATTGATACCCATTTCAAAAGTCTTTTCCAGACATTAAGAATTTTTTTAATAAACTATTTCCACTTCCATTAAACGCCTTCATCTAGGACTTCCAAATTATCATTGTTCTCTTAATGTGGACAAAAATCATTGTGCTGACCACCCCATAACACACATCTTTCCGGTCATTCCGGTCTGTAGCCGTAAAAAGAAAACGGACATATCAACTGAGAAATTCTCGTTCGTAGCAAAAAGCAACTTCTTTCTCCTCGACCGCCTACGACTCGTCATTCCACATTGTATAGGAATCAATCAGAAGCGGGCGAAGCTCTATGGACTTAATCTAAGATATATTAGGGTCAGGAGTTTTTTTTTTCTGGGAAGAGTTTTCTACCTGACAGGGTGATGGTGTGGGTGGTATAAAATGATCACACTATTTTTCAAGGTGCTGAGTGATTTTGACTTTGATAAAGTGACAAAAATTGCAAGAAGAAGACGAATAGTATTTCTGAATACTATATGTTCAGTTAAAAGTTTTTTTTTCCTATGTTGCAATAAAAGAAAGAAAATATCTAAATAAAGTCGGGAATATTTAGAAAGGTCTGGCATTATATTTTCCTACTCTTCACACATACTGATTCAATGAGAATCAGAATAAGAAACTATTTTACTTTTGATTTCTTATATTATAAATGATATAATAATATGAAAGGTTTTTAAATATATAGGGTGGTAGCATGAAGAAGTGATTAAAGGTAATTAGCGAGGATATGACTAGCAGTGTTTTAATCTGATAATCAAATACGAATTTTGTACTTCAAATAAAAATTGCGTAGCTACAATTAATTTTGTATATAACTGTTATTTGAAGTATTTCTCTCTCAAATAATCCATAATCGATTGACAGAGATAAAACACTGCTAGTCATCTCCTCGCTGAACACTCTTAATCACATGTTCATGCTACCACCCAATATATTTACAAACCTGCTAAGCAAAGAGTAAAATGGTTTTTGTACAAAAGCCGTTTTAAAAATTATGTTCTCGGTTTAGGTACCATCAACCGTTATGTTTTTAGGCTTCTTTTTATAATTCGCATAGATTCAATGAGTGTGATGGTAGCAAAATATAGTGCCACACCGTTCTGAATTTATTATTTATTTAGATATTTTCTTTCGTTTATTATACATTGAACAAATAATAATTAAACTTTTAACTGAACATTAAATATATTCACAAATACCATTATGGATTATTTGGGTCGAAAAATACTTCAAATAACAGTTATAAAAAAATTATTGCACGCATCTTTTATTTGAAGTATTTTTCTCTGTAATAATTCGTAATTGATTGACAGGCTTAAAACACTGCTAGTCATCTCCTCGCTAATTACCCTTCATCACTAGATCAATATTGTTTGTTTACATCTTAGTTATCACGGCGGAAAATTAAACATTATGCCCGCCGGGCTTTTTGTCAGTTTTATCGTTGGGCTGTAACAAGCCAAAACGTCCGGTAAAGTTACTTATATTTATTGAATTATATTATTTTATATAATGTAACCACAAAATAAGTTTAACATGTGCGCAACTCTACCGTAATTGTAACATAGATGACGACGCATGTCATGTTTCATCTATATTTGTATAATACCGACTACATGGAGTTTTTCTGCGTATGTCCAAAAATCAATAAGTTCATGAAATCTTCTATACAATTTAGTCTTAGTTATGAGTAAAATAATGTATGTACTTCAGGCCGAAAGAAAATTACGCCATTAGATATTAGATGGGTAAAGACCCTCCGTTTCGCGTCGAGCCTCAAACGTTGTCCGCAGGCAAAATCCTTTTCTTTCGGCCCTCTATACGAACCTAAATATCTATTACGCCCGATATGAAACAAAAGTAAAGGCATATATGCGTAAATAAATAATATGCTGACTTTCGCGAGGGATTAAATGTTTTTACTCTCGAGTTGTATACACTGGTTTTTAAAACAGGTTTCTTGTCTTGCTGAGAATCCGTGTCATACTCGTTGTATGTAGGTGTTAACGCGGGACACCAGTTTTTTGTGTACTATTTGTTCTGCAGAACATTATGAGCTGCTACTCGTATATAAATAGAATTTTAGAGCGCAAAATTCTGAATTTTTTGGTGCTTAAATTTTTGATGAAAACAAGAACTATATGTTTTTTCTTTATAAATATACCAAAGTAAACTTACAATGACTAAACGTCACAACAGAAAAATAATATTGTTTTGGTGTAAATGAGGCTAAAAAAGTAATAATAAATTAAAAGCATACCACAGATCGTGCTAGTGAAATGTAGAATTTGCGGCTCTAGTTTAAATATGGACTATAGTTGCAGTTAAAGGACCTTAATCTATGTTACAATTCATGTTCGTGTTCCGTGATAAAATTGGCAAGTAATCAGTAAAATACAACATATTTTGAACTTAGCCCAATAAACAATTTTTTCTTGTACATATTTTGTATCTGTACGGTTAGTCGGAATAGGCTAAGCAACAAGGAGTTATAGCCGGACCTGGCTGGAAAAAATTATTTGACTTTTTGGCAACCTTTTCCCGTGTATAACTCAAAATTCGTCGTCACTCTTCTTCCGAGTTAACAATATGAGAAAATTCTAAAGGATCAAATTAGTTTTCTTTTCATATTCTCTTATTTTCCTCCATTCATCACCACTGAAATTAAATTTTCTGAAAAACTATAATTACTTTAGGTTATGAACTTCCAACTAATTCCAAATTGAATATCCTATCCGTGGTTATGTGGCCATCCATATGAATCCTCCTCATCTTCCTTGGATAATGAACTTGGACGTAGCTCACACTTCGATTCAATCACGTTCACTTCAAGCTTAGCGACCTCCAAACACCTCCACAATAATATACACCCACACGAAATTTGTTCTCTAGAGGTTTCATCAAAGACACATTCATTTAATCTTATCACCGAATGGAAGGAAGTTTCGGATATATATATTTTGTGCACTGGGTAAAAAATGGATAGGCGGAAGATGAAGTTCTTAATACAGGGAAGTTCTTTTGTTGTGCTATATGAGAGCAGAGTTCTGATTAAAAAGTCTAATATATGTAGGATTATAAAACTACGATCAATTGAAATTTTGCCCTTGACGATATTGAATGTAATAATGTAATGTAATGTTATTAATTTGGGTGATGTGTAAAAATCAGAGAAATATTAGTAATTAAAATAAAAGTTCATTAAACAATAAATAATTAAGAAAAACATAATAAAAATAACGAACACTATGAATAAAAAAATATAAACTCTCATTAAAGACAACGAATATTATTAAGCACTATGATTATTATTTATTTGAACAATTAACATAACGCAATATTTATTTACACGATATTTATTTCACTATGTTTATGTCACTAATTATTTATTTTACTAAGCGTATATACTCGTCGACTAACTTGTAGACTATTTAAATCACCATTTATTTCACACCACTCAACTGTCTGAGTTCAACTAACTCTCGCAGAGCTGTTTCTCGCATTGCTTTATATACCCGCTCTCATTAATCTCGTACTTTCAAGAACCTTAGATGCGATAATGACATCGAATACAAAGCGATCAGTAGGGCAGGAGAAATTAAACTTATCTCCCTATCCGTTTACTCAGTTGCATGAGATGGAATTAACAGCCGACTGGTCTAGATATGCTTTTCACAGTGGCGTCGGCAGCGCGCACGCTACGGTAATGTTGTGAGTAGTAAAGATATCTGAGATTTAGCTACGATTTAAAATATCTACTAATGTAGAATGCTTATCGTAACTGAATGCAAGTAGCAGAAAATATGTATTTATAACTCGCTTTCAAGGGTAAGACGACAATACCCACCATATGTATTATATCGTCGTTTACAAGAGCATTACTACTGTCTCCTGTTCTGTATATGTAGGTAAGTACCTAAAATTACGTTCAGAAACGGTTTACAACGTGAAAGCAGCATATCTTGTCCATACGGAAAAAAATATAAATAGTTATTTATTTTAATATTAATATTAGAGTTATAAATACTCATATTCTTAGTTATACAGTATTTATTCTTACAAAACCGATGTTTCGATACACACTTTTACCTTTATCAAGGTCTACAAACATTCAAAACCAAGATAATATTTATAAGAATAACATGAGCATTATCACACCAGTAAGATATTACAGATTTTTACATACAATCATGTACACATGAATACATCAGTTTTTCACACATTGAAAAAAAGTTCACATGAAGTATATATATATATATATATATATATATATACATCTATCAGACATTAAAGCGTCCATCAATTGATCTTTTACCATCATTGAAGCGTCCACCTTCAATGAAGCGTCCGTATACGGACGCTCTAATGTATCTCTGTTAAAATGGTCAGTTTTCAACGTCTTATGCCATCTGTTAGTGTTTGGCAAAAATTGTCCTGGGCGCTTTATTGTAACATATTTGGATAATTTCAGTCATAAACCGTATATTGCAGTTCTGCCGTTTCCCACTAGTGTCGCTAGTGTTGAACGGCGTATATCTACGAAAATATATATTTCATACAGTTTTTCGATTAACGGGCGTCCGTACATTTGGCAACATGTTTTAAGTTATACGAATATTTGAAGGTTATATTTTCGTACCTGATGTAATTTTAACTGCATTATTTGTTGCAGAGTGAGTTAAAATTCTGTTAGAGTGACAAAAAAAATCTCTACCAAATAAACAGTTACTTTTAATTGTTACTATGGAGTTAATAATGACGGTTTAAAACGTTAAAATTGAATAAAATAATTTATAAATTCTTATTATTGTTTCAACCTCTACATAGGTAAACATTACACTTATGTGTATCTGTGTTCCGGGTTTCTACAATTTTTTGTTTGATGGGAAATACAATGGTAAAATTTTGATGATAAGTTTATCCTTACTAATTGTAGATGTTTAGAATTTAAAAGTGCAAGCAATGATCCTAAATTTATTGATATAAAATAATCCTGTCACGAACTAGACGTAAATTGAAATTTCCATCTTCAAGCTGTTTCCAAAATGCCATTATATATTAAGCAAATAACTGCATTTTTTTGTATAGTTCGAGTTGGACCAATTTGTACTTTAATTTTTACATTGATTTTATTATTATTAAAAATAATAAATGAACTTACTACAAATTAAAAAGTTTTTTATTAGTGCAAATAAATTTTTATTTTAAGTTACACTCCATAATTAATATTAATATTTATTTGGGTCTGTCTGATTGTTTAATTTCTCTTTGTACTCTGTTAACAGGTTGAATATGAATATTTTAATTTACCACTATTTTGTGACAGGAACGTATTGTAACAATAAAATTGTGCTCGTTGGATATGCTTTTTAATTCTATGCATCTTTTGTAATTATAATTTTATTCTAAAATTAATAGGGAAGAACTTATTGTCAAATAAATGGTCATTCAACAAAAAATACTGGTCGAAATTAGATAAAGTCTAGGTCGGTTTAAACTAGTGGTTTTATCCACCTTGATTTAAACCGAACACCCTTTCGAACATGTATATTTTTCATTTTTACAATTAATCATATTTGATTAAAAATCGGAAAAATAGGTACTAGTTCATTTATGATATATTTCACTATTTTTTGGAACATATTATACATTACGTGTATAACAAATAAAGTATGAAATCGAAATCCGTGTCTATTTGAACGCGAAAAGTCACGAAAATATTCAATGTAGGTATAGTATTAAATTCTACATTTTCAGTTAATTCCATAGTATAACATTCAAATTTAAAAATGTTCATTAAATGTAAATGTAATTTACATCGCCTTAAGTAAACATACCTTTGTAAAAAACTTATCCAATAAATACTTTCCGTATTATTACTTTTTTCTGGCTTAAGATTATTTCCTATTACTAATTATAATTATGACTGAATAAGAACCGATAATAATGGAAGAAACTTTCAGAACTCGTTTTTACAATAAAAAGGCTCTATTCGATAGAGTTCTGTAATATTTATTTTCTACATTAGTGTCGCCTTCTTCAGAATTTTTACTTATTTTTTTTTATTCTGAAGACGGCAACACACTGGTTTCGAGATGTTGATTCAATAAAAATATTACAGATCTAGTACCCAATACAAACATTGTAAAAACTTATGTTTATTTTAGGACATTGACTTTAATCAGAATAATCATGATGATTCCGTGAAAGATCTCGATTATCAACCAAGTCCCCCAGATGTTAGTATACAATTTATAATATTACAGAACTATATCCAATTAAAACATTGTAAAAACCTATAATGTTTATTTTAGAACGTTGACTTTATTCATAATGATCAGGATGATTCCGTGAAAGATCCCGATTATCAACCAATAAGTCCCTCTGATATTAGTATTCAACGTACAATATTAACAATTTATTTTAATAAATATACAGGATGTTCGTTTTTCGATACGCACCATTGGGATCTCGAGAATCGTAAGAGATACGAAGTCGGTTAAATTAGGGAAAAGTTGCCTCATAACCATCTTAGATGTGTTTTTGTTTTTCCATTAAAATGCACAGGTACCTAGATAGAAGCGAAAATGTAAATTTTGCCAATTTCGTTTTTGTCTTATAACTTTTTTGTGCGAATTTATACAAGTTTCTAATTTGCACTTTTTTATGAAGAATTCACAATCGTCTTCAAAATTTTCATAGCTCGTACCGTTTTCGAGAAATTTATACTAACTTTCAATTTTCATGCAGAGCTCAAAATTGTCTTTATTACTGTTGAATAGAGATTTTTTTTCTGTTTCAAATGGTATAAAACATATGTACATTAACATGAAAATTAACTGAGAAATTAAAAAATTATTGATTTTGAAGAATCTTTTGTACCAAGCAAAGTTTGACAGGAGTTCAATTGTTACAAATTTTATGTGAAAATGCAGTAATTTTTAAATGAAGATATGCGGGACGTGTTAGAAATTTGTTGTCCGCTTACAATTTGATGTATATAGTTATTCGTTATTTTTACATATAAAATATCTTAGTTTTATTCCTTGGTAACTAATTTTAGACTAAAATCGTTTTGAAATTGGTACTCAATTTATTCTTATAAACCTTTTTATATAAATGTATTCCTGTAAACTGTAAACCAATCTCAAATATTTTTTTAAATTGATTCAAATTTCTCATTACCGAGGAGATATGAAAAACCTTGTATAATTAAAATAATTATTGCTAGTAGTTTTTTTCTTAATAGCTTATATGATTTTAAAACTATTGAGAGAACCTAAACTATGATGATTTGAATTTGTTGAGCATAAGATTACCGACCATTTTATTAATCAGGATGCTCCCGAACTGAAAATAAGAGTATAGGACCTCAAAACAAGAAAATTTTCCTTTAATTGTCTTGTTTCTTGATCGGAGTATTTATAAATAAAAACAGAAATCAATTTTTTAAACTTAAAAATAAACAATGTCTTCATTAATTCCTGTGTAAAAAGTCCATATCATTTAAACAAAGCTTTTGGAAGTATTTTGTTTTGAGGTTCTAAATTAATATTTTAAATTGGGCTACTTCGGAAGCACACTGTACAATCATTTATGTTAATTTTGATAATTGGTAAACGGTAATTATTTAATCGTAAGACATTTAGCAGCACGAATAAATCAAGGTAGCCCTGATTCGAGACCAAATAATGAAGTGAAATCATAAGTACGTGAAGTATCTGTGGCAACATTGCTGGACGCTTTAATATCTATTAATTATATAGAGATGTATATAGCGGACGCTGTATAAGCGAGAAAATGAAATATATTTGTATATTTCGGACGCTCTAATGATACCTATGTAGAAGGACGCTTCAATGATGATTAAATTGAAATTTATTTTATTAAAAGCAATTAGTAATAAAAATATCAATTATTATAAGTTAATTCTGGAATATACTTGTACGAATATCTATTAAAATACTTTATACAACATTTAAAATAATCGGACGCTCGACAACCGGTTTTCGGAAAGACGCTCGGATGATAGTAAGATGTAAATATATATATATATATATATATATATATATATATATATATATATATATATATATATATATATATATATATTCTCATCTGTTCACACTCAAATTCAGCAAGATAATATATTGGAAAACGGCCGGAAATATCTTGTGGAAGGTTTACTACGATGACACCATTGAAAGGGACTCCTATTGGTAGTCCATAAACCAATGATTATGTAGTATTGCTGTAGGACTTTAAATAAAATTCAAAGAATTTAAAATAACTTAATTTGGCCAGAAATTTGTGTTGAATTACGTATTCTTATCCTCATCTGGACTTAAATTTTAGTTTTACTTTGCTCAATATACTCGTAATGTGAACAACATTATGTGAGCATTACGTGCAATTTTCTTGTTATAGTGAGAAAAGAATTATAGTATGGATTTGGAATACAATTAGTAAGGTCGAAATTCATTTGAAAATAATTAAACATAAAAAAGAAAAATCTGATGTGGCCAGCACATAACCTCTCGCCGTATATTTTACCTGGCTGTATGCATAAAGCAAAGATTATTTTTATAAATACAAATAATATATTCATATAAATCTATGACGTATAAACTTCTTTATTATTCAATAATAGCATGTCTCAACATGAAGATATTTTACCATAAATTATGTTACAATAAATTACAAAGTAGAATTTACCATATATAAATATTAGGCTGGTAACAGCAATTTTCAATTCGAACAACTTTGTTTACTTTCTCTTCATATTCTTCTAGTAAAAACATTAATTTTGGGCGGTCTAAAATGTATATATCTGGATTGTGCATCTATTCTTATATATCTTCTTTTACATTTTATTTTTTCATACTTGTTACATCTAAATAACCTTAATTCCCTTTAATAAAGTGACGGATAGATTGCACTCCGATTTTGTCAATATTTACAACTTACTTGAGAAGAATTTGATAGCTTTTTCGCAATTCAAAGTTACTCTAGTCTACAGTACTGGTGTACATTGTCCCATAATGTTTGAAACAAATTTAAGTCCTTCAACCTAGACTTGTCATCTCCATAATAGTCACAGATCAAGAATTAAGGGATTCTCCAAGTACATTTTTAATTCATTACTCATTATTTCTGACACTGACATTTATCTGTCAGTTACAAATAATTTAAATTATCAACTATTTTTCATGGCATTCTTTCGGCTGTCAAATTTATTACAATAGATTATTTTATATATTATACTTCTTTTATCTCTAAATCTATGGAATATATAATAAAATATTTAAATGTATCAGATAGAGAATTTAATTTTCTTTAATATTACCACGAAAAATTTTCAAAAAATATTATTTAGAAGATTTTTTTTCAAGAATCTTCTACTTCCGGTTGTCCAATTATTACCAAAACCTTTTCAGATCATAGAGAATTTAATTTTCTTTAATATTATCAAGAAAAATTTTCAAAAAATAATATTTAGAAGATTTTTTTTCAAGAATCTTCTACTTCCGGTTGTCCAATTGTTACCAAAACCTTTTCAGATCTTCCCGGGAATGTCCGATTGGGAAATACGTTGTTAAACAAATTTTAAGTCTTATAGTTTTTGAGTAACCGTCCTTCCAACATCCCACACACACACACACACACACACACACACATCCACACACACACACACACACACACACAGACATCATCGTAAAAATGTTAAAATCGGATTGTAAGGACCTTAAAACGTGCTTATTCAATAAAATCTGGATATGCGATTTTTAGCATGAATGCAATACCTCTCTTAGCGAGAGGTAAAAAACCATGCTGAAACTAAAAAAATTGAAAATTCTACTCATACATGCATTCACAAGAACAAGATCTAAATTTAATACTACACATAGAGTTATAGTAACTAAATTTGTAAGATGTCGATGATTATTTTTCTCTTTTCATAATACATAGGTCGATGCTTAAAAAAGATTGGGAACCCTTGGTATAAAAGAACAGAGAATTTTGGTATTTATAGTTCTGTAACGAAATCAATGTATGTAAAATTGGTAATACTAATGATATCCAACGTCAGAGACGACTTTCCGTAATCCTAAATGAAGTGCAAATTTAATATATCCAGATCTATTTAATGATATTTGTTGGTAATCCTAATCAAATATGGTTATTAGTAAACAATAGCATTAAATGGAAAGTAGATTAATGGAATCTATTCATTTCATGCATAATTTCTAATGGCATAGATGATATTGAATATATTTATCCCAACATAAATCAGTACGCACACAAATGTTAAAAGAGAATATTACTATTACATATATTAATTTTAGTCGTTCATAATTTATGATTATAGAGATCCGCATCGCTTTATTATACTTGTATTAATTAATTATTCTAAAAGCTAGTTGTATATTGTTCTAAATATTTGAATAAGATTTACTATTGATTTCAGAATTGGGAATAAATGAATTGACCTGATGCTAAAAATCGCATATCCAGATTTTAGTGATAAAGCACGTTTTAAGGTCCCTACAATCCGATTTTAATATTTTTACGATGATGTCTGTGTCTGTGTGTGTATGTATGTGTGTGTGTATGAATGTGTGTATATAGGTCGGTTGGAAGGACGATATCTCAAAAACTATAATACTTAATATCTATTTAACAACGTATTTCTCAATCGGACATTACAGGGAAGAGCTGAAAAGGTTTTGGTAATAATTGGCCGACCGGAAGTAGCAGATTCTTAAAAAAATCTTCTAAATATTATTTTTTGAAAATTTTTGTTCTTGCTTATTGAAGAAGAGTAAATTCTGATACATATAAATATTTTATTATATCTTTTATAGATTTAGAAATAAAGAAATATAAGGTACATAATAATCTGTTGTAATAAATCTCACAGCCCACATAAAGTCATGGAAACCAATTGAATGTTTTTTTTTTTGTAACTGACAGATAAAAATGTCAGTGTCAAAAATCCAGAAACATTACTGAAGATTTTTTCTGGGAAGTACATACATTATATTATTTATTATTGTATTAATAGTTAAATATTTAAAATTGTAGGTATTTTACACATACCCTTCAGAAATATTGTTAATCCCGACAATAAATTGGAAACATCTCGAAAAATTAGACAAGTAGGACAAAATTTCTTCATAGAATGAATTTAAATTTAAAATATCTAAATATAAAGAATAGATATAAGCGAAAATACAGCCCGAAGGAAGACGATATTTAAATGTTATAAACACAAGATGAAAGTGAAGATGGTCTCCACTCTGCAACGTAAAATACAGAAAAATTGTATCTCATGAAAAATGTACTTGGAGAATCTCTTAATTCTTGTTCTGTGACTATTATGGAGGTGACAACTCTACGTTGAAGGACTTAAATTTGTTTCAAACATTATGGGACAATGTACACGAGCACTGTAGACTAGAGTAACATTGAACTGCAAAAAAGCTATCAAATTCTTCACAAGTAAGTTGTAAATATTGACAAAATTACACTACATAATTTATGGTAAAATATCCTATAGATGTTGTAAATATATGTGAAAATTGTTTTATGTTGAGACATGCTTCTATTGAATAATAAAGAAGTTTTTACGTCATAGACTTATATGAATACATTATTTGTATTTCTAAAAATATTCTTTGCTGTATGCATACAGTCAGGTAAAATATACGGCGACAGGTTATGAGCTGGCCACATCAGATTTTTTATCGTGTTTGAGTGTATTTTATATTGCTACAAAAAGAGAAAATGATACACAATATCTGTTAAAAATAATAATAACGGAAATGTTCTTTGATGTCGGAAATTACTTGAAATACCAACATCAACTTCGAAAATGTATTGTGTATACAACCTTTGTTGAATTATTTAAGAACGATCTGTCATCTCCTCTTGACAACATTTCTGAAACTGTAACGTTTTGTTATACTCAATTATTATTGTCACACATATGTTACACGCTTTGTTTGTAAAATTTATTTCTTTCATAGATTTTTTATTTTTGATTGCCTTGGTACATAGGAGTGATAATGTTGAAGATGATCATTTTTAAGTTAAAAGTTTTTTCCAGTCCCTGCAAAGTTTTGAATACAAGAAAATGAGTTAAGAACCAATGTTATATTCGTTGAGAAAGATGAACTCTTATATTTTACAATTAAATTTTTGTGTATGCAATTTCGATGGGACTGGTGATCGAATGAGGATAACTCAAAGTGCGCAAAATCTAAAGAAATAAGACCAAAGAAAAATATTTCAAAGCTGATTTGGTTCCGGCAGAACGAAGAATGGAAGAGTTCTTGGCAACACTGACTTTAGAAGTATCATATCCAGACACCTGAACCGAAATGTATTTATGGTTCAGGTTCGGTTCAGGTTCAGAAAATAAATGTCGATTCAGGTTTATAGTTTCGATTAAGATTTATATTTACTTATATTTATAACGGTTCATCGGTTTTAGGTTCGTGGTTCGATTTCGTTTCAGAGCACAAAAAGATGATTATATTTATTTATTTTAAAATCATATTAAAAATTAATTTTTAATTATTAGATATTTAACTGATCTGAACCGAATTTGAATTTAAAACGGTTTAAATTTGGTTAAAGTATTTCGACCATGACAAAAGTTCGGTTCCAGATTATCAAAAATTCGGGTTAATTTCGGTTTTCGGTTCAAGTCCCTGGCTATATCTACTCATATTAGTACAAGAATTAATTCTGTCAAAAATGAGTCATATCAAGTATAGATATTTTTTATTTGATGGGTATGATGATCGACTATTTTTGTGGTTGATCAAGGTTAAAGAAATTACTTGGAATTGCAGTCATTTTTTTAGTTATTAAGGACAGTAAGTAATGGTTTTTGCCACCTCGACCTCCAATAGACCGGTAGATGAGCAATAACAAAATTAATAATTAAATTGTTATTTTGACGTAATAAAAAAAATATTTGTCATTATTGAAAGTAAGCTGTGATCGTTGTTTTGTTTACTTACCGCATCGTCTACTGATATGTAAGTAATCTCAATCACTTAGCTATAATTAATTTGTAAATATAATATATTGCATCGGAAATCCAACTGGCAAATGTAAAAAAACCCGATGGTGTAAGAAACATATAAGGTTAAAATATATGTAGTTTTTTTTTCAATGACATATTATGTTGATTTTGTTGAAAAATATCAAAAGTCAAAATGAAAACTATAGTGAACGTAGTATGATTATAAAGGTGCAGCACCTTTGAACTGAAGCTTATACTATAGGTATCTTGGAAATTATAAGAATTACTACTTCGATGTAATCGGACAAAAGTTGCCGTATTACAGGGCTATTTTACTGATACTTTTGTTTTTAAGAAAAATGCATAGGTCATTAGATAAAAAAACTGATTTTTGTTATTTTTTTTCAAATAACTTCTAAATTATCAATAATTGAGAAAAATATTTAAAATAAAAATGTTACAATATTATATTGTCTATCAAATGGCGTACAAAAATATAAGTTCTACTGGTAAAATTTTAAGATATAGTGCAAACTACAATTTTTGTAAGTGAAATGCATTATTTCATTTTACCTTATAAAATATGCATTTGTTTTGTCAATGATGTAAGGGTTATTGTGTTAAATTTGTTTCAAAATATTGCATAGATATGGAAAAAGTTATTTACTTTTATGTCGCAGATGATATTTAATATAACCCTACGATTGCATTGAGGATATAAGAAGCAACTAAATAAAATGTTAACTTATATTCAATTGTTTTCCACCAGCACAAAATTCTAAAATAAAAAAGATAAATAAATGTGAATTTCTACCGCTTACATCTATCATCTGGGCTACAAGGCGTCAACTGCACGTCTTGTTGACATCCATTGGAACTTCCTTATCCATTATTGTTGACACTAATATCATCTTTAATGCTAACAATTGAAGCACGAAACCAGGTAAGAACATCAGGTCTTACATCATAGCGAAACTTGATCTCTACCATAACTCATACCTCAAAACTCAACAAAGATGTCTCGGTTCGCTTCCGCTTACGAGAAAACTTTTTCATCAGGAGATGCGACAGGTTAGAAAGCTAGAAGATGGCATTAGCCTTATTGACAAGCTGCCATTATAAAAGAATCTGGGGTAATTTGTCAGCGAAGCTGCAGAAGAAAGGTATCTGGTTTCAATTAAAAATACGAACACAAATCGATATGATATTACTCGCGTCACTTTGCCCTCGCCGATAAATGTAACAGGCAAAATTAAAACTAATGTTTCATCGGATAGAGTTTAACTTTAAAGTTTCATTTTTTATTCCGGTTCTAATCTCGTCGTTTATCATTGCATTTTTGTTTTTCGCCCGCCTGTAATTGCTTTTTGGTTTAATTAATTTTTAGCTGTGAAATGAAGTGTTTTCGCAACGATTTATAAAACACCCAGAAAATTAGAAATGTGAAAAATGGCGTATTTGCCTTATAACAAAATAAATTATCTGCATGAAGGTAACATTGTTTGAAAATTAAATCAAAATGTAATTAATATACGACGGTAATTCAAAAACTAACAACAAATTCAACTCTGCGATGTATAGGATGTTTTATTACTTATGCACTAAACTCATTCTATTACAAAAAATAGTTTTCTAAAATAAACATAACTAATACGTATAATTAAACTTACATATGTATTGTTTGAAGATAAATTATTGGATTTTTAGTGAGAAAGAAATAAATAAATATGGATATTAAAATTTAGTACGAAACCAGTGTTACTAAAATTTTCACTGCACTTATTTTTGCGATTTTTTTTAAAAAAAACTTTTTGTATTAGAATTAGTACACAGGGTGTTCATTTGAAATAGGCCACCATTGCTATCTCGAGAACTATATGAACTACGAAGAAGGTTAAATAGACAAAAAAATTCTATTTTACAACAAAAATTTAAAGAACAGAATTGTTTCGACCAGTGGTTCATGAAATATGAGATCTAACTTTTATTTTAAATGGGAGCATATACAATTGTTATTTGTTTATTTCTTAGATAATAAAGGAATATCATAATTGTTGAAAATATTATATTTTAATCTACATGAAAAAATATGATATACGTATTTTTTTGCATAAAGTATCATTTACTGCGAAAAAAAACTAATTAAATATAAAACACCATCGGAAGTATGACGTATGTGGTTCTAGAATATGCATGTGATTGTAGCATGATAAGCGTTAGCGATTAAACAAAGATAGTTATACATGGTGCAGAAAGACACAAAATATAGTTGAAGCACTTCACATAAATATCATATTGACATCTGTCATATGTCATTCAAAGTGTCTGACTATTTAACATATTTTATTTTATTGTGAATCAACGTGAATTCCACAATTCTCTTATTCGACATTTTTTGCCACTTTGCCAGTGTGTAAACTTTACGTAAATATAAAACTGGAGTTCATTTGTGGTAAGTTTTCTCACGTTAATATAAGTTTACCCAACACCTGATTCTGTTAAATTGGTAACTAAATTTTTAGATAATTGTCATTTAAAAGTAAATATTATATCTAGAAGACCTACTATTGAAATGATATAATAATATAAGTACATATATTGTTTAAACATTATCTTGTTATACTGTTATAAGTAAATATTGTATTTTACATAAAAATGGTTTACCCTTTTCTGTAAACATAATCATATCGCAGACGACAGTTGGAACTTCAGATGCAAATAAAGGTATATTCCAAAATAACAAATTTTAAACGTGGTTAACCAAAAGTGTACAATTATGCAACATTGTACCGGTTAAAATGGTTGCAACCGAAGCGCATCAATGCAACGGTGGGCTTTTCCCGTTTTGCTGGTAATATCTGCCGTAATTTTTCATAAGATGTCAGATTTTTTCGGTTATTGTGGTTAGTTACTATTTATCAGCGAGATACTAGTTCATGTTTGCATTTGTTTCCTACGGTTTGCATTCTACCTATTTTTATTTCTGCTCCAAATTTTAGGATTATGAACGTGGCGAAGCGGCGATAGTCGAAATGTTTTGACAGAACACTTTAGGTTTACCGCGAAAGTAACCCAACTATTACAATAATAATAATCACGTGACTAGAACTAGTTGGTAACCGAAACCATGGTTTTGGCTACTATTTTTTTTAATACTTGTTTTGTAATTGTTATAATCAGTTTTATGGTATGGTAAGTATTATTGAATATCTAATATTGGAAGAGTATATCTACATATACAAATTTCACAAATTACATGCTTTAAATGAATTAAATACATTAAGAAATGACACGTGAAGGTTACGAATGTCAATCAGTGTTACCAACAATCAAATAAAAAATAAAATATTCATAATCAATGTTCATAAACTAGAAAATGAAATGAATATTTTTTGAGAAAAGAACCAAAATAGAAAAAAATGGTATAAAATACACGTTTTAGCGAGTTTAGGCGGCTCGCTCATTTCTAACAAAAACATGTGCCCTAAAATCATGTCTGTTTCCATTGTGACGCAGCATAAGATTTATGAAAATTAATTTCTTCACAAATTTTTATTTCTAAATACATTGAATATGAAGAAAATAATGCGATCAAATCATATAGAGAATAAAATATTCTTTTATATATATGTATATAACATTAAAAGTCAAAATATGACATTTAACTGTGTTTTGAAAAACAGTTAAAAGCTTCAGTAAAGTTATTTACGGTTGTTCAAAATCTAATCACGTCTTCATTTAGATGCAAGATTGAGAAATACGAAAAAATTGTAATTTATGGAATTGTAGTTTTAGAGTTATGGCGACCGAAACGATTGTTACATACACGCACACACATGCAGATATCATAAAAATAGTAAATTCGTATTCTAGGGACCCCAAAACGTGCTTATTTATTTAAACTCACCATCGAATTTTTTGACCAACGACAAAGCTTACTTACCTAAAGGTGACGTAAGTTAGATCCCGTATTTTGAGAACCACCGGTCAAATTGTTTTTTGTTCTTTATTATTGTACTCAATTTTTGACATGTATGTACTAACCTATTATCAGAAAAATAACTATCCTCCATGGTTTACTCGCGACATAATCCATAATATGAAACTTACATCCAAATACTATGTGACGTATAGTAAAATTAATGAAAGATGTCCGATCAAGGTCATCTACGAATTGTATGAATTCATATTTTTGCTCCCCCCATTCTGACAAATTCAGTAATGACGTTTGCTTAGTTTTTATGAGGGTACATAAGAAACTACTGTTATTTGTATTATTATTATAAAAATATATGTTACAATAAAACCATTAAAAATTCAAAAATAAGTCAACTGGTAAATTTATTAGCAAATTTAAAACCAAATATGTGAAAAATAAGATACTGACACAATGTCAGTGTCAGTGATACTGACAGAATATAACGTTAGTCGTACGGCTATGAATCAAGGTAATATATCTGAATTAATAAATAAACTTACGTTACAGCGAAAGTATTATCAACATCGAGCATCGCTTTAAAGTGGAACGTTTTAACTTAGTCGAAAAAATATGAATTTTTGAAAGACAAGCGTGTTATATTCATCCTTATCGCACCCGCTTATAGTCTTTGCAAAGGAAAGAGATAAATGTATGCCAATTTGTTAATTTGTTCATGATGCAGATGACTTTGATCGGACATATTTAAAAAAATTACTGTACAAGGAAACAAATTCTATTTTATGTTCTATGAAAAAATGCAATAAAATCATCATATAATAGCTATATTTCGAATGTTTAAAACACTGTCACATCAAATCTAAAACAATTTTGGTCATTTTTACTTCCTTGTACGTAAGTAAATGTGACGTGCGCCCCTGAGAGAAAATTATGCATGCGCCGCTACTGATAGCATGTTCGCGAACAATGACGTAATCCCTTCGAAAGAACGTACCAGAGCGATAATACAATCCCCGACGCGCTGAGACAGGTTAATTGCGCCGTGACCTCATTCCTTTGTATACGGGTCATTGTCGCTTTAGAAGAGTTCTAGAATGATAGGGGCTGTATAAATACCGTCGGGAGAACAGCGGGGGACAGTCTCATATATACCAGCACCCAGATATGAACTCGGTGATATAAATAAACAGTTTCAAGTTGTTAACATAAATAAATGTAGTTATATAAATAAGTGTAGTGATATAAATTTTAGTTAGATAAATAATCGTAGTGTTTAAGCATTTAACAATATTCTTAGTGTTTATAATTATTTAATCATAGTGTTAGTTGTTTTTATTATCTTTTAATATTTAATCCTTATTTAATTATCGTTTAATAAACGTATTCTTTGTTAATAATAATTGTCTATGATTTACACTTCACCCATATAAATAAAAACGTTACATAAAGAAAGCATTGTAATCGCGAAAAATTTCGGTTTTCAGATTTCAGTGGAAATATCCATTTTGATCATCCCTGAATCCATTTTGACTAATTTCGTCGTGACGTCTGTACGTACGTATCTCGCATAACTCAAAAACGGTAAGCCGTAGATAGTTGAAATTTTGTATTTAGGACTGCTATAACATCTAGTTGTGCACCTCCCTTTCTGGTTATTACACAATTTCCAGAAGTGGCACTTTACATGAAGCCTATAATAGATTTTAATGAAAAACTGTTTTAAAATATAATCCAAAAGTTTTCAAATTTGGTATACAAGACTTTTATGTCAATCGAAATAACATAATAGATTTTGGTTAAAATAGGCTAACCAAAAGTGGTACATTACTTGAAGTTGTTAACAGTTTTTCTTGAATAAAATGATTTTATTTTGATTTTAGAAATAAATGCTTCAAATAAAAATAAATTTAGAGAATTAATTTCTGCGTCTAGCACATCAAGTGTTATTAAATTAGCCCTTTGGATAAGCGAGATATGTAAATTTAAAAATTATATACTTTTTTGTTTTTGTAATAAAGCTTGCTATGGATTAGGACAAAAACATAAAAAAAATGTTCATGTCAAATTATGTTAAATACGTGCAATTTTATGATTCGTACAATAACAAATATTATATTTTTATTGTGAAATTAGTCATATTCATTGTTGTAATCAAATATTTCTTTGTTGTAATCAAAACTTTCTTTAAAAAGAACCGGGTTAGATTATGGTCGCTATGTATCTTACCGTTTTGAAGTTAAAATTAATATTTTATAATTTAGTTATTAAAAAAATATGTATAGTTTAATAATTGTACAAAGAAGTCGTGTGGTGTCCACATCAGATTTTTACAGAATAAGAAAGACACGTCAAGAATACCTAACATTATGAAACCACACAATATAATCAGTGACACTCCATATAATTTTAGAACTTTAGTGAATATTGTAGTAGTGTCTATTCAGATTCATCTGTCTCTAGTAACAGTCAATATTTAGTGTCAAAGAGCTTAATTTTGTCCCATTATATTGATCTTAACGTAGATTAATTTAAAAATACTACTGGATATTATCAGATTCCTAGTTTCGTAGTGAAGGACTGTGTTGTGGTTTTAATGGTTCCGCTACTATTTATTTTAATAAATCAATTTCAACCAAACAATTCCCGAACACTTGAAAATTAACTAAAGTTTGTCTAGTACTGAAATCGGGAGATTTCTGTTATTAAGAATTATAGACCATTTTCCATATTATCTAATTTTGCAAAATTATTTAAAATTGTCACATATAATCAGATTTTTCCGTAGTACATCTGACAATACCAACATGGTTTTATGCCTAAAAGATCGACTACAATATTTGCGTTTTTACACAATATGTGTCCGAAGGTTATTCATTTCTTTGCAAGTACCGTCGACAGTTTATAAGTTACAATGGATACCATTCTACTCGTAACTGTTATATTGATAAGTCGGGTGTACAACAAGGTTCAAACTTAATAACACTCTTATTTCTTCTTGTTGTGAATGACATTGTGGAAAATTTGACTTGTAACGTGTTAATCAACGCTGATGACGTGAAACTTTTTATTTAGATCCAAAATGTGCTGGATTCTAATAATCTACAAAATAATTTAAATTGCAAATTGGTGTAGTACCAACAAACTTGAACTCAACATCAGTAAATGTGAAGTAATGTCATTTACTCGGCGGAAATAACCAATTTTGTATAAGTATACTACTTATATAAACTGTCAGGTAAAGAATTACAGTTGTTTTATGGAACTTTCTATAAAGAATAAGGAATAAAACAAAATATAAATATGCACTCACATATCGCACGGTTTATGCAGTTTTGAGATAAAACATAAACATAATAAATAAGAAATGACCAAATTTTATATCTTATCCTTATGTGTTATTTTAAAATGTCCCTAGTTTTTGAACGAAATAGGTTAGTGTGACATTATTTTCGACTTATATTTTTAATTATTACTTTTATAATGTTATAGAATGTATGCCTCGATAGATAAATTGAAATGTACTAGAGTGCAATATATTTTTTAAAGAGTTGTAAATGTGATTATATTTTACCCATCAAATAAATATATCTTTTCTATTATTGGTTGAAACTTATGCTTTATGTAAATTGCATAAACTGACTTTATCGGTATGAGTTATGTATTATCACTGTGTTTTATTTTTACCTTATGAAAAGTTGCAAGCCTGTAGGAGTCTTTTTGATCCGTAACTTACGTTTAGATTCCATATGTATATACAATTTAATAGTTTTAGTCAATAGTATAATAGGATTCACCATTAGAATTTGTACGATTTTTTCTAACGTTAATGCACTGTGAGTTTTATATGCTTTTGTACAGATCAAAATGGAATATTCTATAATTATTTGGTATCCTGTTTATGCGAGACTAGAAAAGTAACAACGCCTACTAATACCTTATTTAGAACATTCAATAATGACTTAATTAGATCAAGATTTAATGATATTACATTAGATTATTTATTCAAAATAATTCACTACATGGTTGATTGTCCAGATTTATTAGCCAAACTTTATTTTCGTGTAGCTAGATTGTCTTATCTAATATCATTAAATATATTACTCAAATTCATTAATTTACTTATCATGGGATATAAACCTTTCTAAGTAATAAATTTATTATTATTATTTATATTTGTGTTGTGAAATAAAGATTTCTTTTTCATTTAACCTTCTTTTTAGCTATTATAGTTCTCCAGATAGCAATGGTGGCCCATTTAAAATGAACATCCTGCATGGAACTTTATTGTATTGTCGAATTTGAGAGCGAACAGATGTGTATGTGCTTTTTGTGAATTTTTATACGATATTTGAAAAATTGAATGTTTAAACGAATGTATTTATGTACATATAATTCTATGTAAAAATCTTAATATCTTACTTTGTACTCCGGTGAAGATACAAGTGTGTACCGAAAAGTCGGTTTTGTAAGAATAAATGCTGTATGACTGAAATATGCAGTATTTGTAAACACTTGATTAATGAAGATTAAATATTAGTTACATAACATTGATTTCTTGTACTTTGGTAATTAAAAGGAATAGAACCAAGGTTTATATTATATTTTTCACTTGAAATAACTTCCCAACAAACTATTAAAGTTTTCTACACTTATTTTAAATTACCTTGTTTAAATGCTATTGATGCTATTATAATTAGAAAATTAGGACTAATGTATATATTATTTTCTTTTTTTGGGACTTTTTTTTCGAACCAAACAAATTTATTTATCTAACATTAAGATATGTGATTTAACAATTAGACATAATTTCCAAATGGCATTTGGTTGGGTTTGAATTCGCGCAATTCGAATATCACAACCGGTCGAATAACGCAGTCTGTCACGGGATCCCATTTTAACTGTAATGTAATTTTTCCTTAGTATTTCTGGTATATTCTCTTGTGGTTTGTTGAACTTCAATCAATTATTTGTATGATTATGCCTATTCCGCTTCGGAAAAAATATACACATAATTAAAAGTTCAGCAGATGTTCTTTAATTTAAGTTATCAACAGTGGGTTTGAATTATACAGAAATGCTTTAATCAACACGAACCGATTTAATTAATACCTTCGTGTCCGCTTTCACCCTGTTGCTGTTGCTGGAGCACTACTCGCTTTTCTCATTCCCATGCACAGTGCCATTCGCTTCGACTGCGACGCCGACCGCACGCGATATAATATCATTAATCAGACTGCTAGTGCTACAACAGATGAGGAATTTAATATTGTCTATTCAGTTCGGGGACACTTATTCTTAATATATATATATATATATATATATATATATATATATATATATATATATATATATATATATATATATATATATATAACATCAGTTTCTATATTATCAATTAATAAAATGAAATTCAGATTTTAATTTTATTGATTTAAAGTTAATTTGCATGTTTTTCCTATTTTAAGAATCATAAGTCATTAAAGATAAATCAGATCAAAATTTAAATGTAAAGCTGACTCAATAAGAGCACCGGATTTACCTAATTTTTAGATAAAACAAATCTTTTTCTTTAAACGATGTGATTTGGACATGTACCGATAAAGGATAAATGATGGAAAACAATGTAATTTAAATGACCTCACGACTGTGTTCGCATGCAGTATATTTCAACCATTTTGATGAAATTTTCAACGAATTTTTCATTAATAATACAATCACACGTTGGATTGCAGTTTTGAACTTGAAATATTTTCTGATATCTGGCATAAATTGTTGATGTCAGAAAATCCTACAGAGAAATGAAAAAAACTGGCGTCAAATCACAAGGTCTTGCTGCCTCATTGATGTCGGTATTTTTTGAGATGATACAGCAAACTTTGATGCAATAAATTATTTGTTTCTCGCGCAGTATGATGTCGCACTGTCTTGCTGGGATAACATGCCACTGAAGTTCTGGCATCAACCGGTTGATGCCAGAACACCGTAATAATGTTGCAGCTACGATCACTATTAATCGTTCATTAATGGTTTCAGTCTAATTTTCAAAAAAATAAAAATGCGTTTTTAAACTAGAAATAAAAATAATAATAACTCGTTGTTCTTTCGTGGAACGTTCCATCTTTACTAATAGAAACAATGATAGATTGTTACAGGGATAGAAAAAATGGCGCTAAATTTAAATTTGATGTATAAAGGTATAATGTAATATCGCGTTTTTGTTTCCTACTTTTATTATAAAAGTGCGATCAATATTTGTTCTTTTCTTTTTCCATTACGGGTGATTCAATCATTTTTTTATAATTTAGTCTGAGAGTATAAGCAAACCTAAGACTATTGTTGAAAATACGTTGTTTTTTTATTATTAATAAGCGAGTTATGGTCTCCCAAAGTTTGAAAAAAATCGCTGCGGACAGGACATTTTGGAGGTCTCTTGCTGTCCAATGTGCTGAAAAGCGGAGGAGGAACTAAGTCTAGTCACGAATATAAATTTTCATGTCAAACTGTTTTCTTCGTAAACCTAAATATTCTTGAAAAATATGATATTTATAAAAAATAAATTAATATTACAACAGTTTATAAGTCTGCATCTTTTATAATTGCAAGTGTATTTAAATTATAAAGTTTATTACAAGAAATTTATAAGTAATCAAATAAAAGCTGTTTGAGACTGTCAGTGCACTATTGATGCTAACTTATTCCCTGTTTGAAGCTGTTTACTTACATGGATTAAAATATTTCATATTCGTCTATGACAAAAAAACTCTTATTTCCTAAGTAGGTATTTTAATTATATTATTTTATTTCTTTATTAATATTCATTATTAACCATATACTTTCAATTTATTTTACAAATTTCTCTTATTTCGATTGAGATGGAATAGTCCATTATTTTATAAACGGAAGCTGACTATTCACATTGAAAATGTCGATATTTTAGACATAAACATTGAAATTATAACTGAATAACAAATATTTAAGTGCCATTTTATGTTTTAAACATATCCATCAATGAATGTTCGAAGGAAATAGTAATGATAGATGTAACTTTATCTTTTATTACTACAAGATTTGTTTCAAAAGTCTTAAATTATTCATCCGTACCAATATTGTTCCGTTCAAAAAAATCTTCATTGGATGTAATTTTCTTATGATAGCGTTGTTTCCAATATACAAAATTCTTATGTGGTCGCAAAACGTTGGCTTTTCGTATATACGTTACATGTGTTTGAGTTTAAATAATTCAATTATTAATTTTGTGTTTTAACTGGCTTCATTCAAATTGCATTTACAAATATGATTTTAGGTGTAAAATGAAAATCAATAAATGTGAAAATGAAATGAATACTTTTTATGAAAATTCAAGTTAATTTTTCTGCAAACTATTGAAAATTAGTTTCCAATTTTTATTTCTTATGTGTCTGTTTGGTACAATTTTCAGTATTTGACATGTACATTTTGTCTCATTCAAATGCATACATCTTCTTTTGTTCCGTGGTTTATTTGTTCAGATGGAAACATTTCTTATTTGGGTTTACTTTCCTCTTACCTCTTCGGTCTTTGTTCTTTACGATGTTATAAAATATAGTATATGTGTACGAGTATGTTAGCTTTGTAAAATTTATTCCTTTTTAAAATTAATCCTGTTAGAACATACAAAAAGATAAACATGGAAATCAAATTCCAGTTCGATGGAAATGGATATTACCAGGCGTTGGAGATGGAATACGTAGCCAAAGGTATCATATCTAACAGATTATTTCGATGTATTCGACTCTTATTTGTTTTTGATTATATCTTCATGCATGTTATGTTTAACTTTCGCAGATACAAATAAGAGTATTATACACACATACACGAGCATACACATAAAACATGGAAAATTAGGTCAATAATGTAAGAATTTAAATTCAAAGAGATCTACGTTTTATCAAGCAGATGTGTAGATATACAGAACCCAATCTGGGTCGTTTTTGACCTTGGATGTCTACTAAAGGATAATGCACTTATGGTTATCATTGTTACCACCTTTCATAATTTTGAAGTTATATACAATAGTGCTAATTGAAGTATTTAAATAGGCTATTCCAGAATAATCGAATTAAGAAAAATTAGTGCTAGTAATTGACGTTAAATATCTGAAATTAATTCTTTACTGGGTGAGCAAGTGCACCTTTCTAAAGGGGTAGAGAAAATGCAGCCAGTCTAATTAGCAAGTTCTTATGACTATTTTTATACATGTAATTTACACAAATGACCAGACAGATGGAACTTTGTCTCATAATTTGTTAAATTAATATTGAAGGAATAAGTAGAACTAAATGCGATTATATTACAAAAAATCTTAATGGCAACAACGTCGATATAGTGCTTGTATAAGAAACACGTTCTACAAGTGAAGAGAATTTAATGAGAAGTGGTAAATATATATGGTTTCTCTGTGATTGGGACAACTTATGATGCAGATTATGGAATAGCGACATATGTAAGAAATAATATCTAACATTGTCATGTTATTACAATCGATATATTGAATAAAATACACAGTATCGAAAATAGAAAAAATGACAGTCGTGAATATATAGAAGCCCCTATCAGTTTCCTGGTCAACTTTAGTCCTTATTTATGTTCATCCAGCAGTTTATTGGGCTGATTTCAACAGTCACCATGAAGATTGGAAATATAAGGATAACAACGACTAGCCTCTTCCTAGTACACTGGGCCGAGATGATTGACATTCGCCTCATACTTCATGCTAAGGAAAGGGAACGTTTCTATCAGTTTGGCCAACCATTACCTACCAAAAGAAATATCCTGCCAAATTTTCCTCACAGTCAGCGTAGACCAGTAATGATAGAGATTAGCATTTTTGTAACTAAATTATTTCCTCGTTCCCGTTGTAGATTTGAATAACTTCTTGAGTGAAATAAATAAAATTGTTAGATTTATTTTACCAGAAAGTCTAAATTATTATGGAAGTTTCAGAAATACTACATTATCTACAGAGAAAAAAAGTCATTCACAGGGATTACAGAAAAGAGTACGTACCGGGTTGGAACGAAGATAGCGGAGGTCTATATAAAGAATTCAGGAAACAGGAGATTCTAAAGTAGAAAACTTGTAGGGGACGTAAACCGAAGGTAACAACAGAACACATAGCTAAGATCATCGTAACCACATCATGGATTGCAAAAGATAAAGAATAAACATAAAGATCAGAAAAAAAATAAAATTTTAAAAATCGCCGCACAGGATTCATCGAACTACGGAACTTCTTTCAGTACAGAATCATATGGCTAATGAAATACTATACCAACAAATTACAATCAGGCATCCTTTCAAAAGAATTTAAAAAATGTAAAATAATTCGAGTTCTGAAACATGGTAAACCTAGCGATTAATCTCAGAGCTACAGTCCAATAGCACTGAAGTTGTTATAAATTACTGGATACATTTCTGTATAAATCGACTTTCAAGCAAAATAAATGAGTTTGTTCCCATCGAACAGGCAGGTTTTATTGAGAGCCGTAACTGTTGTTTGTTATCATATTTTAGTGCTAACTACGTGTATAGAAACTGGCTTTCAGAAACAATTCATAACATCTGTAGTTATTCTGGAATTGACAGCAGTCTATAACACCGTCTGAAGAAAGGACTTATGTATAAGCTGCTGCGTGAAATACTTTACAGGAAATTCGCATGTATCATACCTGCTCGGCTGTTTCAGGTCATTCTCAGTGAGATAATCAATAATACAAGACAATTGAAAATTCTCGATTATACAAAACGTGTTGCCTGGAAACACCACGAGACCGAAAATTTGGACATCAGTATTAGAATTTATTTACAATTTTTCCTTCATTATTTTGTATTTGTGTATTGCAATATGGTAAATTAAATTAAACAAAATTAAATAAATTTTTAATTCGTAGAAATTGTAAAAAATCCTGGACCTCGCTGGAATTTGAACCCAGTAGGAAGGCCGTGTTTAAATCTCAGCGAGGTCCATGAATTTTTCATAATTTCTTTCTACGTTTATTTAAAATCTCCTTGATCTATTAAGCTCATTTCTACGAATTGAACATTTTGGAAGAATCACAAATAAATATTATCTAAATTAAATAAAGAAATAAAATGTTACAATTAAAATAGTTCGTGAATAAAAAGGTTTTTGTTATAGCGTTTCGTCACGAATATGAATATTTATGTTGATTGGTTACTGAAAGACTGCCTATAAGTGTATAACCAATGGTGACGAGATTTCTCCTACATGGAAGTAAAGAGTTTTAAATAATAGAATAGCATTCGAGTACTGTCATTTTCAAACAGTTTTTATTTGAATATATATTTTTTGCATTAAATTTACTAATTTAAATACACTTGCAATTATAAAGTATGTAAACTTGTACAGTATTGTAATATTAATTTATTTTTTATAAATATACATTCTGAGATGAACACTCATTTTCGTGATGCCACATAAATGTTTTCAAACTTTATGGGACCATAACTTGCTTATTAATAATAATTATCCAGCGGTTTTTCATTTTAATAAAAAAATCTGATGTGGCCAGCACATTATCTCCCGTCAATTCTGTGTATTATGTACAAATTCCATAGGGCGCAAGCAGTCACCTGACTTTTCTGACCTTGGTAATCAGATATGGGGGTCCGTATCAGAATGACAGCTATTAATAATGTCTATAACTGACAAATGTCATAATTTTTCATTCAAAATTTAATTTTTTGCTATTGTATCTATAATTTTTTCTCGACAACTGAATTTCACACTCCTAATAACAAATAAACCACACGAAATAACAAAATCATGAAATTTTAAATGAAAAATTGATATTTGTCAGTTATGGACATAATTAATACCTGTCATTTTGACACGGGGCCCCATATCTGCTCGGCAAGGACATCAAAGTCATTCCATTTACTTTTCATTGATACTGACGTCTGTCAATTTGAATTTTCTTAATTTCCTTATAATTCTTTAACTATATCCACTGAATATGAAATATAAAATTCAATCAATTCGTATAGATAAGAATATTCTTTAATATTAATAATAAAAATAAATGTCAAAAAATAATATTTAACTGTTTTTTTTCAAGAAAAACTGTTAGAATCTTCAAATGATGGTACTTCCGGTTGACCAATTTTAACCAAAATCTAATCAAGTCTGCATATGGATGTAAGGAAGAGGAATACGTAAAAATTGTAATTTTTGGAATTCTAATATTGGAGATATCGCGGCCGAAATTATACTCACACACACACGTATACACGTATACACACACACACACACACACACACACACATACACAAACACACACACACACACACACATATACAGACATCATTGTAAAAATAGTAAAATCGTATTGTACGGACCCTAAAACGTGCTTATTCATTGAAAACTTAACCACCAAATTTTTTGACCGAAGACAATACCTTCCTTACCTAGAGGTGACGGACGGTAAAAACTGGTAGAATAGCCTATTCCAGAGATTAAAATTTATTTATTTTTATGTTACATATACAAATAGCAATGCAAAAAACAATAACGATAGTTTTAACTTTTTCTTTGGCTTATACGTATAGTGATTATCAACTTCAAGTACAAATTGCAATGACATACAGTACTAAGCCCAGTGATCACGAAACAAAAAGATTTTGTCAATATTGCAGAATTAAAGGTACATAATGAATATATTTTTAGTACCACTCTGTATTGGCATACTTATTTATCATATAAAAATTAATTATGCGATTATGTAATGCGATATCTGTAAAACCAATATTATTATTCGAGCTGTATGAATAAGCAGTACTTATTTTGAAAAATTATTATTTAAAATTACCTTAAATTGTACAAAATTATCTCCATGTACATTTACATAAATACTCGTAAATACCTTCCTAGCACTGTACAGAAAACAAAACTGACAGAGCCACGAGACCGGCTGCAATAAATTTAAATAAATTAACGTATTATACAACATTAGTTATTACGTGTTTTCGTTTATTATGTCTGAAAGAGTAGCCAGATTCTGATAACGTCATCAGATAGTGTAGAAGATTGTTTAGAGTATTTGTGTATTATAAGAACGGACAAGAGCGTTTTATAGTGAAAATTTCAATATTCTAATATTTATTTTACGATTTTTTTTGATATCACCGGTTGACTATCAATTTATCATATCTATTTCAAATAAACTTATTCAAATATATAAGTACATATGGAAAAAAATGTTTCAAATTATAAAGTGAAGATATAAATATTAAATATCTATTTATGATATAATTTCTGTTGCAAATATAATATTGCAGATTTTCGATATTACAGGTACCCTGCGCTTGAAGGCTTTCACTCCGAGAGGTACAAGATAAAAACGTATACAGATAGTACCTATCTACCGCTTTGAGACAAGAAACAAACGCTTACGATTCTGCAGAGTTTCCCGAGGCATGAAAACGCCTATTAATTATTTACAGAATTAAAAATAATATAAAATATCAAGCATTGGCATTTGATGTAGAAACACCCGATATAATAATAATCTGTTATATTGTACTGGTCACACTTGTGCCATTTCTAAAACAATGGTTATGGCGCAAAGTATTTCTTTAAATATTAATGATAACAGTAGCTATGAATAAGAGTAATTAACTCTCATACAAAAAGTTAATTGTGTCACAATTTTTTCCACACAATAAAAATTAAAGAACCGTATCTGCAGTAATTCATGATTTTAAATTACCTTGAATAAGCATAGTAATAGAGTGTAAATAATAGACCATTATTTTTCTTCATTTTTTCAAAGGTTGAAGCAATTAAAATCTCCATGTAGATAAATAGCAAAGAATAGTAACCCTTTCCGCGTGTACTTTTCATTATACTCATATCTGGTATAATTAAGATTAGCATTGTAGTGGTGCGGGTTGATTACAGCACTCTATGAAATAATAGCGGCATACTTTACAGATAAGTAATCTGCTGATGAATGTAGACAGGATCTGTTCGCACTGTATAATGGACTCGTATTATGTTAACATTTTCATCCAACGATCATCGCGAGCACGAATAAGTATTGTTGGTGCAAATAGATTGAGAGATTTATGATTATTTAATAATAATAATAATAATTAATAATAATAATAATAATATATCTGTATGACTTATTATTACATATTGGTTGTGCCAATTTTCTTTTATGAGTATTCACAGATATTGGTATATATATTTATACCGTTAAGGGCGTTAACCAGGCGCCACCTCATAAGCTCTCAAAGCAAATGAAGAGAGCACCGCATTCAATACAGCAACCACTTTAGTGCTATTTGAAAATTGGAAATAATTTTTGAATAACTAGTTTGACGTCAGTGGGAATCACAACTAATCACCTGATGCATACAACCACACGGCTGAATTTTGAATGATTTTATTAGTTTATCTTTTACTGAATAACTGACTATAAATGTGATTATGCTAAAAAATGTAAAATCTTGTATTTTGATAAGAACTTAGTTTCATTTCAATGGAAACTCCACAAATTTGTCTTAAATCTATTATTAAACTTCATTTAATTTCAAAACAATCTTTAGTTCTCGAAAGCCTTAACTATTACTCTTTAAACTTTAATATTTTTTTTAAAAAATTGTTTGACGTTGATTGAGACGTTGATATTAATCGCATTTTATTATTAAACAGTGGAGTTTGTTAATAATTAAGGCACATAAATTGATTTACGTCAATAATTACAATATATATTTTTACATCACCTGTGTTAAGATCATGTTTATATTCATGAAAATAAATTCTTTGAGTGAATAAACATTCTTAACTTGGTTTATGCAATATTTTATTGAATGTTGACGGAATAAAAATAAAAAGCGTTATATTTAATTTTGACAAAATAAAAAGCTAATCAATTAGTAGGCTGTGTAAGACAATCGTTGTTGATGACGTCAAGTCGTTTATTTATAAATCATAAAAAAGCTCATTTGTGTTGTGAAAAATAATGAAAATGGCCGATCTGTCTGATAAAGACTGATGAAAATGTTATTTTCATGCCTGATGTTATTCTAAATGCATTATTTATTACAGAGTGAATTAAAATTCTGCGAGAGTAACTTAATTTTTTTATCTATCACTGTGAGATAAGTTATACCATATTACACTCATTTTAGATGTGTAATATAGTTTGGTTCACGAAAGACGACTATTCAAGGACATTTATAAGCCGTCTGATGAAATATTACTTGCAAATAACTTCACTGAATTTCGTATGTATAGGCGTGCAACATGATATTTTTACGGATACATTTTTCCTGAAAAAAATAAGTGTAATTTATCTCAAAATTATGTATCTTTTAAATAATGCTTTTCTCAAAGATTTATGTTCGGTACCTATGTTTTTGCAAACACAAAAAAATTAATTTGACATAAGCCATGGAATAATAATTTGATATAAACGTTAACGTCACTGGATAAATATTAAGCACAGAGGGAAGTGTAGTAGATAATTAGATATTTGTAACTCTACGACATACGTCATTATTACTTGTAGTGTGTTAGAAAGTAATTACCATTTACGTATATATCACAACATAAATTACATAGACATACGTTAAATAATTTTTCTCTTTTTAACGTGAAATGTTGCTAAGCTACTACTATATAAATTGCTGAATTGCTGTGTATTCTTTTATCGAACAAGTGACCTTGAATAATCTTCTTTCGTTAACCAAACTATAGGCTTGTTATCTCAATGAATGCGATAATAAAATTTTAGTGTGGTAATAATTTCATTATCGTACTCAATGAGATAACCAAGCTTATTACATATCTAAAATGAGTGCGATATGGTATACGGTGATAGAATTTTTTTTGCACGATATTCGTGGGATACTATATTATTAACGCCCTATTAACCAAACTCGCCTTGTGAGCCCAAACATTCACAATAACGTGCGTTAATAATGTCTATATCCCACTTATATCGTAAATAACTATTAATTCACTAGCAAATAAACAGTTACTTAGGACCAGTTTTACAATCTCCGCTTGGAATTTTAACTGTCAGTTAAATAAACAATATTGAATTGGATTATTGTCAGCAATTATCAATTTGTCACTTTTGATATTTTATATCGTTGTTTTGGTTTGTTTAACTGACAGTTGAAATTTTAACGGGAGATTGTAAAACTGACCCTTATATGGAGTTAATAATTACAATTTAAAACGTCAAAATTAAATAAATATATTTAAAATAATTCAGTCAACAATTAGAAACATGCATGGAGAATAAGCAATTTAATAAAATATTAATGAAATACTAATTACGAGTATAGTTCACATTTTTATTCCCTCTAATATGATGTTGTTGCCTATGTCCTTCAAAATATCTGTCATTTCCATTAAACGCATGTGGTTTCTGTCTGGCATGCCATAATAAATTCTGATAAGTATTATTTGGTTTACTTTCGTCGATTAGTTATTTTTTGCAATCATTTACTTAAGAATGCATCTCGGATTTCCAAAAGGTGATAGCAGAAAGCTTGAAAGTAGTAACAATTTGCAATACAGTACACAGATATATGAAACATGACAGATGTTACTGGCATTGAAAACTCGAATATTTCAAAAATTAATAACTCTTTTTAGACTTTGATAATCTCTATATCTATACAGTTAAGTTCTAGTTTTAATATAAATGGCCGATTTTGCATATTGTTTCTATACTGGAGGATGCTTTTTTTTGTTTGTGTATATATTTATTTTTCAATTTTGTTATGATAGTTAAATATTCTTTTTTGTCTATTATTATGATTGTTCTGAAATATGTTTGGATGAAAGCAGAATTGATATCATATGTATTTAATGTTTGTAAGTATTGTAGTTTTCTTTATAATGCTTTGGTGGAACTAATGATGTATTTTATTTTAACGATACATACTCTACATTTAACTTCAAGAAAACAAAGGTAATAGTGAATCTAGTAAAACTTTTATTTTATCGTCAAATAACATTTTAAACATCTTGTTATCAAAGTGTATTTATACGATGGAATATATTGAAAGTTTGAAATTACTTTTAAAGAAAAATATATACGTAAAAGAAAATTATGACAGTTTTTGTTTCAGTGGTACTTTGTCAGAATTTATAAATAGTATATTGGTTAACAAGCTTAGAAAAGTGATGTTTTAATAAACGAGTATGGCTGTTTAAATACGAGCGTAACGAGTAACTTAAAGCCATACGAGTCAATTAAAATCATTTTTCTAAACGTTTTGCATATACTGTTTTTTCGTATTTCACACCAAAATTTTTTTAAAAATATTTTGGAAGTGATATTCCAAAAAAATACCGCATCAAAAAGCGGACTGTATTTTTGCAATTTAAATATTATTAATAACGTATAACATGACAACGTGAAACATTATAAAGTCAAGTAAATAAATATACAAAAAAAATGAAAACTTGCTCTTCAAGGCAAGAAATTTCCAATTTGAAGAAGATGAACATAGAGAAAGAGCCCCTTTCTGCTGCAGATGAGATTTTGAATACAGCTATGAAAGCTACCAGTGGTTTGCTTCCAGACAAATCCAAAAATATTTATGACAAATGTTAGACTGGAGGACATGAAACTGGTGAAGGATGTTCACGAAAACGTAATGTTAGCTTATTTTCTTGAAAAGGTTAGTCAAATAAATAATATAATTGTTCTTTTATTAAATTATTAACAATTGATTCTTATTTGCTTTAGGCCAAGGGTCTAAAGGCTTCAAGTTTGTGGTCGACCTATTTCATGAGTACGTTGCAGATAAATGAAAATGTGGATATTTTGAATAATAAAAAGGTTATAGCCTATTTAAAAAGTCAAAATGACGTATATAAGCCAAACATTTTAACGATGGAACGACTTTTTGTTAATGAAAGTGGTGTTAATTTTTGGCCTGAACGGTGCGTGTCGCCGTGCCAAACTATGTACTTTGGAAGTTGAAGACATTGTAGAGACCGGGTCGGTTTTGGTTGTGACATTGCATGACACCAAGACAAAAAGAAAATATTATTTACAATTACTTCAGAATGCAATGGGATTGAGTTATATAAAGAAAGTATTTTAGATTAAGACCTGTTCATGTTACACACGGAAGGTTGCTTTTATTTTATGAAAATAGCAAGTGTTTCGTTCAACCGGTTGAGATTAACAGCTTTGCGAAGATACCAAGTAAAATTTCGGAATATTTGAAGTTACCAAATCCTAATAGTTACACTGGAAACTGTTTGCGAAGAACATCTAGTACATTCTTGGCTGACAGTAGAGCTGATATTCAGATGTTAAAAAGACACGGGGTATGGTATTCAAGCAGCGTCACTGAAGCATATAATGAAGAAAGTATCGAAAACAAGGTCAGAACTTCATAAAGGATTTTTAATGAAGTAAAGTCAGCGCCATTCGAGGCTCCTGTATAGCAAACCGCAGCGCCAAGTGTTCCGATTCCGATATCACTTAATGAATTGCAGTCAGTAGCGTCAGTGAATGTACAATCACGCTTATTAAGGTAGTTGTCACTCGAGTGTACCTATTCAAAAACTTGTTCTATGTTCAAAATAAAAATTAAACTAATGCTGTTTATATTTGCAATATCTTATATTTTTTAACATTAATACACAAATTGTATAAAAATAGTTAAAAGCCAATATCAAACACTGTAACAAACGAATTTACATTATTTGTCGGTAGACATGTTCTTCTTTGAACTGTACCAATCAACCAATCGCACTAATACATGCACAAGTGTCGTATTCCAATATACTCATACCAAGTATGAATGTTGAAGAATAACTGGCAACGTCGCGCGACAGGGATATTTTAATATTTGGTTTGCGTTGAGAGCTTCAATTTTAATTTTGAGAACATTTGTATAAATCGTGAAACTCTCCAATCGTTTACGGTATAAAGCAAGATTTATTTATGTACATTTGTAGTAGCAGTCAACAATGAAAGTAAGTTGTAAGAAGTTACAATTACATTACAAACTTTGAAGGTTTTAAGTGGTATAATTTCCAAAAGCATAATTTAAAAATTTACAAATAGTGGAATTAATTTTGAAACACTAAATACAATATACAAATGTAGAAAATGGAAGAAAAGATGCTGTACAATTTTTATCTGAAAATATTATCGGTAATAATAAATAAACCACGTGTAACTGTACACAAAAGAGTTTGAGAGAAAATTGTTGAATTTTTATATAAAAATCGATAATTTAGTCTCACTCTCAAATTAAATATTGTTTTTTGAAATGTAATTTTTACCTTCCGTCACCTCCAGGAAGGTATTGTCTTTGGTCAAAAAAAATCGGTGTTGAATTTTCAATGAATAAGCACGTTTTAGGGTCTTTACAATACGATTTTACTATTGTTACGATGATGTCTGTGTGTGTGTGTGTGTGTGTGTGTGTGTGTGTGTGTGTGTATGTGTATATGTGTGTGTGTATATATGTGTGTGTGTGCGCGCGTGTGTACGTATGTGTGCGTGTATGAGTATGTGTGTACGTGTGTATGTGACCGCGGTTTCGCCCGCGATATCTCCAATACTAGAATTCCAAAAATTACAATTCTTACGTATTCCTCTTCCTTACAAACATAATATGCAAACTTGATTAGATTTTGGTTATAATTTGTCAACCGAAGTACCCTCATTTAAAGATTTTAACAGTTTTTCTTCAAAAAACTCTGTTAAATATTATTTAACTTAAAGAATATATTATTCTCTATACGATTGCATTTTATACTTCATATTCAACAGATATAGAGTTAAAGAATTATAAAGATATTAAATTTCATAAATCAGCCAGATATGCTAACTTAACCATGGAAACTGCTAATATATTCAGATAATTCAAATTGACAGATCAATAAAAAGTAAATGAATGTAATAATAAGGAAAATAACTCTAATGTTAGAAGTTTCTAGAAAGATATAAGAGAGACGATTACATTGGTTTGAACATTTCATGAGGAAGAATATATTGGAAGAAAAATGAATAGATTAGTAATAGAAGGTGGAAGAAACATAAGAAAAGAAACTGAATGAGGACGACACGCAAAACAAAAATGAGTGGAAGAAGAAAATAAAAAATAGCGACCCCTAACGAATGGGAAAAACTAAAGAAGAAGAAGATGTTACAAGTGAAATTCGCATAGTTTGTTTATGAAATAATTTAACTGGAAATATAGGATCTTTTGCAAGAAAATTTATGTGTAGGGTGCAGTGACGTGACTTTGCTGATTTTGGCAAGCAGATATGTGGACCCATGTTAAAATGACAGGTATTAATTATGTCCATAACTGACAAATGTCATAATTTTTAATTCAAAATTTTATGATTTTCTTATTTCATGTGGTTTATTTATTATCAGGGGGTGTGGAATTCAGTTGCCGAGAAAAGGAATCATAAAGTAGGTACCAAAAAATAAAATTTTGAATGAAAAATTATGACATTTGTCAGTTATGGACATAATTAATAGCTGTCATTCTGATACGGGCCTCCATATCTGATTGCAAGGTCAGTAAGTCAAGTGACTGCTCGCGCCCTATACATAAATTTTCTTGCAAAAGCTCCTATATTTCCAGTAAACTCATTTTATAAACAAACTGAAATATTATTTACATATTTAATGTTACTATAAATATTAAAGAATATTCTAGTATCTACAAATTGATTGCATTTTATATTTCATATTCAATTGATATGAGCTCTGTTCAGAAAATAACCGAACATTTTGAATTACGTGCCAACGGAAATATTTAGTGATATGTGGTTGGCATCATTGGGTTGCGCATAACCTCCTCTATAACCACATGTTCTTAGATTGTTGATATTTGGTTTAGTTTTCGTGATATTATTATATGAGTGCAACGCATTTAAGTGTTAGTAGCGATTTTTGAAACGTGCGATTTTCTGGAGCAACGATGCAACGTGAAATGAAATTTTGCGTAAACTGGGGAAAACTTTCACAGAAACGTTTCAACCTTTGAAACAAGTTTACGGACATGATGGTCTGGGTCGCAATAGAAAGTGGAAGAAACAGAGGAAGACCAAAGATAAGATGGAAGGATTGTATTGTGGTAGACTTGAGAGAAAAGGAACTGAAGGAGGACGACACGCAAAACAGAAATGAGTGGAACAAGAAAATAAAAAATACCGACCCCTAACGAATGGGAAAAGCTAAAGAAAAAGACGATGTGACTGTCAAGTACAATTTGCATAGTTTGTTTATGAAATAATTTTACTTGAAATTTAGAATCTTTTGCAAGAAAATTTATGTATGGAATTTGGACATAATGCACAAGATTGACGGAAGGTATTGTGCTGGCCACATCAGATTTTTTAAATTTTATTTTCACAATACCTTTTTGTTAAAAAGTACATTTAAATAAATATTTATATATCCTTATTATTTCCATTCATATATTTTTTCAAATTTGGGTTCAAATAGGTTATTTTATTTTTCAGACTATTTATATCATCATTATGGATGGGCGGAAGAAAATATATTTTGCTTCTATATTTAAATTGTTATTAGTAATAAAGCCTGGTAAATCATATCTTTTTCTAACGCTCTAAAAATAGTTTGAATTTTGAAGTATTCCCACATTTATTGGTACATTCGGTTATAAAAGTAATAAGATATTTTGAGATATAATTCTAATTCTAAACTACAAATCGGAACTGCAAAACAAATTAATATATTTCTTTCTTAAAGCAACAAAATAGGTATCATATTGTTTAAACTTTTCATGCTCTTCACGTAAAATACCCATTTAAAATGTATTTCCTTCTAATGTACGTCTAAAATTCCTTGAACTGAAGAATACCTCTGATTCGCTAACACCAAGGTGGGAATTGCTAACTGATACTCCATCTGGAACACTTGTCAAATATATGTCTACCTATTTATCGTATCTTCAAATTATTATTTTCTAGAGGCAATAACATTAAATGTGGGTGGTAAATAATTTTCAATTTTTTATATAAAATCCGTTAATTCGTCTTCTATAACATACTAGTTTTTCAATGAAATGTCGGTTTGGATGTAAAGGTTATAAAAAAATGTTTATTTTGTCATTTCCTATTCTTCACGTGATAAAAAGGCCAAATTTAATTGCAAATATTTCAGCTACCGCGTGGTTAATAGTTTTTAAATTAGGAGTAGGTAGATTATACTTCAGTTTAGATATACTTTAAATTTCAATTAATTCTGGGTAAAATGGTTCCATGTTATAACTACTTTAACATTTTCTAATTTAAAAAATGTATTTTTAATGTTTACCAAGATAAAAATAAATAATTTTTCATATTAAATGGTTGAAACCTGTTGTATCTATTAGTTGCTATACAATAATGGTTGTTATGTAATAATGTACCACTCTATTAAATGATGTTGAGTATACAAATATATTGTATTATAATATATATATATATATATATATATATATATATATATATATATATATATATATATATATATATATATATACAGGCTGTCCCTTAACTTCGAGCAAAAACGTTAAGGGCATATAGTACTGACCAAAATGAATAAAAAAGCTTCATCAACATAGGAATGATCTTCAACTGTTTCCGAGAAAAGCGAAAAATCTAAGAAAAACTGACAAAGATAACGATCGAATAAATTTTTGTCTATGTCAGTAAAAAGACTATAAAAAACAATAAAATTTTATATGAAACATTTTTCTCAATTTCTTATAGTTACGTAGTTATATGAAAATTAAATATTGACCAAGGTCGCCACAACATTTCACTTTTGATTTTTATAAAATAACAAAAGGCCATCTAAGATTACCTCTCAAAGGTAAACAAAAAGTCTGTATACAGGCTGTCCCTTAACTTGGTGCACAAACTTTAAGGGCATATAATACTGATCAAAATGAGTAAAAAAAGCTCAGTCAAAATGTGTCCGATCTTTAATAGTTTCCCAGATATAACGCAGTGAAAAATGAGTTTTTACGAGATTTACCTTTGCTATCTCGAAAACTATAAGAATTACGATTTTGATTAATTGAGACTTTTTGTTTACCTTTGAGAGGTAATCTTAGATGGCCTTTTGTTATTTTATAAAAATCAAAAGTGAAATGTTGTGGCGACCTTGGTCAATATTTAATTTTCATATAACTACGTAACTATAAGAAATTGAGAAAAATGTTTCATATAAAATTTTATTGTTTTTTATAGTCTTTTTACTGACATAGACAAAATTTTATTCGATCGCTATCTTTGTCAGTTTTTCTTAGATTTTTCGCTTTTCTCGGAAACAGTTGAAGATCATTCCTACGTTGATGAAGCTTTTTTATTCATTTTGGTCAGTACTATATGCCCTTAAAGTTTTTGCTCGAAGTTAAGGGACACCCTGTATATATATATATATATATATATATATATATATATATATATATATATATATATATATATATATATTTTATTATATCTTTACATTATATTTACAACTGACCGCAGGTGTCATCTAGTAAATGTGATAGGTAGGTATAACAGGTGTGGGGGTAGCTCCCAGCGGAGGGTCCCCATTACATTTTATATTGATTGTAGCTTACATAGTTTTAGTGTAAAAATTTTAGATCTAGAGGATTTGTTCTCTTGAGTCTTCGTACGTTGTCTTCATTGTTGAGTAGGTTTACTGCGAGTGCGTTGGCGTGGTAGTTGAGCTTTGTTTCGTATGTAGTGGCGAGTTTTTTTATTTGTTCTCTGACAGTTTTGATGTTTAGATCTTTATGTAGTATCTGATTGTTTACGTACCAGGATGCGTCGGCGATTGTGCGTAGGGTTTTGTTCTGGAAGCGCTGAATTATATTGATGTTGGATTTTTTGGCACAGCCCCAGAGCTGGATGCCATATGTACAGATGGGGGTTATGATTGTTTTGTACAGTAGGATTTTATTATCTAGTGTGAGTTTGGACCTTCGGCCGATGAGCCAGTACATTTGTTTGATTTTTAAGTCAAGGTGCTTTCTTTTAGTTTTTATATGTTTTTGCCAATTTAATCTTTTATCCAGGTGCATGCCCAAGTATGTTACGTCATCTTTGGTTTCAATTATGTTGTTATTTAGTTTGACTGTAGGGCATGAGATTTTCTTGGTTGTGAAAACTATCAGCCGTATTCATAGTGACCGAATGCTAGTTTAAACTAGGATTATCTTTGTACCTGCGTAGACCGACAATTTTCCCTATTCATAGTAGCGGTTTAACGGTAGTTCCAGTTTAAACCAGGTCCAGTATTTAAACCTGACATCACCCTAGTTTTACACTGGTCTAAGATAGTGAAACATCAGTACAAACGCGTGTGGTTATATTAATTTGAATATCATTTTATGTATGTATACAATTGTAAGTACATATTTACATTATATATTTGTATTACACTTAGTTTTGTTAAAAATAAAACAATTTTGAACAAGACAATTAAATATAACCTACTTAATTACAACTTATTGTACAGATATTGGGGTAAAAGTAAATTGATTAATTTATTTAAAGAAATACGAGCGTAATGGATGACATACAAGATATGTTGGATAACATTAATGATGTTCAAGATGTAGTTGAACGTCAAAGAAAACAAAAAAAATATTTTCCACAAATCAACCCCTTCGAAAAATATGATGACACACAGTTTAGAATAATCTATAGGTAATTCTCATATACATAAATAAAATAATATGTACATAATTCTGTTTTAGATTCAAGAAAGAAACAAATAAAAATTTAATTGAAGAAGTCAGGCCTTCAATACACATACGGGATGATAATAAAGGAAGGCAAGTTTCTGCGGAAATTCAAGTTTTAAGTACCATAAGATACTTGGCGAAAGGGAATTACCAGAGTGAGACTGGTAATTATAAGAAACAGTATACAGATGCATTTTTTATATAATAAAAATTATATTACAGCTGATTTACATAACTTCTCTCAAGCCACTATGTCTCGGATTGCTGGAAGAGTAACAAGAGCTATAGCTTCTTTAATAGAACGATACCTCAATTTCCCACAGAACGACAGATAATTATCTGTAATGAAAGAAGAATTTTATATTTGTCAAATGCCAAATATTGTGGGCGCAATTGATTTCTGAAAATTTTATTTATAATAAATATTACATATACTTATATTGCAATAATACTTACCAGTATATTATTTTAAAATGTTTTTGTTGTTAAAATGTCTAAACTTAAGACAAAGTTGTCAATTGCTTTCAGTAAACGTCAAAATATTGAGAACTACGCGTGCGCAAACCAAGATCAGCTAGATTCGTCGACTAGAATGGAGCTTAAACCAGGATTACTTGAAGCCGGTTTAAACCAAGTTGAAATATTACTATGAATAGGCTAAATTAAACCACGTCTAAACCAGAACTAGAAAAATACAGTTTAAACCTGGTTTTTCTAATGTACTATGAATACGGCTGTATGTGTTTCGGCCCATTGTTCAATTTCATTTAGTGCGTTTTGTAAAAGGTCGGATGATATTTCTGGGGATTCGTGCGTTGCTAGAATGGCCGTATCATCTGCGTAGGTAGCGGTGGTGACTTGTTCCGAGCATGGTAGATCCGCGGTGAATAGTTGATATAGTACTGGCGCAAGTACACTGCCCTGTGGGACACCGGCTTTTGTTGGGTACAGTTTTGAATATGAGATTCCGTATCTTACTTGAAAAAATCTTTCTTGCAGATATGAGTTGAGTAGAAGGAAGTATTTATGTGATAATTGGGACTTGATTTTAAAGAGTAGACCCGTGTGCCACACCCGATCGAAGGCTTGGCTTATGTCGATGAAAGCTCCCGAACAGATCTTTTCGTTTTGGATGCTTTTTTCGATTACACTGACTACGCGGTGTACTTGATGGATAGTTGAGTGTTGTTGTCTAAATCCAAACTGGTGTGGTGGGATGATGTTGTTGTCTTCGATGACGGGTTGAATTCTTTTGAGTAGTAGTTTTTCTAGCAGTTTAGAAGGAATGGGGAGAAGTGAGATTGGCCTGTATGATGTTATTTCGTGTGCCGGTTTGCCTATTTTCTGTATTAGGATGATCTGCGCTAGTTTCCATTGAATGGGAAAGTAACTGGTTCTTAGAACTGCGTTGAAAATTTGTGTTAGGGATACGATACCTTTTTTGGGTAATTCTTTTAAGACTTTGGCATTAATTAAGTCGTGCCCGGGGGATTTTTTACTGTTGAGTTTCGTTATTTCGGTTTTAACTTCGGCGGGTGAGATGTGTTTAATTGGGAGATCTAGTTGTAGGGGAGAGGTTAAGAATTCTTCTATACTTTCTTCCATGTCTTTTCCGTTGATTGAGGCGTTTGGTGTGAAGATGGTAGAGAGGTGTTCTACGAATACCTCAGCTTTTTCGGAATCTTCTCTTGCCCATGTACCGTCTTTTTTCTTTATAGGAGGGATATGTTGAGTTGGACGTTTTAGTTTTTTCGTCGCCTTCCAGAGTACGCGGATAGATTGTGAAGGTAGTCTTGGAAGGTCTCGTTTTTTATGTTCCGTGTTCTTTAATTTCTTTGCATAAGCGATTGAATTTGTTTTTATCTACTGGGTGCCTTGATAGTTGCCACTTTTGTCTAATTTTCCTTTTTTCTGCAATTTTGTCGCGCAATATTTTTGGGTAGGTGACATTATTAGTATTTTTGTCTTGTAAGATGGGTGTGGATTTCCATGCAGCCGTTTGAATTAGATTCGTAAATTGATTAACGGCTTCTTCTATGTCGTGAGGTGTTGTAAGTGGAATTTGGAGATCAATGTTTTCTTCGATGTACTTTCGGAAGTTTTCCCAGTTGGTTCTTGTGTTGCATAAGGTTGGTGGGCGTTCTTTGATTATTACAGTCGAGCTTATCGTCATAATGACAGGGGTGTGATCCGATGAGAGATCACTGCTTGCTTCGATGTTAATATAATTTGTAGCTGTGCCATTAGTTATAAAAAAGTCCAGGAGATCTGGGACTTTTTTCGGGTCTGCTGGCCAGTATGTCGGTTTTCCTGTTGTTACGTAGTTGTAGTTGTTAGCCATGATGGCTTTTTCTAGTTCCTTGCCTTTGGGGTTTATCAGTCTGGAGCCCCACCGTGTGTGTTTCGAATTGAAATCTCCGCCGGATATAAACTTATTACCCAGTGTGCTGAAAAAATTCTCGAAGTCGGTTTTTTTGACGGAATGTTTAGGGGGACAATAGACAGCAGATAGAGTAATTGTGCCGTGCGGTCCTTTTACCTAGACACTTGTGGCCTGTAAGGATTCTAGTTCGTATTTATCAGTTTCGAAGTGTGCAATTTTTTCTTTTATGATTATTGCTGTTCCACCATGAGCTGTTCCGTCGGGGTGGTTTGTGAAGTATGTTTTGTAATGAGGTATTTTGAAATAATTTCTATTCGTGAAATGAGTTTCTGATACTAAGAGCGCGTCAAGTTTTTCTTGATTAATGAATATTTCTACTTCTTTGTGGTGTTGCGCCAATCCATTGGCGTTCCAAGTAGCTATTCTTATTGTACTAACCATTATACTTATTGACTAGGGCAGTGAGGAGGTTAATTATTTGACTGTTTTGTTGTAGCATCATATTGAACATAGATTCGAGTTTGTTGAAAATTTGTACTTGAGAAGGTTCTAGTTCGTTGAAGTTGGTGTGGCGGGGGCGATCGAAGTTGGTTGGCTGGTTGTGTGTGGCTGCTGCATATGTGGTGTTTTCTTTTACATAGTTGTAGGTGCGTTTTGCTTTTGGGTTATGTTGTTGTGTCGAATTGTTTCTTGATTTTTGTAAGTCCTTATACACTGAACAACCCTTGTAGTTGGCAGGGTGGGTCCGGAGCATAGGATACATAGGGTGGTTCATTGCGATTTTTTGAGCAGTGGGCTGTTGGGTGGTTACCTGCGCATTTAACGCAATAGAAATCTCGTTTACAATAAGTTTTCGTGTGCCCGTATTCCTGGCAGCGCATGCACTGTGGAATGTCTTTTTGCTTTCTGGGTGGTTCTATCGTAATTTTGGTACTAAGTAGGAATTTTACATCATAGATGGTCTTGTTATTGGCGTCAGGTTCTAAGTCGACGAAAAACATGGGGAGAGGATCTTTTGATTTCCAGTTTTTGATGTTAGAAATGTTTCTAATTTGAAAACCTTTTTCTGTTAGAGCTTCTTTAATATGTTCAGTTGGTACCGATTGGTGGATGTTTTTGATTACTACGCGGTAAGCTCTGCTTTCGCGAGGTTGATAAGTGTGGTAAGATATGTTGTTACTATCTAGTGAGTGTATCAGGGTGCGTGTGTTTATTTTTACGGAGTCGTTTGACATGGTTTTGCAGACAAATTCTTCTTTTTTCAGGCTTGTTTCTAGGCTTGCAAGCATTAGAGGAAAGTCTGTAACATTTTGTATGTAGACTGGTGGAGGGTTGGGATTCTTACCGGGGTTTCCGGTGTCTTCGTTGTTCAAAATTGAGAATCTGTTCGTTGTATCAATAGTTGGTGTGTTGATGGTAAAGTTACTTCGTTTATGGTTTATTCCTGAAGGGTTTTCATTTTTATTATCCAGTATACGTTTACCTGGTCGTCTTATGGGTTCTACTTGCCAAGGCAGTACATCTTCGGGAGACGTGCCTGGGTGTGGGCACTGAGTTATGTTTCGTTGGGAGTTTAATGCTGATATTTATGATAGCGAGAAGTTACTAGTGGTATTTGATCCAGTTATCATAGAAGTGGTTATGGGTGACATTTGTGTGATGGTTTGAGTGTAAAGGCGTGATGTCGCGAGGGTTGTTATAGTGCTTGTAGTTGTGAGGGTGTACGGGGTAGCGTTGGGACCTCCGCTTGTTTGTTGCATTGTTTTGTAATTTCCGGCTGACACTGTATATTTGCCACTAATTACACTTTTTAATCACTGACACTAGTTGGTTTGATATCAAGGTACACTTGCACTTTAGCACTAGGGTCCCTAGCACTGCACTAGAAGTATTCAGTTGAGCTGATCACTGTTCGTAAACACTATGTAACAGGGATGTTACGTGATAACTACGGAGCTTAGGAAACACGTCCAGTCACTACCGTGGTTGGTGAACGAATCGTATTATAATATGAAATGCGAAAAAATAATGTATTAAATTATATAAATTATAAACAATATAAAGAAATACATGTAAACAACCTTTTAACTATTTGGACCATTTTTTTTATCGAATTATGCATTATTGTAATAAATAACGCTAATAATAGTTGATTTAGATTTGAAAAAAATAGTTCAATCTGTAGCGATTCAGCTATATTATTGAAAAAAAAAAATTAATAAATAGTTTACAAACCAATTATACTTAATTTGCTTGTAACATAAAGTTTAAGAAATGTACACTTACAACATAATTTTTTTTAGCTCAATATTTAGACTTCGTCATTGTAATTTGTACACTATGTAGAACTATATTTAGACTTTTTCAAAAATAAATATCACTTTCTTACTAAGGTTAGTTTTTAAAATACGAAACATGAAATACGAACGTAAATTTGAATATTTAACATTTTCAATTTTATGACACTTCGCCATTTCTAAAATATAGAACTGTCCTCATATAAAATTATATGATAACAGTACTTTATACGAGGGAAAATCAAATGAAAACCTTAAAAGTGTTCTTAAATTTACAAACAGCGTGAAGCTCTTTTACATTTGTGTGGTAACTACACTCGTACTGCGATCTCCACTATAGTGTAAAAAACTCAACTTCATGCATATATTTTTTTAAATGGTAATCAGAGACCGAATACAATCTCTAATGAGGACCTTTGGGCTCGCAGCAAACAAAATCATTTTCATATTAATAAAATGGCGTTGAATCAGTTACATTTTACGAAGAGAACTTCCACCTGTTAGCAATATAGTTTTGGACTGGAATCCTCCAGGATCCCGTTCAAGAGGAAGAGCACTAAACACCTGGCGAAGAACTACTTTTAATTAAATAAGCGACAATGGGAAAAGCTGGAGATTAATTAATCACATAGCTAAAGATAGTGCCAAATGTCGAAATTTTACTTTTGTAATTTTTTTTACTGTAATTAAGAATTTTTTAATCGTAATCAAAAATCTCTTTTCATCAGATTTTTATATTACTCTTATTTAAAATATAGGCCGATAAAATTAAGACCGGTCACTAATAACCCGGTAAAAATACAAATTCCAATTCGCCCCTATATAAGTTTCCGCGTTTAAAAATACATTCTCGGCGAAACAATATAATCGATTCCATCTTTAAAATGGGGTCCTCCACTATTTTTTTTTGTGAAATCTAATCTAAATTGAAAGCATTCTGTACTTCTGGAAAGTCTTAATTGTTATTCGCTAAGCCCTAATCATTTTTTAATATTCTCATGTGACGAAGTTTTGTTATCAAACAATGAAGTTCAGTAATAATTGTAGTCAAATTTGAACACATATAAATGTATATTAAAACAAGATTTGTCATAAATATAGGCCGGTAAATATGCAAGTATAATAAGCAATAATAAAATAATATATTAAAAAATACATATATTATAATGCAAGTTTTGATTGCTACTGTCAGCATATGCAATTCAGCCAACATATCTCTAATTTTCAAAAGCGCGATAGAAGAAGACTTGAAAGTAGTAAGAATTGGGAATTGAGTAGGTGTCTGATATAAATGTTAAGGTAATTAGAAACTTGAAAATTTTAAAACTATTATTTTTTTTTAAATCTTCATAGTTGCTATGACACAGTTTTAAGATATCTAATTTGTTACTATGGTGGATGACCTGATTCAACCATGTTTGGAATTTCATAAAAATTACATTTTTAAAACATTGGACTCGGTTCGTAGATCGTTTTCATGTAACAATCATTATATACAGTATTTTTTTTAAAGATGTCCGATCAAGGTCATCTATATCATGAACGAATTAATAAATTGACATACATTTATCTCTTTCCTTTGCAAAGGCAATAAGCGTGTGGGACAAGGATGGATATAACACGCTTATCTTTCAAAAATTCATATTGTTTCGACTAAGTTAGGACATTCCACTTTAAAACGATGCTCGTTGTTGATAATACTTTCACTGTAACGTAATTTTATTTATTAATTCAGACACATTACACCGATTCATAGCCGTACTGACACTGGCATTGTGTCAGTATCTTATTTTTCACATATTTGATTTTACATTTGCTAATAAACTTACCAGTTGATTTATTTTTGAATTTTGAATGCTTTTATTGTAACATATATTTTTATAATAATAAAATAATAGTAGTACGAGTATCTTATATACCCTCATAAAAATTAAGCAAACGTCACTACTGAATTTGTCAGAATGGGCAGAACAAAAATCTGAATTCATACAATTCGTAGATAACCTTGATCGGACATCTTACTGTACATATAATTCGAAATTAAATTATTCAATTTACAAACAGTTTTATGAAAATCTAGTAGCAAGAACCTTGGCTATCCTAACTTTTGTTTTTCCAAAGTTCATTTCCTCCTTCCGCGTTTAAGAAATACATTCTCAGTGGAACAATGTTCGTATAAAAGCTTAATTTACTTATTATGAAAATGAAAAGAGACAAGTTTTAGCGGCGGAGCAAACTAACGAGTATTTATTCGCGCATCGAGGAACTAAACCAACAGAAATTAATTAAAAGCCGCATAGGGTGGTGCAGGTACGAGTACAGCAAGTAGCGAGCGAGTTACGATCCAAAGTCTGAGGAACAGAGTCCTATATTCCAGCCAGTTATCTACTTGTACGAGTTCTCAAATTTCCTTCTACCTACCTATCAGTAGAGTCGAACGCAAGTTTGTATCAAGGTTCACTAATTACACACGACAAATGTAACTAATTGTAAGCCCCTAATTGCTCATTTAAATACTCAAACATCAAAACGATCTAATTAATAAACAAACTTTTGCTCCTCTCTTAATTAACTTGTTTCCAAGAAATTATAATATACAGGCAAGCTTCGTAGAGGAATATTAAATATCATATATGTTTAAAACATTTATACAAATTTATACAACTTCGATATAAACAAACTTGTAGTGCTAACATAATTAACTTATTATCAAGAAATTAAAATATTCGTATACTCGTATACCAGCGCTTTTAATAACTTACAAAAATTGTTTATTTTTTGATTTACATTATACTATGAGGCAGAACACAAAGCTTCCAATAAATTTTAACTTATTTTTTTCTTTCTTCCTAATATAAAGTAACCTAAATCAAACTTAATGCCCATCCACATATGCTATGTAACTTGCTTATATAACCATTATATGTAACATGTTACAGAAATTTCAACAAAATATAGCAAAATGTGTTATGACAGACAATGTAATATATTATCGCTTCAAAAGTTGTATCACAATGTTAAAAAACTTCGTTATATAACATGTATTATAACATGTTATACAGTATGAATGGGTTTTTCTTTAAGATAGTTTCTTTATAGAAATATTTTGGAGGAAGCGTTTTGTTTTTGAGCTATAAGCTAAAAATTGTTTATCATTTATTTTGAAATTACTTCATATCTTCTTTATTATGAGAAATAAATGTTTAGAATTTTTTTATACAGTTGTTTACACAGAATAACGTACTGTAATTAATTTCAATTCTCGAGATAATAATACAAACATAATATTTTTAAATGAGATTCTAAAATGAAAATATCCTTTTATTCTTATTTGATAAGCTTATCAATGATATACATACATATTTAAATGTGTACATTTTTTTGTTTTAAACATGAATAAAATATGAATTATTAATTTATTTGGGTGAAAAATATAATAAGCAATTGGATAACTGGAAGTAGCAGATCCCTAAAAAAATATCTAAATATTATTTTTTGAAAATTATTGTTCTTGCAAATATTAAAGAAAATTAAATTCTCTATCTGATAAATTTAAATATTTTATTACATATTTTATTGATTTAGAGATAAAAGAATATAATATATAAAATAATCTGTTGTAATAAATCTCACAGCCCAATAATGCCATGGAAACCAAATTAAAAAATTAAAATGTTTGTAACTGACAAATAAATGTCAATATCAGAAATCCGGAGACTTTATTGGACATACATATATTATTTCTTATTGTATTAATAGTTAAATATTTAAAATTATAGGTATATTACATATACTCTTCAGAAATACTGTCAATCCCGACAATGAATTGGAAACATCTCGAAAAATTAGAAGAGCATGATAAAATTTCGTCATAGAATGAATTTAAAATTAAAAAACCTAAATATAAAGAACCGGTATAAGAAGAATTTTGGTGAAGAGTGTAGGTATACAAGAAATGTTAAATACATACAATACTTATGTAACCAAAGACGGAAGTGGCGAGAGGTATTGTGATGGCCACAACAGAATTTTTTTCATGTTTCGACAAAAAAATCATTATTTTATAAAAAATCTGATGTGGCCAGCATATTACCTTCCGTCAATCCTGCGTATTATTTACAAATTCCATACATAAATTTTCTTGCAAAAGATCCTGTATTTCCAATAAAATTATTTCATAACAACACAAACTATGCAAATTACACTTGAAACTGACATCTTCTTCTTTAGCTTTTCGCATTCGTTAGGGGTCGTTATTTTTTATTTTCTTCTTCCATTCATTTCCTTGCGTGTCGACCTCAATTACAGTTCTTTCATCTACCTTTGGTGTTACTCTGTTTCTTTTACCTTCTATTACTAAGCTATTCATTATTCTTCCAACATATTCTTCATCTCTCTTCATGACATGTTCAAACCAAAGTAATTGTCTCTCTTGTATCTTTCTAGAAAGTTACTTGATTCATTTCCCTTATCCTTTTTCCCACTACCCAGCTGAACATCTTCATCTCTGCTATATTAATTTTCTATTCATTGACATAGACATCTGCCATTTTGAATTATCTTTTTCAAGAAAAACTGTTAAAAGTTGCAAATGAGGGTACTTCCGGTTAACCAATTATAACCAAAATCTAATCACATCTGCATACGGATCTAAACTCAAGGAATACGAAAAAATATAATTTTTGGAATCGTGGTATTGGAAACGATTACAGACATCATCGTAAAAAGAGTAAATTCGTATACTAGGGACCCCAAAACGTGCTTATTCATTAGAAACTCACTATCGATTTTGTGACCACAGGCAATACCTTTCTTACCTAAAGGCGAAGGAAGGTAAAAATAAAAATTATCTAAATATTTTTCTTTATCTTTTAATAAGCGAGATAGATGGCGTAATAGCCAGTGATGTAGTACTAACCACTGAGTGGGTATTGGGTCTGGATTTTTTCTCGACTTTGGTCGGCATCTACACTCGTTATACCTTTTTAAGTTGGGATAGAAAGTGAAGAATAAGGATTATTACTTGCGTATTCTTTGAATTTTGGTTTATGTCTTGGATATAAGTATGGCAATTGTCCAACAGTTACAACTAGCAAATATAATGGTTTCTTCTATATCGACGTGCTTTAAAATAATGCCCACTAGCGCTCGCTTCGGACTTGAAACAAATTACTGAGGGGTCACAGTTAACGTTAACACCGGCTAGGGGCTGCAGCAAGGGTTTGCGCTGGGTAGGCTAGCAACACAAACGGTAGTAACGTACACCCATCGTAAACTCAGTGGCAAAAGTAAAAATAAAAGTAGTGTGTGCGTGCGTGCTTTAAAGTCACCTTAATGATATCAGTCGAAGGGAGTTCATATCCGGAAATACTATACATTTTGATAAGGCGAATATCAAGTAAATAACTTTCTATAACCTTTTCTAAATTATAGTTTCAGGAATAATATTTCAACTTGGTTATCTTTAAGTAAATTACAAAGCCATGTTTAGCTTCAATAGTATGCGAACATCTGAGTCAGCACCCACACCATCGTCAGAAGTCGGTCAGCACAACAAGTAACCACAGACGCGTTTCGCACTTATTGGTGCTCATCAGTGTGGTGTAACCTGTGGTCTCTGTCCGGTCCATAATGAGTGGACTCTTGGACAGAGACAATGAGTCGTGCTGGCGGTGATCTTATGATCATCTATATTGGTAAAAGGCATGTAGAGGTATGTTAGTACCATCAGAGCCCTCTACCGAGAAATATTTTGACTATCGTCAAATGCAAAAAGCAAATTGCGGATTTCTATTTTGAAGCAAATACAAAAAGTAAATTACAATGCCATGTTTAGCTTCAATAGTATACGAACATTTATTAGTCAAAATTCTGTTTAGAAATAATTATCATTCTGACTGGCACACCCAGCAATGGGTAATATGTCGTGATGATATATTTATTTATTAACTGACTGTTTCATCTAGCTGTCAGTGACTTTGACATTTGTGTGATATAATACCGTTCACACTGTCCCTTAAGATAATCCTCTCACGAAGAAGATAACGGTGTTAGTTTTTATGTAGTTATTATTACATTCTTATGTCGAGAAAGCATGTAGTCTGAAGTTCAGTTTTGGGCGCGGGTTAAACGCTAGCCCTATGAGTTACAATGTTACGGTTAGTATATGTTTAATTATGTTTAATGTATTTAATAATAATAATAATAAGTTTAGTGTAAATAATTATGTACAAATAAAAAAGTTAGTATAAAATCTCCAAAAAATGTCTGTATCCTATATCCATATGTGTTCATTCAATAATTATCAAAGAGCAAGTGTGTGTGTTCCTCTTCACTATAGTCGTGGTCGACCATCCAAGCGATTACTAATTACATAAAGTCGTCATTGTTGGTAAAGGAGTAAGTCCACCAGCATTATCGTCGTCCAGCTCCACCCCCCTCGTGTTACAACATGCATAATAAACGGGATTAAGGTAATATCAAAATAAGTTTTCGCTTGAGGCGAAAAACGAAAGACGGCACAAACTCCCAGTAGTGCTCTATCATTAATATTTTATTATCCGAGTTACATTAAAAAAAATCTGACGTGGCCAGCACATAACCTTTCGTGAATTGTACGTATTTTATACATAGAAAGATCGTTTTTTGCAAGCGATTCTATTTTTCCAGTAAATTAAAAAAAATTATTATATATATATATATATATATATATATATATATATATATATATATATATATAGCTTTTAGCAGCATAGGATGTAAAATTTGTCTTTATAATTTTTCATCACTAAATACTTTGGATATGAAGAAAAATATGTAATTATCGGCACACGCACACACACACACACACACACACACACACACACCCACACACACACACACACACACACACATACTGACATCATCATAGAAATAGTAAAATTATACTCTAGGGAAATGCGCTATTCATTAAAAATTCACCATCGAATTTTTTGACGTCTGTATAGTTATTGAAATACGTATTAGTCTTGATTTACATTGGCGATCAACATAGTCTCTTTATATGTCCGTTGGAATGGAGTAGACAATGTTGTATTTGAAATAACACTATTCTGGACTTCCATTGTCTTTATTTAACAAAAAGTAATAATAACACACAACGATACTATTGCTAAAGTATAGTTTGGTTCACGAAAGATGACAATTCAAGGTCATTTATTAACCGTATGGTATATTACTAGCAGATAACTTCACTGCATTTCGTATACATAGACGTGCAACATGAAATATTTTTGGATACATTTTAACTGAAATAAATAAGTGTAATTTATATGAAAATTGTTTCTTTTTAAATAACGCCTTTTTCAAAGATTTATGCTCTTCACATATGTATTTGCAAAACTCAAAAACATAGACTTGACAAAAACCATGGAATAATAATTTGATTTAAATGTCAACGTCACTGGGTAACTATTAGGACAGAGGGCAGTACAGTAGATAATTAGATATCTGTAACTCTACGACATACGTCATTATTATTTGTAATGTGTTGGAAAGTAATATCACCATTTACGTATATTTGTCACACAACATAAACTGTATAGACATACGTCAAATAATCTTTCTCTTTCTAACATGAAATGTTGCTAAGTTACTACTGTATAAAGTGCTGTGTATTCTTTCTTCGAACAAGTGACCATCAATAGTCATCTTTCGTGAACCAAAGTATATCTGTAATCGTCATCAGGTGAATACTAACAAACATAAAGACTACTGGAGCTAATATACTAAAAACATGATTAGTGGAGCGATCAACCGTACAGAATGCAAGTTAGCGAAGCAAAATTGAACATATAGACACACTAGTGTAGTTTAAGTTCATTCAAACGTCTAATCAACGGCTTGCACACGTTGCCTATTTCTACACTTGGTTGGCTGAAGACCTCCTTGTTGTTGTTGATGACTGCTGCCTCTTTGAATTTTCTTTTGTACCAATGTTCCTCTCTGTGTATGATCTTCGTCTCCGGAAAATAGACGCCACCTGCGAGAAGATACGGCGACTGCATCAACAAACACAGGACAAGAAATGGGCAAAACTAACCCGGAATCAACAGAAAGCAACCGACACCCAAAAGGAATCAAGGATACCCATCGTCACCATCTCATCACACCCACTATCATCCACAGAGTTCACCCTATTGGAGAAACGACTTAATTTCTCCGTAACACCGAAAGACGTTCCTGTACTCGACATCATCAGTGCCGTTGAGACAACACGGTTGGAACCAGTGCAGGCGGAAGAATTCAAGTGGAAAGTCAGGAGTGTGCTAGAGAAGGTAAGAAAACATCATAGAAACATCACTAAACAGGAGGAAGCTCCACGAAGACGAGAATCTACATGAAAGAACCACGCTACCATTTGAAGGAATAATGAAGCTACTAGAATGTTGTCTCAGGAACTCATATTTCCAAGAAAAAGACAGATTCTTCGCTCAGGAACTATAAATATAGAATGAACAATATACTAGTAGCACACTGTATTTTATAGTATAAATTTCAATGGTTTAAAGTACAAAGATCGCCTACCAATTTTTGTTAAAATTAAGATACTATCATGTTATGATGTTTAGAATAAACTTTTTCAACTGCACTGACGATATACAAATATGTCCTAAACCTATAATGGGACGAAAAACTAGAAATGTCGAAAATAATTCTTTGCAAATTCATTTCATAAGTCAATTTTTTGTACGTCATTTGAATATCAAAATGATATTCTACTCGAAAAATACGAAAAATTGACAGTCAGCCACTAATATAATAATTCATTTTTTCCTAGTAACGTTACATTTAAACTGAATTAGAAAAAACCTTGTATGTGATTTGTAGTAGAATTCTATTTATCGCACATTATGTATCATTTTGCATCGAAGTCCATAATTAGCTATTGTTGTCCGCTGCATTTAAAATATTGCTCTAGTTTTAAATTTATTAAAACAATGTTTAAATTATTTAGGTTGTAAATTAAAACAAGGGACTGTTGCTAATGGAATAACAAAATTAAAATATAATAGCAGCAATTTATAAATTATGAAACTATAATAATAATGTGATGATGAAAATTCAATCGCGGTTATTTAAAAATAGTAAAAGCTATATATATATATATATATATATATATATATATATATATATATATATATATATATATATATATATAATAACCTTTGTAGATTAAGCCATCGATACACGATTTTAACTAGGTATACTCATATTCTTTGATGAGCGATTTTCATAAAATATTCTTCTCCTATTTTCTTAAAAATTATCTCAAATATCGCTGAAGGCTTTTCTATGCACCTTAAAAATAGCATCTGACATTTGACCTAATATTGGTTAATTACCCACTCATCAGATATTCATTACTCGACGCCGTTGGCTAGCGAGGCGGGATACACCTCCTCGCAAAGTTAAGTGAAAGATAAGGTTTCCGACACGTGGGTGGACGTGTACTCACTCCTGCCCCACTTTCAACGCTACTGATGCTAAAGTTGATTGCAAAAGGGTGGAGTACGTAATTATTTTTAACATGAATATCTTTCATTATTGCACCGGTTTTAACACAAGGACGAGGAGAGCCAGGATTACTTAAATACAAAAGGATATGAGTAAAAAACTGGGATAAGCCATGATATTGTGTCCTTCATCATTCGGTATTAATTAAATTTCACAAAATTTCGTTGTGATTGGTTCCGCGCAAATTTACAGTGCCAAGAAAAATTTACACAATTGGATTATTATTGAACATCTCCCTTTATAACTCCAACTTGTTCTCGTGTATTAACCACTTGCTCGGATTACTCGAAGACGTGTTGGGAGGGCAAGGATTCGAAAATAAAGGGCACGTGGAACACTTTCATATGTATGGCTTTTTGAATACATCCCACTTCTTTATATAACACGAGGATCAAAAAGCTGCTCATCTGGTGGAGCAAGGGTCCACGTAAACTATACAGAAAAATAAGTTGGTTATCAATTAGAAATATTTTAATTGAATAAAGAATAATTTTAAAATAATACGGTTTCTAAATCACTAACACTCATATTAAAAATAAGATTTACCTTTCATTAAAATGCATGTGGAGTTCTAATTCTCGCGAAATATACCCGGTTATATAAGAAGTTAAGTTTCAGAAAAATGTCTCCTGCATGTATTGTAAACAAGATTTTTTCTAAAATTATTCTCAAAAATAAGAAAAATTAAAAAATGTATATGTTTTAAATTTTTGATATACCTGCTACTTGTGCGTTTATGTATGGTATTACGAAACCATCATGCCTTTTATGCTACCTTTTACATATATCATTCTTACTTACGTTATACAGTACATCTGTAACCTGGCAAATGTAATAAATAGAAAAAAAAAACAAAAGACTAGTTGCCATGACAATAATTATATCCCGCATTAGTGCGGGAATCAGCTATATTCCGCACTCATTTCGAGTTTAAGAACATATATTCTGCAGGATTGTAAAAAAAAATTAAGCTGGGTAATTGGAAAAAATAAAATAAAGAATAAACACGAACACGGATTACAATAAAACGCCATTTACTCGAATTAGAATGTAAAGTTAGAAAGGATTGAACATTTTCTTTAAATTATTTAAATAAGGGACCTTATCACTGGTATTGTGAATGTCCAATTTACATTTCATAGAGAGTTCTTAAATTCTTGATTGAAAATATCAAATCACAACTATATTTCGCTTTTTGCTTTTTGACTATCCACTGGCGAACATAATAAAAAATAATGTTTATACATTAAGTACCATAAAGAAATGAAGAATTAAAAAGTTACTTAAATAATAGTATGTTATTCAACAAGCGTGTAATAATGGTTTTAATCAAAAAGGCAAAGTTCGCGTCACGAGCTGTAGATGAAAGTTGTAATTTATCCGAAGGAGTTACAATAATTACGCGCAACGTTTCAATAACAAATTGCACTTTTCGGTCTGGATTAATTTACAAATTTCGACATTTCAAAATTAATAAGACATAACAAATACCGTCATTGTTATAATGTTTAACATCAGAGGCACTTCATTTGTAAACAATCATAAATGATTGTTACTATAGTTACAAATTTGTGCATGATTCGCTACACTAAATAATAATATATGTGTATAAATTAACAAGAGCATATAAATAACATATATGTACATCAAAATAATAATTAGTATTTATATTAAATAAATATTATTTTATTAATGATAGTTATTTATTAATACGTTGTCATGTTGCCAATATTAATATTGTAACAAATTGTAAAACAATAATGCTATTGAACTGAATTTAATTGAGTATAAAATTAAATTGATTTTAATATAACATTTTTTTCATAAAAAAAACTATGAATTTTAAATGTTATTAAAGAGGTAACAATTTTTTTTGTAGCTGTGATAATTATTAGCCCATTTGTAATTATGAAGTCAATAAAAACAATTAGTGAAAACATTATACGTATTTTCAAATAACAATTATTGAAAATTGTTTAAAACATGTAAATATTCAATTAATGAAAGCTTTTTCAGCCAAATATTGTTATGATGATATAATTCCCATTTATATTTTGAAGAGAAATGACTGTAAACTTGTTATTGTCAAACTAAATCCATCAAAACCGTGTCAACTCCCATTTTCAGAAAAAATCAAACAATGAATTCATTGTAAAATTTAACAATCAACTGCGTTATGAAATTTTACGGGTAAATTTAATTGTTTTTGACATTTGTCAAAAACATTTCCCGCCAATCACCGCAAGCTGTGATATTTCATCACTTTTGGAAAATATGAAATAACATTTCGTAGGGAGAAGTAAACTTATTTGGTAAAGTAAATAGGGTAGAAATTAATCAGTTAATAGCAAGAAATATAAAAGTATCGAAATATGTGATTGATGAGATTCGGAAACAATCAATTAGCCAAGTGTTGCTTTTATTTCACACGGATTGAATGATAGACTATATATAGTTTCACACAAAAACGTGATCAAGAAATAACAATTTTAGGGAAAGTAATAACACTTTGGTAAATATTTTTCTTATAGCGTTTTAGTTGTTTACAGTTTCCGTAATAAATATAAAAAATAAAAAATATATATCATCACGGCATATTACCCATTGCTGGGTGTGCCAATCTGCCTTATGTACGAATTTCGGTAATGATAATGACATATTTGTACCGTGCGGGAGTTTTCCAGGTGTCACCTCATAGAGACTCATTGCTGGCGTGGAGAGTACACTACAGGGGTCACATTTGTGTCATTTGAACTTCGAAATATTTCTTTTTGGCGTAGGTCGGGATCAAACCCGGTTCTCCAGTTTCGTAACCAGACTCTCAGGCACGCGAATACGAGACCCCATACCAAATAAAGGGTTTTCCAATAAGAGGTGTTATTTTGATATTCAAAGAAAAATGCCATTTTTTAATATAAATGATCGGATGTTTATTTCATTATAAAGAGGAAGGTATGCCGTTAATAGTGGAAAATAACATCAGGCAAATGACCACCACGACCACGCTGACAGGACAATATCCTTTTCATGAAATTTTCCATAACCAAATCGCAAAGTGGCTGTCCTATGTCCTCGATAGCCTCACGAATTCCATCTTTGAGGTCTTGAGTCGACGCTGGGCAGTTGGCGTAGACCTTCTCTTTCACGTGGCCCCAAAGAAAGAAGTCGTAAGGTGTTAAATCACAAGATCTCGGTGGCCAATTGTGACACCTCTTCGAGAGATAACACGGTCCGGAAACTTTTCCCGTAAAAGATCAATGGTTTCGTTGCTTGTGTGGCACGTAGCGCCGTCTTGTTGAAAGTAAACGTTGTCCAGATCAATACCATCCAATTCCGGCCATAAAAAATCGTTAATCATCTCTCGATAGCGCAATCCATTCACCGTAACTGTTGCTCCAGCCTCATTTTCGAAAAAGTAAGGTCCAATGACTCCGCCGGACCATAAACCGCACCAAACAGTCACACTTTGAGGATAGAGAGGCTTTTCAACAATAACTCTTGGGTTTTCTGAGCCCCAGATGCGACAATTTTGTTTGTTGACGAAGCCACCGAGGTGGAAATGGGCCTCATCACTCAAGATGATTTTTCGATGGAATTCCGGATCTTTTCATGCATTTCAACGACCCAATCAGCAAAGACACGACGTTGTTGATGATCGGCCGGCTTGAGTTCTAGTGTTAACTGGACTTTATAAGCCTTAAGACCCAAATCTTTATGCAAAATACGGTGTAATGACGTTTGTGGAATGCCTAATTCCAAAGAACGACGAGGAATGGACAAATCTGGGTTTTCTTCAACACTTTCGGCTACAGCAGCAATATTCTCGGCTGTTCTTGAGCGACGTGCACGGGTTTTATTCTTCACATCACCAACTTGTCCCAACAGCTCGAATTTTTCCACCAATTTCTGTATTGCGGTCCGACAAGGTGCTTCATGACGACCCAAAAATTGTCGAGTTTTACGAACCGTCTCTGCCAAATTTTCACCATTTTTATAGTGAATTTTAATAATTTCAATGCGTTGTTGAAGCGTGTATCGTTCCATTTTTATTAATGGCGTAGTTTCTACTTGTCAAATGTCAAAAAATGACAGCTTCAAAAGCGACATCTACCAAAATAGCGGGCTATTCAAAATAACACCTCTTATTGGAAAACTCTTTATGTATGAACACCACAGGCACAATAATAAATAATACAGCTTCATATTTATGCTGTAGCTAAGAAGATTCAGTCAAACTTTATACTTTAAACCAGAATTACAATATGCAACTTTGATATGGCTATCTAAATTCTAACTTAATTTCAATATTCACTTGATTTTCAGGTGCGTAGAAAACACTACTAACGGAATATAAGATTTATACCATATATCACCAACACGGCTTATATTTTAAGCTACTTTTATACAAAAAAAGTAATTCGAAAATTTGACAGAATATATTTTCATTTGACATTTCATTTCGATACGATATTGTCTATTTAAGCCAAGTTTAATATTTAAGTTACGTTGGCGCAACCGGCTATTAGAAGTCTATCCGACTTATAACGTAGAATTTAAATTAGTTTATAGTTGTAGTTTCTATCATATTATATCTTAAAGGAATTAGTATGAATGTGGAAAAATAATTACAGTATTTCTGGTACCGCTTCAAAAAATGAAAAAAAAAGTATGAATGCATATCTGTAGAAATATAATCTTTATTTTTTATAATAATATAAATCGCGAAAACTGTTTTGAGCTTCAAGGAAAGTACCATTTCTCGTTATCTGATTTACACTAAAATGTAATGGCTTCTTTCTGTATTAAAATAAGTTATATAAATATACAAGGTTTCAACATTTTCTGAATGATAATATTTGAGTTAGAGCGTAAAGAGGCTCCACACACACACACACACACACACACACACACACACACATACACTCACAGACATCATCGTGAAAATGTTAAAATATGATTCTAGGAACCTTAAAACGTGCTCATTTACCAAAATCACGATATGCGATTATTAGCACAATCCCTTTACCTCCCTTACCAAGGGTAGCGGGAATATTTTTCTAAAGTAAAAATGAATTATGGATTCCACTTATAAAATGTAAAATTGTGTTAAATCTGGAAAACGTAACGATAGATTAATTATTTACTACGCCACTGAATAGATAATAAAAATATATAACTTTTTTATTTTAAACATTTTTGCTATTACTGATAGTTTAAAAGTAATTTCAAAATGAAAAAATCTGATGGTGCCATCACAATATCACCCGCCATTTAATTTTTACTAATAATTTAAATACATACCTACATATTTATTAATGCTGAAAACTGTATTAAGGTCCTTTCCATATGGATGGTGCAGAATGAAAACCTGTCAAAAACTGCTACTATTCAAGACATTAAAAAACATATTTATGAACAAAAACTTCTACAAATAAAGTTATAGATATCATTAAACTTTTAATAATCATCATCCGACTTTATATAACGATAAATTTTAACTCTACTTATAGTATATGGACTCCTATATAATATACATCATGACTTGGGGAGTAATTTGTAGCAATGTTTTCCTACGACGTAGATGAATGCTTTTCTTTTTATATTACTACGCTATTGATGTAGGAGGTAATTGCAACTTATGTAGAATGATTTTGTAGATTTTATTAATATAAAATAATAAAATGGTCAAAATTTGATATAGGTTTCCATTCTTCACCATCGATATAACTATTGTTCTATTTTTTTTTTTTAAATGTTACTATTATTAATTTGAATTGATTATTCTTATTGATAGTTATATTTATCTGTCAGATACATATATTTGAGTTGAACTGTGTAACCAAGGGGTTGTGTTTAAAGTATAGATTCCGGGATTTAAATTATACATTATTTTATAAATTTATCCATTATATATAGAAAAAGTATTAATGCATACCTGTAGCAAATTTAAAAGTCTTTAATTTTTATAATCACAATTGCGAAAAAATAACAGTGAAAGGTATTTTCGAAGAAAAACTATATTTTGAGCTTCAAGTAAAGTGACATTTCCGGTTATCGGATTTTCACCAAAATCTAATCGCTTCTTTCCATGATAGATTCAGGTAGAAATATATGATTTCAAAATTTTCTGAATGATAGACACACACATACACAGACACGCATATACACACACACATATACAGACACCATCGTGAAAATGTTAAAATCGGATTATAGGGGCCTTAAAACGTGATCATTTACCAAAATCTCGATATGCGATTTTTCGCACGAACTGTATACCTCCCTTACCATGAGCAGCGGGAGGTAAAAATCGACCAAATTAAGTTTTCCGTCATTTTCTTCTAACCTATATTTTTTTTTGGCAAAACAAAAGCATATCTAAGATAGCCCCCCAAAGGCGCACCACATGTCTCTTATGGTTTCCGAGATCCCAATGGTGGTCACCTACTTTCGCAGTCTATAGAGTACTGTCAAAAACTTCAGAAATTATGTTTCTTCTATACATACATACCGTGTGTCCCAAACAAACCTTGACATAGGCGTTTAACATGGGAAAACAGTTTTTTGCAAATAAAAAGTGTCCGGCAGATTTTAAGCCATGCTATTGAACATGATAATAGTGCATTACCTCCTGTACGTTATTTAATACTAATTACTGTATTATCAGTGCATAAATTAAAGAAAATTATAAATAACTGTCAATAAATATTTGTTTCAATATTTTATTACGTAATAGAAAACATTTGCAATTGTCATTGTGGCTGAATGGTTAGCCTGTCTGCCTGTGGAATGAAAGAACTTTTGAAGGTTGGGCTCCATCAAGCTAAACTTTTCATTTTTTATATAATAAAAAAATTATCGCTAGCAAATTCGTCTGAAATTACCAATTCTCATCATTCTTAAGTGGAACGTAAGTTTCTTTGATCGAATTTTATATGCATTTAATGGTATGTAGTCAACCCCTAGTTTACAAGAGACTGACGGCTTATAGTGTCTTACGAATCCCTCAGCTTAGCTCTGCTTTTGGTTACTGGAGACTTGCGGAACAATAATCCACGTCCACATATATTGCCTGTGTTAGCAATTGTACATACTTGTATTATCAATACACCAACCACCAAATTACAGCAATAGACGATTTAAATTATCTGGTGTAATATTTTTCTGACACACTGTTACTATTTCAAAACTTTTTTATTTGATTTGACTCCTACTTCAACAAATAAATAGAGGAATAGAATAGTAACAATATTGGAATAGTAAGTAATTAATTGGGTATTCAAACCTTAAATTTCTAAAATGTGCAACTTCAGTGAAGAACAGAATGTAGGTTAACAACAAATCCTTTGTTGAGACACAATAATAAGTTGCACTCATAATACATGCTCAAAAGTTCTAATTATTTATTATTTTCAATGATTCTTTATAGTCCGGAGGTTATTTATTATTTGCCACTGACAAGTTCCAAAATTACTCTTTATAAATAAATAATAAGAAAGGGTAAAGTTTTGGAACTTACCAGCGGGGCATTGTAGCTGGACGGCTCCACCGAGGGCTACCTCCACTTGGCGACCCGTAGAGCTCAACTCTCCCACGTCGAAATCGGGTTCAGGGGTAACATCACTTGGCTCATCTGTAATTAAAGATTCATTATGTGATAGACCACCAATATCTAAACGTTCATAAACATATAAGATTCTTTAAACGTATATTATACATACTTTTAAAATATAATATTGTTAAGAGAATGGGTATATTTCCAGGACGTGAGCGGGCTCGAGTGCGAACGAAGAAGGGTGGAGATAGCCGAGCGCATACAATATAAGTGTTAGTGATCGGTAAAGTAACGCAATTTGCTTACCGCCTACCTACATAATTCCCGATAATTTTAATACACTTTATTTTGAAAAACAAATCCTAAAAATCAATAAATAATTAAAAAAAGAAAATATGAGTATATTGTATTTAATGCAATAGTTATTTATACTGCAAGACAGGTAAATAGTATTTACCAGTCGAGAAAATGTTCAAGACTGATCAAAGATATAGTCAAATTTCTTGACTGTCGGGTACAGTAATAAAACTATAAATGAACTATAAATATCGCAATTATGATAAAGCGGCATATCCTTTACTTTCTGTAGTATAATACTGTTTGGCTTCGGCCCATATTTTTGAGCCGCTCTATTCATTTATGTTAAAGGACTGTAAGGCTATTTTCCTATACATACTTGGTAGACGTTTGATTCAATGAATGAATAGAGCGGCTCAAAAATATGGGCCGATGCCTAACAGTATTATACTGCAGAAAGTAAAGGATATGCCGCTTTATCATAATTGCGATATTTATAGTTCATTTATAGTTTTATTACTGTACCCGACAGAGTTAAAAAATTTGACTATATTTACCTACCTGTCGAATTACATATAAGATTTTTTTCCACTCCCCATGTTTTATTTTTTTTATCTTTTATTGATATATTGTCACAAAAGATCTTAAAAGTATTCATCGGAAAATTTAAGAAGATAAACGCTATCATCTGCCGTATTTGACAAGTCACATTATTTATGAAATGAGGAGAATTTGAAAGAACTTAAGTTTAAAATATCTAACTGTTGATATTTAACAAAAAAGGGACGTAAGGGAGCCGCGTTGGGAAGTTAGGGAGCTACTTACAACCCGTTGTTAAAAAAAACCGATACCTTGACTGTAAAATGAACATATGCACGTTTCTACAAACAACGTCCTAATAGTCTAATTAGGATATCAGTAGTGGAAAAAATACTTTAAATTTGGTTTTAGTTCATTTAAAAAAATAATAATAATCGAAAACTGCTTTATCTTTAATTTTTAAATTATCAGATAAATATAGTTGGAGGAAGAAATATTTGGAACTGACTTATGCAGGGTTTACAATCTTTTATGGACGGTTGGGTTTGTTTGTGGTCAGGACTCATAAATTATTCGAACTTGAAGGCATCAATTTTAGGGTAAGAAATGGGCCGTATTAAAAAAAAACCGTACTCAATGTTTGTATAAATTTTGTAAATTGAAACTATATAATAAATAAAAAAGACAATAAAACAAAATTTTAGTTTATTAACATCTTATAATATTTTAATCTCTTTTCACTTTACAAATTGACGTTAATACACTTAAAACGAATTATTATTTTAATAGTACATCTTGAATGCAAATTTCGGGTACGGCCCAGCACAGAAAACTCTACCTGGCTCCGAGTACCCTTACCTCAAAGTCCATAAAACTTTATAACGGCCAATTGGCAGAATCTATAATGAGTTCCAAATGTTTCTTCCTCCAACTATACTAAATACTAATATTATATAATAATAATAATTTGCGCCCGCAAAAATAAGAAATCGCTCACTGATGGGCGGTACCGCCCACGTTAAGAAACCCAACTCTAGAACATAATGAACGTGCAGCGAAATAACGGCGAAGATTCTAGGAAAGCGATGGTGCGGTAAGGTGCCAGTACAGTATTGAGTATTCATTTACATAATAAAACTAATTATTTCGTATCTGTGATAGTGCTTTAGTAGTATTTAGTTATGTGATAAGTAGTTAGTGTTTTAATGTATAGTGTAAATATTAACACAAAATAAATGCCCGCGCGGTGGCCGAGCAGGTTAGCGGACATCGCTTAACGTGCTGTGACGTCACCGGAAACATGCTCCGTGCGTTCGAATCCGTCAACCGACAAAGTGTGATTTGTGTTAAAAAATAAATACAGTTATTTATATTTATCATACTGGGATGCTTTAATCTGGCCACTTATACATCTTAAATAAATGGCTGAAATGTAACCGGCAATAACCGGCAGTGCTGATAACTGTAATCTGAGTCCAGTTAGAAAGGGTAAGTGTAATAAAAGTAATATTATACTATTCCACCGATGTTACCAATTGTAATTAAATCTCAACGCTGATCGCCAATTGTAATAATATAAACTTTTAATACTATCTCTTAAGCTTTTATACTCCAATAAGTCCGAGCGGTTTTGACTTACTTTATTCCGAGCAGTAATTTTCTTCAGAAGCTTTTTGAGTTCAAAAAGGTGTGAATGAAATTAATTAAATAATTTTTAAAATTTAACAAAATATATTTACAACGATAAAGCTAGAAATGAATATACATACAAAATAAAATTATAACTATAAAACTTAAATTAATAGGTATTAAATTCTGTATAGTCAAATACAATAGCAATTTATAACATCATATTAGAATGACAAATTACAGTAAGTTCAGTCCAAAAAATTACATACCTTAACTTGGTTTAATTGTCGCGGGAACAACAACTATTTGGTTAAATGATATCACAAGAAATTCGTAATATTTCAAATTTTAGCTTCCACGCATCTTTCCTGAACGACGAACCAACACCCAATTCCTATCGTTTCACTCGCAGAGTCATTCATTCGTTTATGATGATTTAGCATAATGGTTCGTCTCTCCTCTTGTAAGGCTAAAGCAAAACTAATATAAATACGATTTGTTTTGCGATTTAACTTACATGTGAAATATACATACTTTATCTTAATTACGAATATTAGAAGTAACCTTTGCAATCATTACATAAGCATCGACAGCTATATACAAGTCCTGAACAGATATATATACATATATATATATATATATATATATATATATATATATATATATATATATATATATATATATATATATATATATCTGTCTATCTGTCTATATCGCCGTCTTCGATATCTCCCTTGTCGTTGGAAATACAGCATAAGTTTATTAACAGAATTTATTCGTCTACTTAAGGAGCATAACGTAAAATTATTTTCACATATACAGGGTGTTGCATTACGGTTCGGCGAGAATTGTTTCTCTTTTTTTAAATGGAACAACCCTATATATTTTTATATATTTTGAATTGTATTTTATTCACCTATACAAACATATGAATTTTGTTGTAGTTTTCCACGGCGTTGCCAAGTTATTCCGTTTTTCCTCTAAAAAATACCGAATACACGCATTGCTTTATAAAGGCTTACTGAAGTTATTTTAATAGTAAAAGTTAAGAATTTTCTTTTCTGTATAACTGTAATTATACTCTATGTTCTGACATTTTTTTTTTAAATGTAATTATACAGGGTGTTCAATAAAGCGAATCAAATGTGCTCAATTTCAAATGACTATAACTCGTCATTTTCAAATGGAACACCCTATATTTTATTATTCAGTTGTGTGTATTTTTGTATTATCTTCATATGTTATTAAGGGTATCCTATGCCTAAAATCAATATTTTCGGAAATTTTCACCATTTTTCTCTAAATTTATATATTCAATTAAAAATTAAATCTAGTATATCATGGATATTGTACATGAAAGGGGAAAAACATGCATTTGCACATCCCTTGAAAAAATGTAACTTTCAATTATAAGGCATTTGACCTTGAATGCTTACCCTGTATATATATAAAATAAACACTTTTTAAATATAAATATGAAAGTTTTAATATTTAAAAAAAGTCAATATATACTTTGAAAATTGTGTCTTGGTGACTACTAACCAAAAAACGCTGCAGTGTACGAGTGCTTTGGTATTATCGATACCAAAACTTTACTACGTATTATGAAAGTATCATATTTTAAACATGTAGATACGGTATTTTGAAAATCTAATATTTTAAATTCAGGCAGTATACGAAAAATAAAATAATTAGAATTTATGAGCTGATGCAATTCCCGCGGTGGATAATTACTAATTAAATAAAATACTGTTGTGTTCAAATAAATTGCAATTTGTTATATGATATCTTTACTGAATTAATCTGTTATTCTGTGTTTCGGAAATTTGAAAGACAAAAATATAATTTTTGTACTTAGATGAATTTCTAATAAATGACATGTCTATTTTCACTCTTACTTGCCTTGATTCAACCATTGATCGTCTTGGTTTACATATTCTTACATTCTTTTGAACCATTTATGTAGAATTACAAAGCTGTTTTGTTGGAAACAATGCTGTTTTCTTTGAGTACTCACATTTTGTAATTTCTTTTGAAAAAAAAAAAACTAATCTGATATCATATTACGATGCATATGCAAATACGGGCCTTTCAAAGTTTTTACTAAAGCTTCATATAATTAACATGGAAAACAACTGTCATTAGCATACACTAATTAAATGATGTTGTTTCTAGGATAAGTAAATTGTTTTGAATCTACTAACATCAAAGAATGATCTTATATGTAACAAGTAAATTTTCATATATCCTAACACATACATAATTTTAAATGGCTATAAATAATTAAAAAAATGAGACGAACACAATACATCCCGCCAATTATTTTTTATTAATTTAAATACATACCTACGGGATCACGTGGCCGCGTGCCTGAGTATCTGTTCGCGAATCTGGGGAACCGGGTTCTATCCCTACTGACGCCAAATATTTAGAATTTTAAATGGCACAAAATTGACCCCTGTGGTGTAATATTCACGTCAGCAATGAGTGCCCGTGAGATGACGCCTGGTGAACGCCCGCACGATACGTACATATATGTCATTATCATTACCAAAATCTGTGTATAAAGCAAATTGGCATACCCAGCAATAGGTAATATGCCGTGATGATATATTTATTTAATTTCTTATTTAAATACATACCTACATATTTACTAATGCTGGAAACGATATTAAGTTCCTTTCCATTTAACGTTACTATTATTAATTTGAAATGATTATTATTTGACACTGACATTTCAGTTACATATATTGGAGCTGAGCTATGTAACCATGGTATTGTGTTTAAAGCAAAAGCCCCGGGATTTAATTTTAATATTATTTTATAAATTTATCCATAAAATATATAGAAAAAAGATGAATACAAACGTATAGAATTTTTTTTATAATAATATAAATTGCGAAAAAATAACATTTAAAAGATTTTTTTAAAGAAAAACTATTTTGAGCTTCAAGTAAAGTGCCATTTTCGGTTATCCGATTGACACCAAAATCTAATGGCTTCTTTCCATATTAGAATAAGGTAGAACATGGTTTCAAAATTTTCTCAATGATAGTATTTGAGGATCCACATTCACACACATATATACACACATACACATCCACAGACATCATCGCGAAAATGTTAAAATCGGATTCTATGGATCTTGAAACGTAGTCATTTACTAAAATCTCAATATGCGATTTTTAGCACGATCCCTATACCTCCCTTACCAATGGTGGCGGGAGGTAAAAACGTTAAAAATTAGTTATATTAGAAGATGTAACGTCTCGGATGGCTTGTTAAATCAATATATCTGATAGTGAGTGAACTAAAATAGATAATTAACAAACACTAAAATCAAGATTATTAATAAAACGTGTTAGCGAATCCCTAGACTGAAGAAGTTCACATTTAATCAACAGCAAATATTAAATTCTAACATTTGCACTCTTTGCGAAACATTTTGTTTTGAATTGATCTAGGACATTGACGCAGAACCTGTAAAGTAATTTACCAAATTCGAAATAAACTCAACACACAAGTGTTAATACATATTTATTTCAGACTTCAATATCACAAAACATTCGAATATTTTTTTATATGTACAGAAACCGCTGATTTTTTTTATAAATTGCAAATAATTTACTTCAATTTTGACTCGATGATTTATATTTTAACTATTTCTTGATTTTTTAACTCTTTAAATAGCGATTCTTTCATATTTTCTTTAAATATATCGTAATTTAAATATTGCCGCGTCATAATGACCTAATTTTGATTACACAAATGGGAGTTATTACGAGAGTGAGTACCATAATAAAACCAGTATAGTATTCAGTCCCATAATGATATTTTGGATTTAAAATTTTTCATTGTTTACGCCAGTTACTAAACTTCGCCTCATGTGATACTCTTCACGGCTATAGTATAGTATGAAACGATATTTGAAACTCAATGAATAAGCCTTTTATAAAGTTTTCGAGACCAGCTGTAGAGGTAGGTACTTTTTTCTATCGTGTAATATGATGGTCCGTACCCGAAATTTGCATTCACGATTTTTCTTAAATTACGAGTATATACCTTAATCCGGATTATATTTTATAAATAAGTGCGTTTAAAATGTACTATTTGAATAGAGATTAAAATATTATATGCAATCATAAAAAGGACTTTATACACAGTAAGTTCGATAAAAACTGTTTTAATACGGCCATTTCTCAGCCTTCAAGTAACATCCATAAATTCTAATAATTTATGGTGTATGATCACTAAGCTACCCAACTCTTAATAAAATATTGTAAAATCTGCATGAATCAGCTTCTAATATCGTTTCGTACAACTATAGTATAATTATTGACGTTACGATCATTTATGACATACATAGTATTATCTTCTCCTTCTTTCAAAATTCTTTTGATCTAAAAGTATTTTGAATTCGAAATTTTCATAATTTCTACTTACCTGTTTCAGCTAATTTTATCATCAAAGTGCTATTTAAATTGCGTACTTTTATTACATGAAGTTCTATAATAACTTTAATCCAGGCACCAACCACATTCACATTTTGGTATTTATTATAAATTAGCACTGCCGCTGGGATCATAATCTGTTAAAGTTGTTTACCAAATACGAAATAAAATGATAAGAATTTTTTTTTTCATAGTAATGTAATGTCAAAAATTTCATTTGCGACAATATTGTTTATATAAATGGGGTATTCTACCATTGCAAAGAAATAGTAAAGTTCAATAATATTTAAATTACACTTGGTACTTTGTACATTGTACAGTTTTCTATTATAGTAAAGTTCAATAATTATAAGGTAGCATACGTTAAAATAAGAGGTTTAGTTAAAAGAAAATTATGAAAAATTACTTTGCTGTAATAAAAATTCTTAATTATTGTAAACGTGGCGTCATATTCCGTGGGAACGCCCCGAGCGAACTAATCGGTTATTATCGTAAAATTTCGGATGAATTCGGGCAAACTAGACCTATTATTCATTGTTTTCCTTTGAATTCAAATTAAGAAATATAGCAAGACTACTATCATCCTAATGACAATGTCAAAATGTTTCATGATATAGATGGAAATAATATTAATTTTAAATATTTTATTTATTTTAAACATTTTTTTTTATATCTGCATTCATTACTAATTAATATGACAAGGTAAGAGATTTAATAAAATAAATAAAAAAATATATGCCTAATGCAGACATTCCAGATATCCCTTAACTGTTTGAGAAGAATATTCAACTCGGAACTATGGTACATACATACATACATACATACATAAAATCACGCGTGTCCCACTTAGTGGGTTCGCACAAGCCCGATAACAATAAGAACAACATCAACATCATACAACAAATCCTTACTCTTAACATATTAAAGTGACCGATTTTCGGTAGCGAAATACCGCATCCGGATCACAATAATAGTTAGGAAACAATCATCCTTCGCCACACATTCCTATCTAAGCAGACGTCTTTCGCCTCGGCCACACTCATAATCGAATTCATACATGCTCTTCTTCTCTTCACACTTGGAAACGCTCTCTCTTTAAGCACCCTACCAATCACATCCATCCACTTACACACTGGTCGGCCACGCAATCGAAAACCCTCAACTTCACCAAGATATATACGCTTAACAAGCCGTTCTGACTCACACCAACTCTCTTAATCACATTGTTCCTAACCATACATTCCTCATACACCAAATTATTCCTCACGCGATCCCGTCTGACATACCCACATACACCACGTAAATACCTCATTTCCACGGCAGTCACTCTCTTTTTATGCTTCCCCGTCCATGCCCAGCATTCGCTTCCATACATCAAAGCAGGCACTAGCACTCCATTATATACACTCAACCGAGCATCCCTTGATACATTAACATTTCGTGCAAACGTACCCAGAGCACCCATTACCTTACATCCCACACTCACTCTCCTTTCTAACTCTCGATCAATTCGACCATCTCTTGACATCATGCTACCCAAATATACATACTCATTTACCTGCTCCAGTTTCACTCCATCCACCAACACATTGCACTCAGTCACCAATTTACTTCTTTCAAATACTAACACTTTGGATTTATCAACATTCAACATCAGATTCATACTTCTTCCAACTTTATGTATTCTCTCTATCATTCGCCTGAGTTGCTCTTCACTTTCTCCTAAAACAACTACATCATCAGCATACGCTAACGCAGGCACTACACTTTCACCAATATGTACACCATCCATTTCATTCAAAGCTCTCCGCAATAACACATCCATATACAAGTTGAAGAACCACGGACACATACCACAGCCTTGTTTCACACCAACATTTATACGAAACCAATCACTCAGTAGTGTATATACCCATATTCAGCGTCGAATAATTAAAAACTCATTAAGAGTGGCGCCGGCCTTGGGGAAAGTTTGTTATTAATTATTGATAGGAATTTGAGATAAATAAATATTTGTTTAAAATAGATAGGAAAATATGTGTGCATATATTGGTTAGTTTAGTTTGTGCATTCGAAAACTCAAAGTTTAAAAATAACTAATGAGTTTTTAACTGCCGTTATCTGTCACTTAAAATTGTATTGTGAAAATATTTTTGGGTAAACGATAATGTTTGAATATTTGCTAATGACTGATAATTATTTTCGAATAGATTTAAAAATGTGCAGTATCTGATAGAATATTAACTGCCCTATTATCTGTCACTTAAATTCTAATATGAAATATTTTGGGGTAATGATAATAATAAAGAAAGTTGTCTGTAGGAATACAGTTGAAATATTTATTTAAACTTTCTACAGAGTATTTCAAGGATTAAAAGAAAAGAAAGCGTTTTGTGAGATATACGAGTATATAAATGCAAGTTTTATTTTACATATTCTATTAGAATCGAACAGGGCGCTACTGAAGACATCAGTAACAAGAACAAGCTAGGTAAGGTTATATTTAAATCACTTAATTATTTATTGTATTCACTTGTAAAATTTGTTCTTAGATATGGACTTTTCTAAACTAAATCAGCGAGGTCAGTTGGCAAGATACGAAACCCCGCACGAAGATATCGGACTTGGAAAAAGATAAATTGTATAAACTAGTTGACATAAAGGCTGTAAATACAACGTTTGGAAGAAAGATTATTGCAGAGTGTGAAGAATTCATGCTATATCTTTCCGCCCGTTTTGATAATTTATCCGATGTAGAATTATCTGAGTTGAAAAAATCCGTTACCGCATGGAGTTTAAAATATACAGGTGTAAAACAATATGGACCTGGCAAACAAGCAACATTATTAGAATTTGTAGAAATATAATTATTCGGAGTATATGTATATATTATGTTGAATGTATAAATAATAATTTTTGCTTATATGTGTATTTTGATAGTAATAAATATATTAAATAAATTTACAAATACTTTAGTATTATTTCATACTCCATACTGATAACATGGCTTATAAATTTCAACACCCGTTTTCGGCTATAATAGCTGGTCCCTCTGGCAGTGGAAAGTCATACTTTGTTAAAAAATTTCTAACTAATATTAGAGACATGAGTGATACAAATTTTGGAAAAATTTCTTGGCATTATGGAGCCTGGCAAAACTTATTTAGTACAATAAAAGGAGTAGAGTTTGTTGAAGGTCTACCTGATATCGAAAACATAGAGGAAATGATCCTCATTTAATAATAATTGATGATTTGATGTCTGAAGCAGATCAACGAGTTGTTGATATATTTACAAAATGGTCACATCATAAAAATTTATCTGTGTTTTTTCTTACTCAAAATTTATTTCACCAAGGAAAAGGTCAACGAGACATATCCCTCAATGCAAATTATATAATTTATTTTAAAAATCCTCGTGACAAAGCGCAAATATTACATCTGTCACGACAAATATTTCCGGAAAATATAAAATTTATACAAGAAGCATACAGCGATGCAACTTCAGAACCACACGGTTATTTAATTTTTGATCTTAAGCAAAACACACCTGATTGGCTGCGTTTTCGTACGTCACATGACGGGTTTACATATGTGTATTTACCTAAAAACAAGTATAAATACAGCAACAAACACATGCCTACAATTATTTCATAACAATGAGTAGTGCTGTTATAAACCATGCAGAATTTCTGCGAGCATTGCATAAATTAAAATCAAAGGACAGGTTAGCGTTATTAAAAAACGCTGACTGCAACTCTGTTAAATGCATTTGTGAATGTGTTTATAATATTTTACATGGTACAGTCCCCCTCAGTCGAAAACAGCAAGCTTCACTTGTAAGACAAAAATATTTTAAGGAAACTTACAAAACGTGGCGACAGTTGGAAAGCTAAAAAACGCGTGTTAGTTCAGTCTGGTGGAGCATTCCTACCATTTTTATTAGCACCTTTGTTAACCGGTGTTCTAAGTAGCTTATTTAAAAATTAAAATGGAGCATGCTAGAAAAATGGTCTTAATATCACCAGAAAATTTAAATCGGTTACATAATAATAATAATAATGAAAAAGAAACTATATCTAGTCAGCTAGATAAAGACATGAAAAATATTTTAAGTTTAAAATCATCAGAACATGAAAAATGGATAAAGTACCAAGAAATATTGCAAAGATATTTATACTTTCAGAAACAAAGTAGAGAACCTATTAAATTACCTATCGAACATGAATTTACTTCAGATTCAAAATTAGCTTTAGAGAAGAAAGACGGTGAAACAGGTGCGATCAAACAGGAAACTATTTCAGAAACAAAAATAGCTGCAGAAACGAAAGACGATACCAAAAATATAATAAATGATATTCCTAAATCTCATCAAGAAAAAGCCCAATTGATACTAGAAAAATTAAAATTAGACGGAACAGTTACATGGAATGAAAAAGGTTTAGTTTCCATTCATGAAAAAGAAATTCCAAATTCAAATATATCAGATTTAGTGGGGGATATTGTAAGACGTAGAAAACGTAGTAATCCTGAGGGTTGGGAACATTTTTTGAATACACTAAAAGATATAAATATTCCGTTAGAATTAATTAATAATCCACGAAGAAAAAAACTTTTTAGATCTATATCAGTCAACGAAACTCCTGCGAAAAATAAAAGAAGACGGGATCATATAAAAGACGATTCGTCTGAAACAGCAAAAGTTAAAAAAATTGAATGGAAGCGATTTACATTGTAAAATGGATAAAAGTTTATCGAAAATTTATTTTGATGCGACAAATCCAGCAGGATTTTCGGGTGTAAATAATATAAATTCTATGAAAGGTAAATATAAAGCAGAAGATATACGAAAATGGATTAGCTCGCAGGATGCATATACATTACATAAACCAGCGCGAAAACATTTTGTAAGAAATAAATACAATGTTTCAAATATAAATGACCTCTTCCAAGCAGACTTGAATGATATGCGCAAGTTAAGCCGATACAACGATAATTACAAATACATTTTAACAGTCATTGATGTCTTTAGCAGGTATGCTTGGGCTATCCCATTAGAGGATAAGAAACCCTCCTCAGTCATTCAAGCATTTGAAAATATATTTAATGAGAGAAAACCAATTTACTTACAAACGGATAAAGGGTCGGAATTCATTGCAAAATCAGTACGCTCATTTTTAAAGGAAAATGATATTAAATTCTATGTGACGCATAATTCCGATATAAAAGCTTGTTTTGTTGAAAGATTTAACAGAACTTTGAAAACAAAAATGTATCGTTATTTTACTTATAAAAATACATATAGATATATCGATGTTTTACAAGACCTGGTTTCTGCTTATAATAAAACAAAACATCGATCAATAAAAATGTCTCCTTTTGAAGTAAATGATAATAATATATTAGATATATGGAGAATTCAGAATAAAAATAAACTAAAAATAAAAGAAAATCAGCAAAAATTTAAAATTGGAGATGTCGTACGTATATCCAAATATAAAAATATGTTTGAGAAGGGATACGAATCTAATTGGAGTGAGGAATTATTTAAAATAAATGCGATTAGTAACAGAATTCCAACTGTTTATAAATTAAAAGATTTAAATAATGAAGTTATAGAGGGCACTTTCTACAAAACCGAGCTGCAGCGAGTTTATATAGAATCTGATACTATGTATAAAGTAGATAAAATATTAGCTACAAAAGGCACAGGCAACAGAAAGAAATTACTTGTCAAGTGGAGAGGTTACAGTGATAAGTTTAATTCCTGGATTCCTGCAAATTCACTTCGTGTATTACAAAATGAATGAGAAAGAATTTTTTATAACTTTGCCTAGTAATAGCTCTATGCAATATTTTCCGAATAATAAAACCACAAGTTATACTACACAGCTGCCCCAAAATATAAAATTAAATGGTTCTTGGGAGGTTGCACTGTCAGAAATTATATATCCCTGCTCAATCTACAATGTTAATGAAAGAGAAAATAAAGTTAAAATGATGTTAAAAACAAAGCAAGAAGAAAATGCACCAGTAAATATTGTACATGCAAAAATTCCTACAAAAAATTATGAAAGTATTGATGCAGTAATACAAGAAATGAATAAAAGTCTTTATGAGGCAGTAGAACAATTGAACGAGGATACACCAGTTAAGAAATATGTAACATTTACTTATGATAAAATAGAAAAACGAGTGTCAGCACAATTTGAAAAGACAGAGGTCCATGCCCTGAAACTATCTCCTCGGCTAGCATTGCAACTTGGTTATTCACCATTTACTGATATATTTGAGCAAGAGACTTCAATTAATTTGCCTAATTTAATGCTAGGTATTCCTCCACAGTTATTTATTTATTGTGACATCATTGAACCTCAGCTAGTTGGTGATGTTGTTAGTCAGTTGTTAAGAATTGTACACGTTAAAACTGATAAATATGTTTTCGGATCTAATGAAATGATATCATACGCGCAACCTCATTTCGTTCCTGTGTTGAGAAGAGAATTTTCAAATATAGAAATAGATATAAGGACCAATGATGGTTTTCTAACACCATTTCAATTTGGAACGTTGAGTGTTAAACTACATTTCCGACGAACATCATGAAAACTTGTCCGTATCAGGAATATTACAATTTACAGGCCGGAAATGGTGTTGGTTCTGTATATAAAGGTCGATATCAACGGGGTCATGGGTTAGGAAGTTTTTTTAGTGGATTGTTTAGAAGTATTTTTCCGTTAATAAAGAAAGGTGTAGGGGCACTTGGTAAAGAAGCAGTTAACACAGGCTTTAATTTTTTGGGTGATTTGACAACAAAACAATCACCAAAAGAATCATTCAAGAAACGTCTCGCTGAAGCGGGGGTCAATTTAAAACGTAAAGCAGAAGATAAAATTGAAAAAATAATCAGTGGGGCTGGTTATAAAAAAAAGCGAATGACTAAGAAACCTACTCATTATAAAACTGTACGTGCTACTGTAAAGAACAAGAAACGCTCTAGACAGACAGACATATTTGACTAAAATGGCATTTCTACACGCTCAGTCCTGTGAATGTATAAAAACAGAATTAGATTTATTTGCTATACCTCCTACACAAACTAGTATTGAAAGTGGACAATGGGTAAATTATAAACCTTTATCCTCCATCACTGAAGACGGACCCATTGAATTTGTAATACCTGGCCAGGGAGAAGACTATCTTGATTTATCTCAAACTATGATTTATATAAACGCAAAAATTGTTAAATCTGATAATTCTGCCTTGGAAGACGGTTCTAATGTAGCACCTATTAATAACTGGCTTCATTCAATTTTTAGTCAAGTGGACATATATTTAAATCAAAAACTTGTATCTCCTCCTAACAATACTTACGCCTACAGAGCATATATTGAAACTTTATTAAATTATGGAAAAGACGCTAAAAAATCTCACCTTACTTCAACTTTATGGTATACTGATGAAGCTGGAAAAATGAATTATACAGATATAGCTGCCAATCCAGGATATAATAAGCGACAAAAATTAACTGAGAAGAGTAAAAATGTTGATATGATCGGACATCTTCATGCGGATATTTTCAATCAAGAAAAAATTTTACTTAACGGCGTTGAAATGAGAGTACGACTAGTTCGATCAAGGGATAGTTTTAATTTACTAGCAACCGACTCAAACTTCAAAGTACAAATTAACGAGGCCACATTACTTGTTCGTCGTGTAAAATTAAATCCAAGTATTTATTTGGCCCATAATAGAGCTTTGGAAATGTCTACTGCCAAGTATCCTGTTACTAGAGCCGAAGTGAAAGCTGTTACCATCCCAGCGGGGATTCAAGGAAAATCTATGGATAATATTTTCTTAGGACAGCTTCCGAAAAGATGCATAATTGGATTTGTATCCAATAAAGCATTCAACGGCGATTACAAAACTAATCCTTTTAACTTTGAAAATTTTAAAATAAACTACTTGTCGCTATGCGTAAATAGACAGCAATTACCATCGAAGCCATTACAGCCGTCTTTTGGTGATACAAAATCATACATTCAGATGTACAATACATTATTTTCCGGAACAGGCATACACTTTGGAAACAGTGGGAACGAGATCGACAGAACCAGTTATCCAGATGGCTATTGTTTGGCGGCATTTGACTTAACTCCAGACCTTTCAGCAAATTCAATGACACACTGGAATTTGACACGTCATGGTTCTTTAAGGATCGAAGTTGGTTTCGAGTCTTCTTTAATAGAGACAGTAAATTGTGTAATATACGCGGAGTTTGATAACATTATTGAAATTGATAAGAATAGAAATGTAATTGTAGATTATGGTAGTTAATAAAGTGTATTCGTATTTTTAAATGATAATAATATATGTATATTTAAATGTTAATATATTGACTTATTTACTACTCCCCTATGTATATATAATCATATAACTATGAAATAAAATTTAGTTTGATGAAAGCATTTGTACTATTAAACAAAATGAATGCTGCATTTATACAAAGAATATTTAGAAAATATTTCAAAAATACATGCGACTATGGTGTTTATGCTGCTAACAATTTACCACGGCAGGTTAATTTTCCATGTGCCATTATAGTTAATACAGACCCTGATACTTTACCTGGTACCCACTGGATAGCAATTTTTATTGATCGAGAGGGATATGGTACTTACTTCGATAGTTATGGACGACCGCCGTATGTACAACAACATAGAGACTTCCTTAAGAAAAATACAAAGAAGTGGACTTACAACACACGCCCTCTGCAAGACGCCACATCATCTGTTTGTAGTTATTATTGTTTAATGTATGTGTTATTTCGAATAAATTTTTATAAACATAATGATTTTATAAATTTGTTCAATAATAATCAACATGAAAATGATGAATTTGTAAGGTACATGTTTTATTATTATTTCAATAAAAGTCAGTAATTGTTAATAAATATTTTATTTTGTAAATATAAAAATAAATAAATATATTTTATACAAAATACATAATAAATTTTATTTATGTTCCTCTACCAATTTGCCGCTTTGGGGCTTGTCACAGTGATTAAATTCTGCCATCTTCTTCGTTCCTCCATACGGAAAGTTCTCTTTGCAGTTTTCGAAAGGCGGTATCCACTTGGATGTAATAGAATTTTCTTATTTCTTATATTCTCTAGCGGTTTATATGTGGGAGAATCTTCATCATCATCCCAATTCTCAGATGATTCTACGACGTAATGTTTGGAAACTTCTACCACTGCCATGCTTGAAAATATTGCTGGTTTATGTAAATACTATAAACTTGGATTGCAAAGTGATAGTTAACACTTCAAATCCATTTATATATACAAGTTAAGTAATTAAAAATCAATTATTAGTAAAATTTATTTATACATATATTTGGAATGCATTTGAATAATTGTATTTACGAGTTCATATTCACAAAATTACTGAAATTTAAAATAATTTTTTTTATACATTTACATACTAAATAATTAAACTGACTCTAATAATTTAACAATAACACTACAAATTTATGTCTGTAATATTTGAAAAAATCAGGGACAGTTTATATAATTTCATTTAAACGAAATAAAATAATTTTATAATATTTAAATAATAACAATATATAAACAAGGAAATACATAAATAAATTTACATAAAACTAAAAACTTACACTAAAATACATACACAATAATTAATATACAAATAAATAAATAAAAACTAACTAAACTTTACATAAAACTAAAAACTTACACTAAAATACATACACAATAATTAATATACAAATAAATAAATAAAAACTAACTAAACTTTACTTTTTTCACACCGTATGGCACACTATTTACATCATCTATTAATCTACGCTTCATAAACTTAATACTAAATGTCTTTTTTTCTTTTTTTGTTATCACTTTATGGTCATCTGTACACCTAATACTATTAAAATATAGTACGGGATTTTCATGATTATGAAAAACTAAATTTTTTAAACAATTAAAATTTACTGTCTCACTGGTTTTAAAGTTTAAAGTTACGCCTTTCACTTTACATACTTCTTTCATATTGCCTGTTGTTGCCGACAACACTTTATAAGCATAATTTTTAGGACCCCCACATACAAATTCTACTATATAACTACCTGAACCATAACCTTCTAATTCATCTGTTAGATCTCCCAGGTAATTTCCGGTTGATGGTTCATATTCACCAGACGAATGACAATATATAATAGAATCTGTATCGTAGTATAAAACTCTACGATCCAGAGGTTCTAAAAACTCATAAAGACGTAGTCGAGCCTGAGCTGTAGTGTATGCAGCTATGACGACGTTCACCGTGGGTAGCTGCTCCATCGCTTCTTCTTTGTGTACCCAGTTTGCGTACATCATCTGATCTCCAGCGGGGATAATCCTATTCACTTGCACTGCTGGATTAGCAAGCAAATCATATAATTCAGCAGCCGAAGAAACAGTTGATGTACGCGATCTGTTTTCTGCTTGCGCAAATTTTCCTGTAATCAGAAAAAATAATTAAATATTATAAAATATATTATAATATAACTTTATCTCACCCCAGAAAGAATTCAACATAAGCTTGGCGTTGGAACGTTTCCCTGCATTTTTCTCAATTTGAGACGGATCAAGTTGAATTCCCTCGTTGTCTTCGTAACTTCTTATGTAACGTGCTTTAGCAGCATCGTCAACACAGTCTGCGGGGTAACCACTGGCCTCTTGCTTCATTTTAAAAAAATTGTTTATATACTCCACAAACAAACCACCTTTTTTTGTGTCTTTATTGTAAATTGTCACTTCATACTGCCAAACCTCGTGCACTTTTAAAATTTTATAACCTACGGAGACGGCGCGACGCACTTCGTCTACAACCCAGGTTCCCACAAATTGTCTTTCAGAGTCACTGTGACAACAATCACGTTGTTGTAGCTCATCACAACAAGTCCGACATAAAGCAAACATGAGTTTCCCATGTGCCTTTCGCGGTAGTACCGGATGAAAAATATCCCGGGATGGTAACACAGTACACTTAATCAATCCTTCTACTTGATCAATATTATTGTCAGGACACAATATATCACATTCAGTACCAACATAAATTTTTGGGTGGCCTATCGGATATTTACCATATTTGCAAACATATGGATAAAGAGAACACACATCTACATATTTAATTTTTTCATCATTTTTAATTTTTTTATATAAAACGGTATTGCCTGTCCTACCACCGAATAATGCGGCGCGAGGTTGTAAAGGTAAATTATTTAATATTTCATGATTACTAAGCAACGTATTTAAATTTTTATCACATTTTAAGTCTTTTCGAAATTCACATTCCCAAATTTTAATGATAGTATACCCCAAATTTTGAATTTTGTCTAATTTTTCTATTGTTCTCTGATATCTATCTTCCAAAGTTTCTTTTGTTGAATTAAAAACTGGTTCATTTCTATTGGTTTTAAAACATAAAGTACAGCCATGCCAGAAACATCCTAGAAATTCAAATACTAATTTATCAGCTGCATAGTAACCATCAACTTTAAATAAATTCCCAATTACTGCTTCCATACCACTGCCTGCATGTTGTATTCTAATCCCCCTTACATTTTCTTGATGTATTAACCACATCAAGGCTATTTTTGATTGATTATCCTTCAATCGATAGCCTTTTTGTGGTATAATACCGATGGTATTTGGTTTTAAAAACAATCTACGGAATACACGGTTACAGGCAGCAGCAACGGTCACGGCCTCGGAAAACGGACACACCTTGCAATCTTGCACGAAAGTTGTACGAAATTTGTCACACGCACGACGCAGAATATCGACATCAGACACACAGTACTCGATGATCTCTTTCTCCATATCAAATATAGCATTCTCCTCTACTTGTTTATTGTACCAATTCAAAAAAAATTGTCGTACAGAAATAGACATATTGTCTACCCCATAATATTCAGTAGAAGGCATTGGACCTATATAATTTTTATTAACTATTTTATTAAAAAAATGAGGAAAAAAACCTTTTTTTAACGAAGCCGGTAAATCCATAGCTTTTGGTAATGCTGCTAATGGCATAGGAAGATAATTTAGAGAATCTACAAATTTTATATGATTAAATTGCATCATCATAATTTTGCAACCATTTAAAATTAATTTTGGTTTAATATTCTGCTCTTCTACTAAATATTTTAAAATAAATTGACAGTCAAAGGATTTAGCATTATGTGCAATACATATTACAGAAGAAAATGAAGTCCTTGGAAGAACTACATAACTTAAAAATTTTTTTACGGGTTCTGTAGTAAAGATATGTTGACGAATGCCACATGAGCTACAAAATTGTTTTAGATCGGTATTATTGTAACAAGCTGAACATGATTGTTGCGCTACACATAAATTTACTTCGTGTTCATAATTTTCACCAACAGATTTTTCTTGACGTGTTTCAAAATCATAATATATAAATAAACTGTTGTCCTTACAATTTGAATTGTCTTTTACCATATAACACAAATGTCCAGAATTTTTATAGTCATTACAAAATTTACAATAGGCCTCACCACACACATGCTGACGCCCCTCCTTTTTCCGCAGGTATGTTTTTAAACATTTATCACATTTTTTAAGTCTTTGGCATGTTACATTTTTATGATTGTCATAGCACTCCTGTCCACGAAACTTTCTATCACACATATCACATTTTATTAAAACCAGGGTAGGAGGGCACGGTGGACTAAATTTACAAAAATAACAAATATTTTCGCAAGAATGTGCTGTTCTTACATAGTAAGGGACATGACATTGCTCACAAAAATATTTGCATGAAAATGTTGCCGTTAAACTTTTAATCACTGTATAGTGATTTTGATGATACAAGAGATTCAGTCTTGGAAGATTTTTTCCTCTTGCACCTTCAAATATCACATTTCCACGGCCATTATACTCATATACACATATGTTATATTGAGTTAAATAACGTTGAAATTCAGTAAGTTCCGGAATACCGGCACCATTTTCATTTATACACACATTCGCATTTAATAATAAATCCCGTGCTCTCATACGCTGGACACCCTGTCTATCACTCACTATGTCTTTAAAACATTGTTCTTTTTTTAACAAAGAGTCTGCAACCACAAGTGCACGAGGCAAGCACAAATTGTCTTTATTTATAATGTCTATAATGCCATATTTCCTGCGACAAAACTCCGCATAAGGGAGGCCATGCCACAGAGGTTGACCGCGTCCTGCAGGCATCGACACTTTGGTCAATTCTATTGCGAATTGACCATCAGAAAAAATTTCTTTATTGCTCTGCAAAATTTTCTCGAGAGCCTCCCACACAACATCAATGTGCAACTGATCTGCACGACGAAAGCTCAACCATGCTGGTCCATTCTCGAGAAGCGGTGTCCTGAAGATGAACCCCACGTAATCGGAGGACTCCACGGAATCCATCACATATTCAGTGACGCTTTTCACACAGTTGTAGAACCAGTGCACTGAATTTTCACCCCTCGGTGGATCATTTACCCTGAACGTAATTTTTCGTCCCGCTATATTGAACCGTTTCAATTTGGATTCAATATCCGATTCAATTGTGAACCGAGGAATATCGGTTTCCCCACGACCAATTTGGTTTAAGCTGCCGTCTATCAAATTGTTACATATTTGATAGAAGGCGTCGTAATTTTCTTCTTCTCGTAGAGAAGAGTCGATGATTTCTTCACAGATTCGAAAGAAGTTGTCAAAATTTTCTTGAGCCATTGCTGCTAAACACACAAAGTAACTATACACATACAGATTGTAAGTATACTAAATGAATTTTCTTTACCTATGTCCTTTTATAGTAAGAGCTTTTGTTGCCCTATGAGTAAATACCAATCTCACTAATGACAAATACTTAAAACTGACAAGTGAAAGTAAATAAGTAATAATAATTTCACAATATTGAAATTTATTGTAGGGAAGTAAATAAATATCAGATAGAAAATTGAGGTAATCAAATAATAGAAAATATTCAACTTTTAAATTATATGTATTTTTTCTCTTACTGTAAACATTTGACAGAGTTTGCATCTTTAATTATTTTGTTACAGTTTTAATTATGTGGTAAATATTTGTTATGAAAGTTTATACAAGAATACAATAGTCATAGGTGTAAAAATTAATATATATATATATATAAAAATGTAAATTCTCCAATATAAGGTTTTTTGGGGTTGAAAATATAAAAATTTATTTAGAGTTTTAAATTATATATTTATGCTCTCTTGCGATAAAAGTGTGCACACTTCGCACATCTTTTATAGTTTTATTATAATAATATGTAAATATTTCGCTAAAAAAATTCTTAAAAGCTAAATTATTTTTATAGGTTCTATTATACAAGCTTATATCTAAATCTAAATTATTCCTTAAACTACTTAATACTACATCTTGAATAAATGTTTTATATACTATACCTATATCTAAATATTTTACACTATATTCTAAAAATTTTGTACTTACAGCTACTTCTAATTCTATTAAATTATTTAATTGTTCTTTGTTAATCGCTAAAAATTTACTATCTATTTTATATTTAAGTTGGCCCTTAGGTAATACCGTAAAATCTACATTATTGGATCTATACACACGTCCGACCGTCGCTTTTCCACTCTTCACATGTTTTAAAAAAATTACAAATTGGTCCATGTCCGTAATGTTAAAATAAAGTTTTTTTATTACATCACCCACTAGTCGAATGGCTACTTTCATCTCGGGGTTGGGGTCAACTCCAATGGAGACGAAAGCTTTTCTGCTTTTCCCTAGAGGAAAAGCAAATACATCCAGCAGCAGATCATTATTGTCCCCTATATGCCTGTTGTGCGGAAACGCGAAACTGGTCACCTCTGCAGAACCCACCAACACATTAAGTCGGCCGTCTTCAAGCCATGTAGATGCTTCAAATTCATCTTTGGAGTCTTCTTCTTCGGAATAAACCATCGGTTGTCCATACGGCTCGCTGATTACGGAGCTGCATGAAGAAGTTCGCCGACGTTTAGAGGTTACTGACTCCTCTTCTTCTTCACGTCCTCTCTTCAGCGGAATATTCAACAGCTCCGATGCTGCCTCCTGGACGATGGAATCGATGTCATCCTCTATGAATATGACTTCTTCATCATCATCAAGAAAGGTTGCGTCGCTATCGTCAACCCTCCTAGATGATGATTGCGATCCGGCTTCATTGTCGTTGTCCTCCACGACGATTACTTCATTCGCTTCCTTTACTAAAATATTTTCTATTACTGTAATTTTTGGTCTGTCCTCTTTGACTGCTGCTGCTGCTGCTGATGGAGGCGACACGGATCCGTATTCGAGCACTACTACGTCGGGGTAGATATGAAACTTCTCCTGCAGGTCGGTCGCTGGTGAAGATGCTCCAGGTTGAATGTTGATGCGGGATGACTCCATGGCGAATACTTACACAGTGTGTGGTGAGAAACTGTACACTGAAGGAAGATTTTTCGAACTTATTTTTATATGCAAATTTCTTTATCGTATGGCCACTAATATTTACTCATTTATAATAAAATTATAATTATATGCTATACAAATTTTCTGAACATTAGTATACCATTATCCAAAATTTCTATATTACTCAAAGTATCATTAATTTTGCAAATAGTTTTCAAACATCACGTAATTAAAGCAATTATCATTACCCCAAAATATTTCATATTAGAATTTAAGTGACAGATAATAGGGCAGTTAATATTCTATCAGATACTGAACATTTTTAAAATCTATTCGAAAATAATTATCAGTCATTAGCAAATATTCAAACATTATCGTTTACCCAAAAATATTTTCACAATACAATTTTAAGTGACAGATAACGGCAGTTAAAAACTCATTAGTTATTTTTAAACTTTGAGTTTTCGAATGCACAAACTAAACTAACCAATATATGCACACATATTTTCCTATCTATTTTTAAACAAATATTTATTTATCTCAAATTCCTATCAATAATTAATAACAAACTTTCCCCAAGGCCGGCGCCACTCTTAATGAGTTTTTAATTATTCGACGCTGAATATGGGTATATACACTACTTCACTCAACCTACCATCTATTCTCACAGCAGCCTCACTACCCTCATACAACGCTCGAATCGCTCCCAACCAGTTAACTATGGTGTCACCACAAATAGATTCAAACATTCAAAAATTCATATCTCGCTTACTAATTCGAATATTACCAATATTCCCAGATTTTTGTATATTTAAAAAAATCTGACGTGGCCAGCACAGTACCTTCTGTCAATCTTGTATATTATGTACAAATTCTATACATAAATTTTCTTTCAAAAGATTCTATATTTCCAGTAAAATTATTTCATAAACAAACTATGTAAATTGCACTGGACACTGACATCTTATTCTTCTTTAGTTTTTCCCATTCGCTAGAAGTCTCTATTTTTTATTTTTTCTTCCACTCATTTCTGTTTTGCGTGTCGTCCTCATTCAGTTAATTTTCTTTCAAGTCTTCCGTAATACAATCCTTCCATCTCATCTTTGGTCTTCCTCTGTTTCCTCTACATTCTATTACTAAGCTGTTCATTCTTCTTGCAATATATTTTTCATCTCTCCTTATAATATGTTCAAACCAATGTAATCGTCTCTCTTGTATCTTTCTAGAAACTTCTATCACTCGTGCCAATTCCCCTATCCTTTCATTCATTATCCTATCTTTCCGTGTTTTCCCCAACATCTATCCCAACGTCCTCATCACTGCCAGATCCTTTTTTTTTTCACTGATACTGACATCTGTCAATTTGAATTATCTGAATATATTAGGAGTTTTCATTGTTAGCATAGCTGGCGGATTTATGAAATTTAATATCTTTATATTTTTTTAACTCTATTGAATATGAAGTATAAAATGCAATCAAATCGTATAGAGAATAATATATTCTTTAAAATTTATAATAACATTAACTGTCAAAAAATTATATTTACCTGGGGTTAAAAGTTGCAAATGAGGGTACTTCCGGTTGATCAATTATAACCAAAATATGATCGCATCTGCATAGGGATCTAAACTCGAGGAATACGAAAAAATTATAATTTTTGGAATTGTGGTATTGGAGTTTGAAACGATAGTCACACACACACACACACACACACACACACACACACACACACACATATATATATATATATATATATATATATATATATATATATATATATATATATGTGTGTGTGTGTGTGACTATCGTTTCAAACTCCAATACCACAATTCCAAAAATTATATATATATATATATATATATATATATACAGGGTGTATCAAGATAATGAAACAGTTTATTTATTCGTGAATATGAAAAGTTACGCAAAAAAGTGATATATATATATATATATATATATATATATATATATATATATATATATATATATATATATATATATATAGACATCATCGTAAAAATAGTAAATTCGTAATTAGTGCTTATTCGTTAGAAACTCAATATCGAAATTTTTGACCAAACAACACCTTCCATACCTAAAGGTGACGGAAGGTTAAATCGGTGGAATACCTCATTATATAATTTTAAATTTTGCGACCTATAGTTTTTTTTTTCTCTCAAAACTACATACTGTATGTTAATGTGCCTGAGTTTGAATGAGCACTCTTCCAATTATTATTACAATGATAAAAAATTCTAAACAAGTAAATTTAAAACTCTAAAATTTTAATTGCTAAATAATTTTTATCTCGTGCCCTAACTGTAGTTAAAAATATTTGAAACAGACATTTTTCATGATCAAGAGTTTATGTGCTGTCGAGGAATCTCTTGGGATAACGGGAAAGAGTTAATTTAAAAAGTTTAATAAGTTATGGGCTTTAGATACTTTCTGTTGCTACCACATAAACACACACATAAATATAAAATGAAATATATACTAACCATAGCTCTTGATTATGATAAAATATTACTATAATTTATAACAAAATAAATACTTACTATAAACTGAAATAATTTAAAAAAAATAAGTATCTTAATTTATAAAAAAAAATGTGTGGAATAAAATATCTATATGAAAAATAACTAAATTTTTAGATAAAAAATTGATTTTTGTTAATTTTCTGAAAAAATATAATAGAATCAAATGTTCATAAGCCTATAGAAGGTTAATACGAGGATCACGCTACAATGATTAATAATAAGAAAGTTAGACATGCCGCGCATTTTAAACGGTTATTTCTCTATTACGAAAATTAAGTTAGTTAATTCGACAGTTTTGACAGTTTTGAAGTCTGCCTGAAATTAGTTAAACAGTTTTCAAGTCTCCCAGTAATTAGTTTGACAGACTTGGTAGTTTTTAAGTCGCCAGAAATTAATTTAACTGCTTTGATAGTTTTGTCTTCCAGAAATTAGTTTAAAAGCATTCTAAAAGAAGATTGCTTGGAATATTTTAAGAAGTAGAAGGAAAAAATGGAGAAGTGTATTATTGCTAAAGGGAATTACCTACTTTGAACATATTTAAAATATTTTTCTAAAAAATATGAACCATGTGCTTATTTTCAATAATTCTAGCGTGACTTTTTTTGTACAGGATGTTAATTTTATTTTTTCCACTATTACTATCTCGAGAACTAACATATAAGAGCTACGAAATAGGTTAAATTAGTAAACAGTTTCTATTTTACCAGACTATTACAATAAGCAAAATAAATTCTATTAGTGGTTCTCAAAATACAGGATACAACTTTCTTATTTTAGATTTGAACCTATTTTTTATTCGCTTTTTCGATTCAGTATTTTTTTCTGAATTAAACAATATCCATATGTACTACCATAAAATATATGGGAAAAATGATAAAGAAAAATTGATTTAAATCTGACTGTAACAAGAATGCTGTGAAGACAACAACTGAATATTTTGTTTCATGTTCATTGTAGTGTAACGTCAAATATTTCGTATACTTTCTCAGTGATAAAAATAATTTTATTCACGAAGGAAAGCCTGATATATATGAATATATATTTTGTTTTCCTCATTAGCACTCTTATTACAGTCAGATTTAAATTAAATAAGCATAATATTCATTTGCATTTTTCAGACGGCGGGATAGCACAGTGGTAGAGTGCTAGCCTCTGGACTCAGAGGTCGTAGGTTCGAATCCGGGTCAGGTCGAATTTTTCTCGACTGATCTTGATCGGTATCTACTCCCGTTACCTTTCCAAGTTGGGATACAATTAACTTGGCAATCACTAAGCTATCTAGCACCGGCTGGTGGCTGTAACAAGGGCTTGCTCGGGTGGGCAACACACATGACATCTACGTAAGAAACTTCGTGGCAATTGTAAAAATTAAATTAAAATAGATATTGTGTGTGAGACCATTATATAACCTGTAAGGGTTGAAAATCCCGAAACAATATAATAAAAAAATAATAATAAATTTGCATTTTTCTCAAATATTTTGTAATATCAGGGTATTACTTATGGATATCGTCGAATTCAGAAAAAATACTGAATCGAATAAGAGAATAAAAAAATAGGTTCCCATTTAAAATAAGAAAGTTTTATCCCATATTTTGAGAATCACTGGCAGAATTTTTTTTGCTCATTGTAATAGTCTAGTAAAATAGAAATTGTTTGCTAATTTAATCGACCTTAGTAGTGGACAAAATAAAATGAATACCCTGTATACAAACATATGAATGGCCTTTTATAATATGTAAGTTGCACTGTATGTCTTTATGAAAAAAAGCCTATAAAATATTTTATCAGTATAAAATTTTACGGTATATCTAAAGATCCATATTTTGAATGTTTTATGTATTCAATCTTCTGTGCTATAAAAAGTTGGTTGATACGAGTTTTATATTTTATTCAAGAGAAAAACTCATGATTCAGATAAAGTCACCAAACTTGCAAAGATTATTTATACGTTACGGCTTCTTTATAGAATATTCCACAATAAAAGTTTTAGAACAAAGGAAATGATGCAAGATTTTATCGCAAGTTATGTAAATAAATAAGTATAAATCAATGGAAGTTTCGCTCAGTAGCAATAATTTGTCATAAATACAATTGGCTAAGTTGAATTTATTGCCAGAACAAACTCGTACGAAGCAATAAAAATAACTTCAGTAATATCAGTAAATTTAGCGTAATATCATATTTACCTCAAACAGCAATAGAATTATCATTCTTAAATTATATTTTATCTTAATTTGTCATTAAAATAAGAGCAATTATAATAATAATAATAATAATAATAATAATAATAATAATAATAATAATAATAATAATAATAATAATAATAATAATAATAATAATAATAATAATAATAATAATAGTAATAATAATAATAATAATAATAATAATAATAATAATAATAATAATAATAATAATAATAATAATAATAATAATAATAATAATAATAATAATAATAATAATAATAATAATAATAATAATAATAATAATAATAATAATCTTTATTGACTATAAGCCAAAGGCGGGGTTCAGCCAAAGGCTGTTCTTCCACCCAACCATACAAATAAATATAAAAAAAATTAAATTATCAGGATATCTAATTTACAAATTAGATATTATAATAATACATATAGAATTTATATAACAAAAATGAACAAAGTTAAGTGCTAAATATTTCTTTTATATGTCTACGAAATGTATATAGAGACAGAGATTTTAACGAATCAGGAATAGCGTTATAGAGCATTGGTGCCAGATATGAGAAGATCCCTTAAATTTTGAAAACAAATGAAACATATTAATAAATACAATACAGTAACAGACGAAATATTTGTCAATTTAAAGCGACAGAAAGTTTTAATTAAAAATTTAAAGATTTTCTAATTTTAGAAAGATTAATTATAAATTCGATGTCTTATTTTCGATAATTTTTCTTTTTATATCATCGGTAATATCAATAATAGTGTAAAACAGTTTTTCTATTCCAGTTTCCCGTAAATTTTTTGAGGAAAGTTATAGATACAGTGATACAGATCATCATGATCATGGTTATGTTAGGACCTGCGACATGACTGGCATGTGGAGTAATCCTAATTTCTCTTTCATCTCTTAATACGATATCGCGTAAAATGTTACTTCTGAAGATGAGCACATTCTTCTCAAAATAGCATGGTGGAAGTACATACAATTATTTATACTTAATTTTATGGTAAAAGGTAATTTATTATTATTATTATGATTTTTATTATTATCAGTAAAGAGATACATTTGATTAACCAATAATAACCAAAATTTTCATATAAATGCAAAACGTGGAACATAATTAAGAGTTATCGAAGATGAAAAAAAAAATTGTCAAACACACACAAGCACGAACACACTCAAATACAGATATAAATAATCGTAGAATAATAAAATCGTATTCTTTACTTATCATCCAATTATCTGACTAAACATAACACGTACCTTAACGGGAGGTAAACAATCTCTCCACGTATAAAATTGTGTTTGATTAGATTTTATTTTAGTCGAACTATGGGGTCCTATACGCTATTTTTTTATTATTTTAAATGAGAGTTCGTTCAATTTTTACGCAATTTGTAGTATCAGTGTTAGGGATTACAAGGAGAGACAAGATAAAAAATACTAAAGTAAGAGAAGACTTAAAAGTTAAACCAATCATGAAAAAGATCGAAAAATGCCAACTGAGATGGTATGGCCACCTTATACGCATGAACAAAGAGTTCCCTGTGAAACAACAGCAGCGACATGGAACAAAAACGTAGGAAAACTAATCGTAGATAGAGGAATATCACTACCGGAAGCGAAAGCACTAGCCAGAAATAACAAATAATGGAGAAGATTCGTATACGAAGAAGACGAACAACTAAATTAATTTGAATTATTGTAATTATTGTAAATTATTGTAAAGAACTTTACACCTTCGGGTATAAAAGGTTTGGATTATATATATATATATATATATATATATATATATATATATATATATATATATATATATATATATATATATATAGTATCAAAAAGTCATAATTGTTTTTAGTTTAACTGCATTTGATTTTTAATGGAACCTGTAGCTATATTTCTTGCTAGAAAAATAGCAATAGTGTGACATAGAAGTAAAGATGCTTAAAATCTCAAACAATTCAAAAATTAACAATTTTTTTTTGAACTTTTTTCGTTTTAATCATGATTCTTTCTTATCTACTTTCAATATAACTAACATTTTACTCAATTTTTTGTTATGGCGGAGGAACCCATTAAGGTTTGCACGGTTTGCATTATAGTCTATTTCGTTTCATATCATTTAAATATAATTAATCAAATGTATATAGTGATTATTCAAACCAAAATGATAATTGGATGACAAAATACAATGGCAAATATAATTGGCCTATGGACAAACTATAAACTAGTAGATCATAATTCATGAACTAGAAAGTACGTATTAATTAGTGTATCACAATACCCACACTTTGATGCTATTTTGGAAGCACTTTGAAGTTGGAAAATCAAACGAGCTGTGTAAAATTAAATAACACAGGGAAAACATAATTAATAGGGCACGATAAAAGCATTCCAATATAGTATAGTAAAAAAATGTGTGCATTACGCAGGTACAGTTTATTTTTAATAATAAAAGCTTTCAACTATAATTTTACTTGCATCTTTTTCAATATTTATTTCTATACCTGTCGAGGTATTATTTAGAATTTAATTAATAAACCCACAAATGTTTAGACCAGAAGATTTGATTGGAAAAGTGGTTAATTTCTGAAATGTATTGTTTTTGCGCGGTCTATTCAATCAAATATTTTCAGTTACTGAAGGCCGCAAATTGAATGTGGCCGTCGCAAAATGTCCTACAAAAAGTCAATCGATTTTACCGAACTGTCGCAGTTGATTAACATGTTTCGTTAAAATCGACTTGACAATAATAACAATTAGTGGTAAGTGAATTAATTAAATTGAAACAATATTATCTCTATTATTCTAGTTATACATCTTATACATAAAGTCAACCACCCATCCGATTACATCTGAAACTTCTAAGTTTAACGCTTCGACGTTTATGCCGCATGAATTTTATGCGACAACATAAACTCTGCTCTTCCATCAATCCTTTCTCCAATCCGGAGACGGAATTCTCAAAATTTTATTCAACATTAACCTAGCACTGAAACACTACCTATATTAAAAACAAGCGTTTGTTTTTTATGATACCAGTGTTAAAAATAACACATCAATAGTATTAGTTACCTTACATTGAAAAATCATTTTACATAAAATATTGTTACGATATATCTGTTAAAAATGATTTTATTTTGGTGGGTAGCCACTCCACTGCATATCTCAAGCTTCCTTTTCACAATAAAATAAAAACTCTTTAACAATTATGTCGATATTTAAATTTTAAATAGCTATTTTGTTCATTAACTTTGGGAAACAAACATATTATGTTTACATTACAAAGGTATCAAGCTATTTGATTCAGGATTTTTAACTGTTATATATAAGTATGGACTGATGCTCAACTTTTCCTTTCTCCGCACCGTGTCCCTTACCCGGCGGTTCATAATAACTTAGCATTTTCAACATTTTCCATGAATTGGTAACAGTGTAGGAATTTCCAGTCCATTACTTATTTGACGGAAACCATAATAATAACTATCATTTGAATTTAAGTGATGACTTATTTTTTGAAATTCGAATGGTTACACGAAAATGTATACGTAATATGTCCGGAAAATGATTATATAGAAATCACTGGCTTCCCATACTCGCCTACGGAACGTACATATACATATATATATATATATATATATATATATATATATATATATATATATATATATATATATATATATATATATATATATATATATATATATATATATATATATATATATATATATATATATATATAGTGGGCATCACTTGTCTTGTAGAAGAACACTTTACGGACTTTAACTTTTTTCTTAACTGCACTAGTACAAATCGAGAAAAGGTGTCTACAGTATTTTTTGCAGTCAAGTGTAGGTCTGTTTTACCTCTGATTATGATTTAATATTGTAACATCTACGTATTTTTTTTTAGCTCAGTTCGAAGGTATAAATACATCGCCACTGGTAATATAAAATAATGATTTCGATTTATCATATTTATTAATTAGATACTGTATCGTCAAAAGGAATATATTTTTGAACAAATTATTAATAATTTGATTGATATACGAGGAGGATTCAAAAAGTAACAAATACATCACTTTACATATATATTTCAATTTACAATTAAAATAGCTTCAACATTCATTGAATAATCTTACGATGCTTTACACCTTATGATCACAATTTTTTTATGATTTTTTTTACTATTCCTTACAGCCTGATTCTCGTAACACTTGTTTAGAAAACAATATTGTAATCAAAATAATTATTGTTTGGTATACAATAAATTGTAATTTTGAAATGAACGTGAACTTAAATTCTGAAACAATATTGTATACAAAGCAATAAATTGAAATGTCATTTTTTTATGGTAAACTACATATACAATTTTTGGTATTCAGATGATCAAAATTGTATTGTATGGAAAACAATAATTATTTTAAAATATTGTAATCTGAACAAGAAACTGAGCTACTTGTTACGGAAACAATAATTTTTAAAATACTATTTAAATTGTGAATAATGATAAATACAATTCTTATTATATTAATTAGTGCTATTATTGACTTCAAACAGAGAAAATATGATACGTTAGACTAATATATTATAGCCAATTTGCTTAAATGTTTGTAATATACATTTATGAATTAAATAGTTTAGATATTGTGCTCGATTAATTAAAAATACATTTAAGAGTATGAATGATCCTTTATATCCTTGCAAAAACAACAAACTTCTACAAAAATTAATATACAGATTATAAATTGATAATATTATTGAATAAATTTGTATCATCGCTGCTAAATTATCCAAATCCAGATTGAGATAATTTTTTTTTTATAACAATAAAACTGTATCTTATTAGACTTTTCCCCTTCTTCATTTATTTTTAAATACATATTACATTTATTCAATGAAAGAAGTTATATACTGATGTTAAATAGTGTTATTTTTCATAGCAGTTAGTGTATGCTTACTTCTGGTAACAAATGTAATCAATAATAATTATTATATGATTAATTTCAACAAATTTGTACTATTGTACTTAATGATGAAGACCAACACAAACGTAAATGAATTTTTCAGCAGAGATACATCCTGATAGTTACTGTTATTATTACTAGAATTTTGTGATAGATTTTGTGCTAGTTAATTTGATTAAATTGTAATACGATATTAACTCTTGTTATTTTTTGTTTTTATCCAGTTCTATTCGTTTCTAAATGACCCGTTTCAACAAGAATCTAAATTTAAAATCATTTCTTGCCATACCTGAAATATATACGAATTTCAATTTGGTTTTATTCTGTCGGTTTTTAAATGTTCTTGTACTTATACTTATTGAGCCTTCCATGCTATTTTTTTTTCTTCCACAGCACCATTAATAGCAAATATAATAATTCTTTTGGGTTTAGGAAATTTTACTTATGTCAAAAAAATCAAGTAAATAAATGTCAAATAAGGAAATGAACTAACTTCATGCTTGTATATATTACAATACAATAAATTGTATAAAGACAATTTACAAGGATTCACGGGAATATGAATTTCATACAATATCTGAAACTACATTGTTTTCAATATTGTATACGAAACAATATTCTTTTCAATACAAGTGTCACGAGAAGCAGGCTGATTATGATGCAATTTTTTTAAACAAAACCGTTGTTATATTGTAAATGCCTGAGCTTTCAATAAAACGACGATATCTCCTAAACCAGGAGTGGGGAACCTTATGCCCGCCAGGGGCCATTTGGATACTTATAATATTCCCGGGCAAAATTATCAACTTAAAAATTTGCCTTTTATAGTTGGTCAAACATATTAATTATTTAACCACTAATATGATGACTGAACTATTTCTCTTTAGTGATACCTTTAAGTTAGTTGGTATTGATAATGTTGCTACTCACAACTGTCCTAAACTTAAATGAAAATTTGAAACTGTAAATGAAGGACATGTTTTATCTACATTTTGATACATGATTTGAATAAACAATTTATTTTTAAATCAATTAAACTTTAACTTTTGAAGGTCATTTTAAGATTTAACAAGTCAAAAAAAAAATTAAATTAACTTTTTTGTTTTATCTGCATAGAAAAATATTCGGCACTTAAATAACATGTCATGTTCATGACGTCTAGCAAACAAATTTTTGCAGTATGAATCAAACAAAAAGAAAAATTAGAACAAAAATTACAGACAAGTTTCTCGAAAAACTTTTCGAGCCTCACATCTAGGATATCAAAATATCAAACATTGGTACCTAACATGGATTTCATTATAGTCATAAATAAATATTAAAATCCATATGCGGCCTTTGACAAATTTTTGTTGGTTGATGCGGCCCAGATGATCTAAAGATTGGACATCCATGCTTTATAAAATCAAAACCTGTCCCGTGGTTCTCGAGATTAGCGCCAACTAACAGACAGGTAGACACCTACCGGAGACTTTATTTTATACTATACAGGGTGTTATATTTTAATGGACCCAGCAAATATCTCGCTTATTTATTAAGTTAGTAATTTCTTTCATATAATATGATTTATACAACAACATGTTAGCTACTTTATGACGAATGTGCATTCATGGTACCACTTCCGGTTTATTAGTAATTAATATCAACTTTGAAATTTCAAATAGAACATACTATATTTTTTACAAATTTGAAAAGTACATTAAATTTGCTTTACAATCATGTAAAATAATCCATATGTTACATTATTAAAAACTAAAATGGCGGGCCCTTTTTTATACACCTAGACGAAAAGAGAATAGTGAGCCATGACTGTGGCTTGAAATAAAACAATGAACTAAAACAATTGTAACTATTATTATTAAACGAAATAATAGTTTTTTGTCATAATAATACAGAAAATAAGAATAAGGAACACTTAATAATAACAAAATGATTTTACAACAAATATTCAAAATAACTCCCAGCCTCTTCAATACATTTTTCACAACGTTTTGAAACAGAATAAGGAGCCCTTTCTATTTGGTCTGCAGATAAAGATTCAATTACCGCTTCAATTTTATTCTTCAGTTCGTTTAATGTGTTTACTGGTTCTTTATAAACAAAATCTTTCACGTAGCCATAGTCATGGCTCACTATTCTCTTTTCGACTAGGTGTAAAAAAAAGTGCCCGCCATTTTACTTTTTAATAATGTAACGTAACATATGAATTATTTTACATGATTATAAAGCAAATTTGATGTACTTTTCAAATTTGTAAAAAAATATAGTATGTTCCATTTGAAATTTCAAAGTTGATAACTAATAAACCGAAAGTGGTATCATGAATGTACATCCGTCACCAAGTAGCTTACATGTTGCTGTATAAATCATGTTATATGAAAGAAATTACTAACTTAATAAATAAGCGAGATATTTGCTGGGTCCACTAAAATATAACAGCCTGTATAGAGATTTCTATGTCGAAGTTCTACGTAGTAGCAGTATCCTTTTTCCAATTCCTGGTCGTCTTAAGTGAAAACCCCGTTCCTACTGGTGCGTCCTCATTGGAGTTAGCAACACGTTTATCACGCTTGGTGGTTAATGTTCCTCCGTTTAGTTCTTGTTTTAGTGCGAGAACTCGCTCCACAATGCACCGCCGAGATTTCCATTGCTTAGGACAATGTTTCCGACTGTTTATCACCGACAACGTTATCAATTACATCTTCATAGTGCGGGGTTAACTATGTACAACTAGTTGGAGACGAGTATTGTACTACTTTCCCGTTGGAGCATTCGCATTGTCATGAGTTATTGATCGTAAGATCGAGAGATATTCACGGTTCACTTGTTACGCGTTTTCTAAGAGATAGTGCAATAATTACAGGAGATCTTCGATTATATGGCCTTTATACAAGTTATCTAACTAACAGGATTCGGGTACAAATTGCTAATAATTTTACACCAACTATTGTAACAATGAAGCTAGGAAGCTACATCCATGTAATACAATGATCAGTGATATGTCTACGAATCTCTGCTATGAAAATTTAATTTTGTTGGACTAATTAAAAATATCATTACTAGCCTAACAATTTTTCGTGGGTATTGTTCTTACTTGATCCAAAATAATAAAAAAATATGCATACTTTTATGATTGTACTAAGTAGAATGTAAAGATTCATTCTGGTCTATTTTGTAGGTAAAACAGTGAGCTCTGTTAAATACGTATAAGTTTCATGAAATATAGCACTTAAATTCTTAACAATTCTTGGACATATGTTGTAGAAAATACAATGCAGTAATCCTTATATACCTATAACACACAAAGAAAATATAAAATATTTCCAATACAGATACTGTATACAAATATAAAACATATTGCGGCGTACCAAAAATTCATGATTGAGTATTATCACAAAATTCAATGGTGCTTTTATCTCCACCAATTATCTATAACATAATGGTATTATCAAGTGATTAGAATTCAGGGGTAGCAAAACTTTTTTAAAATTTTCATATTTTGAAATGCTAGCGTGCCAGGTAACTTTTGGAATGAATGAATAAAAAAACATTTCTGATTGTGAGGAGATGAAGAGTAAATATTACAATATTTATTGTATTAAGTGAATATTTTTTTTATTGATATAGGTTTAATTAAGTTATTAGATGCAGATACCGATAATCTCAAAGCACAGCATAAGTAAAAATGTTTGAATCTATGTGTGTAATTTTAATTGTTTAGGCAGTGGTCACATTGAGTAGAATGCAATCGATCAACCAAGATCAACTGTCGTAGATCAATAGCGACCGACCGAAATTTTAGGAGATATGGCACACTGCATGAATCGACGTAAAAATTTCCACAAAAATGATACCAACTTAAATTGAAAGAAAATTAATTTTTTCTTGCACTGAAACGCCGCAAATATATGTTTTCAGGAATATTTAAATAAATGACAAACCTTATGAGTTTTTGTTTTTAAAATTAGAGAAATTTGCATCCATAATTTTTCCATTGTCTTACAATTATTACTGTATCCTAGTGTGCTTTGATCCACACTTTGATCACAAAATTGTACATTATTTCTTACACAGTTTTTCAACTATGGTCTACTTCATTAACTCTCCACATTTCCGTCATGCTACTAGTAATATGGCTGTAATATTCTAATAATATTCTTTTTAACCTGTACACAAATGTCAAAACAGTTAAGTTGGTATGACAAATATGACAATACTGAGCATGCGTAAACACATCAATCGCTGTCGACCGACTAGAAAATCAAACATGTTTGATATATTAAACCGCTCGTCGACGTTCGATATCGTTCGACCATAGTGGATGTATGCAGTGTGACCATTCCCATAAGCTAGTGTTAGTTTAATTTTTAATCGATCGCAATCAATCGGCATTAGTCGATTCCACTTGTCCAGTGTGACCACTGCCTTATGCACATAGCTATATGTCGCGTATGGGCATCGTGCGTATGTTGTCCAACAGCGCCGTCAGCGGACGACTTGCGAACATATTATGTGATGTAATGTGTATAAGTACAAAAGTATTTCGTGTTATCGTTACTTTTCGGAAGGCATAAATGACTGATTTAATAATAAAATAAGGTTTTTAATCAGTAGGTACTATTCGCATGTACAGAGAGTTCTTATAGAAAAGTTAATGAATTGGCTGTTACAAATGATATTTTAAATGTATGTAACAAAATACAAATAAATTCACCTCCAATGTAATTCAACAATGACAGTAGCTTGCACAACATCATGATCTGGCCAGAAATAATATTTTTGTTCTTATAGTTACAGATAAAAAAGTTACCTACAAATATTTTTGCGATCGATGGTCGGTGAAATTGAAACAAAACACCTAATACAGTGTAAGATAGACCGGTTTTTATTTTCAATAATATCAATAATAATATTTGTTTTATATATTTCTGGAAAGACAGTTGACACATGTATTATTGTAATTATTGTTGCATTCAACCACACAACAATTTTCTCTTGACGATTTTTTACTTATTGTGACAGTGGTTCCATTTTTTCAAATTTCGGTATTACCAAACCACCAAACTTTAATTTCTATTAGTTGATGTACATGAAAAGGTTGCGGTCACGGCCACTATTGCTGCGACATGACATCTGGTGGGAAAAATATGAACTTTCCGATTTGGTACTATATTGTGACTGTATGCTTGAGTTACATGTGGTTTGATCATTTGATGTGAATAAAAATGGGAAAAAGTCGTACAAATTGTTGTATATTCTGACGTCACTCTCAAGATCTGGTCGAGACACAGGCATTGGGTTTTATAATTTTCCGAAACATGACCAAAATAAAGTTAAAATTACGACAAGAGCAAGTGTTGAAATGGATATGGATCGACGAAAAGCATGGGAATATGCAATTCGTAGTGCAAAACAAATAACAAAACATATGAAAGTTTGTTCTCGTCATTTTAAATCGGATAATTACATATTTCGTGGTCTTTATCTAGCTTTACACGTGCATTCTGCACTAATAATTTTTAAATTTTCTCTAAATGTATTTTGATTTCATGTGGTTTTGCAGAAATTGCACTGGTTCGCAGACAAAGTGCAAATATTACCCATATTATACCGTCATTTTTTAATACTCCACATAATATTATGTGGTTAGCGTTTATAATTCGCTCACCTGCGATCATCAATTTCGATTGATTAAATACATATAAAATTATAAATACATTTTAACATATCTTCTATAATACATTTAGAAGTAGCAGTTGCTTCCAGAAATCTAAAATGTTCTGTGGTACCAAACCCCATTTTAAGTGAAAAAAATTGCTTTTGTTGTTTGTTTTCATATGTCACAACACTGCGAGTACCAATTCAGAAGCAGCTGATCGGCCCCATGGTGCTGCCGCCATCGGACATGTCAGTTCTCAATAGCGACGTCGTCAGTAACGCATGGTGCCTATAAAGACGCCCAAGCGGCGCGGCCACAGACCTTTATTTATTTATTTATTTATTTATTGAAATTCGGACTCTCAACAGGACAAAAGTCCCAATTAAAGAAAGTCTCAAGTACAAAATGAGTACAAAACCATGAATTAAAAATCAAACATATGAAGAAAAGTAAGATAAACAATTAAATATACATACATTAATACAGAAATCTACTTAAACAACGTTTAAAAATAAACAATGATGTGGAAAACATATCCGGCAAATTGAATTTAGTATTTATTTCATTAAATGTATTACTTATTCTAAAAACAGGAGAATTAAGAAATGAATTTGTTTTACAGCGACTAATGGCAAACAGAGTATGATACCTAGAATTATGGCTACGAATTTTGAAATTAAATTTGGATAGAAGGTATGGCGAGTCTATAGAATTATTATGATTTAGAAAGAAAAGTGAGGTCTTTAAGTTTTCTTCTGCTATCCAAATTAAGTAAATTTACTCTATATGCTGGAAACCTGTATCTTAAGAATCTTAGAAATTTATTTTGATTTTTTTCTATTCTATTTATGTAAATTAAATACCATAGACTCCAACATATAGAGGCAAATTCTAATTGACTTCTAACAAGACTATAATATAAGGATAACAGTGTGGATGGATGCCTGAAGTTTGAACTTGCTCTTATTAGAAAGCCAAGCATCTTGAAAGCTTTTTTAACAATGTTATCTATATGTTGGTCAAACATGAATTTGCTATCGAATAGAACACCTAAATCTTTAATGCTTTAAACTTTATTAATTACATTTCCATCTAAATGATAATTGTAATTGAAATTGTTTTTGTTCCTTGTGAATTTTACATAACTACATTTGGATATGTTAAGTATTAATTTATGATTGTTACAATATTCCACGAATGTATTAAGATCATTTTGCATAGTATGAACGTCATTAGCACTTTCTATTGAATGGTAAATCTTTAAGCCATCAGCGTACATGATAAATTTAGCAAATTTAAAACATTCTGAGATATTGTTAATGAAAAGATTGAAAAGTAAAGGACCAAGATGAGAACCATGCGGTACACCTGATGTAACAAGAACATCATTAGATTTGAATCCATTCAAAACAACACGTTGTTTTCTGTTCGACAGATAAGACATGAACCATTTCAACAAATCTCTACCTACACCTACTTCAGAAAGTCTGGAAATAAGTAAATTGTGATGTATTTTATCAAATGCCTTACTGAAATCGGTGTAGATGACATCAACTTCTACTTGATTATCCATGGCCTGTAATATATAATCGCAATATTCTAAAAGGTTTGTTTCTATGGATCGGCCAGAAACGAAACCGTGTTGTTGAGGAATGATGTAATTTTTAAATGCAGCATATAACTCTTTATAGACAATTTTTTCAAAGATTTTTTCGAAAATGTAAAGTTTAGAAATTGGTCTATAATTTTCTATTAAATTTTTGCTACCGTTTTTAAATACAGGTACTACGTAGGCGATTTTCCATGCATCAGGGAAATGACGTTCATATAAAGATTTTCTATAAATTATAGCTAGGGGAGTACATAATGTAGTGGCACATTTTTTTATAAAAATGGCAGGGATATCATCTGGACCCGCACCTTTATTCTCATCAAGATTTAATAGAGCATTTTGGACCATGCCATCGTTAATTTCTATACTATTTAAATGAGGTAATGAATTGTTATGAATAAGATCACAAGGACTATTGTTTACATCACTAGAGACAAATACGGATTCAAAATATTTGGAGAACAAATTACAAGCCTCCAAACCACTGTTACTACTAAATTGATTATAATGCATAGTTTTAGGTATATTTACAGATTTTTTATATGTCTTTCGATATGAAAAACATAATCATTGAAGCATTTCTGTTTCACAAATTTAAATCGTTTCCTCAACAAAGAGAATTCATTGTACAGAATTTTAGTCCTATAGATTTTAATTTTTTTGTGGGCTTTATTTTTCTCTTTAATTAATTTTATTAGTTCTGGGGTGAACCAAACAGGATATATTTTAGAACCAGTATGAACGTATTGGTCAATACATGATCTAATAATTTCATAAAATTTAGATACTTATTCATCCATATTTAGGCTACAAAACATATTAGACCAGTTTATTTGTTTGAAGTGAATGTTAATATCATCGTAATTGGCAGATTTATATTTATACATTTTTCTAGAATTTTGTTCTAAACTATCATTTATTTTTACATAGAAATATATATTTAATGGGGGATGGTGCTGTTCATCTATTTTACTCAAGGGATTGTTACATTCAATTACTTGGATGTGATCATTATTTGACAAAACTAAATCTAATATTCTATTATTTTTGTTGTTAATGTTGTTAAATTGATTAATATTGCAGTATGAAATAGTATCAACAAAATCATTATCTGGTTTATTATTAGAGGTGGAAGGCGACAGGTATGATACATTGTCTTGCAAGTTCCATTTTAAATGTGGCAGATTAAAGTCACCGCAAACTAGAAAATTACTATTTGCATTGTTGTCTATAATTGTTGATAATTTGTTCAGAAAAGTATTAAGCGCACTAATGTCACCAGGTGGCAAATATACACAACAAATGTACAATGTAAAGTTAGTATTGAGAGTAACACTTATCCAAACGTCTTCAGCCTCGGAGTGCCACTCGTTCTTTGTAGTATAGGACAGTCTGTTATGGATACCAATGAGCACACCGCCGCCATCTGATTTGGTAGAACTAGATGAGGATCTGTCTCTCCGCGCAACATTAAATTCATCAGGGAAAAGTTCACTGTCATTTATATTAGAATTTAGATTTGTTTCAGTGAGACAAATAATATCATAATCACTTTCACAAATATTTAGACGTAATTCATTAGTTTTAGTTCTTAGACCACGCACATTTTGATAATAGATTGACAGTACCATAATTTAATAATAAATTATAAAAAGAGTATTTTATTAAAGAAAATTAAAGTTTTAAAATGTCTTCTTCGCGACTAATATGAACGATGCGTGAATTATCATCTTTTCGAGCGAATATTTTACAGTTTTTGGTCCAGATATATTTATATCCTTTATTTCTAAGTGATTCACGAGTATTTTTATATACTAGAGCATTATTGTATGGTGAAAGATGGTCAGTGACAAAGATTCTGTTTTCAGCATCATTGGGAAAGAATAATTTAGTTGACATATTACATTATACGTATACAATCAGACTTGCCAATTCTATGTCAAATTTTGTTACAATACTGTTGCGTTATCATCGTCTCTGAGCTGAATTAATCACAAAACGCGGGTAGTAGACTTATAAAGAATAAAACATAATTTTACTTACGTTAATTTATTATTTGAAATAAAATAAGTGATAATTTACAAAAAAATTAGGAAAGCAACTATTTCTCTCGCGTTCCAATAAAAAAATTCTACGTACTAGCTGTGGCACGCGTGCCGTAGGTTCGCCATCGCTCGATTAACTCATTTATGAATTCCATAATGAATAGATGAGGATATATCCCATTACTTTATTTTTTAGGAAAGTGACATAATACGGTCAGTTTTTGGTAGCAATTTTTAAATAGGAAAGTGAGGAAAGAAACAGTCTAATTATTGCTGAGAATATTCATACACGGATTATGACGAGTACATATCCTAACTACAGGTGTTTCTCACCTAGAAACAAACAGTTTTCTCAAAATTGGAAAATATAATTTTTGGTTTTTAAAGCAAATATTTTTGGGTCACTGCTTAAAAAAATGACATTTCGAAAAAAAGTTATTAGGAAATATTGTTGCTCTTGACGAGTCCTATCACTGGTTAAATTTAATGTAGTTATTTCTGTTACTCCCTGTATAGTGCCATTGAAAAACGGACCACTCAAAATAACTTTATTTATAATTATTTTTTAATTTTCTTGATATATTTGTAAATTAGAGTTAAAGGCTTACAAATCCCGGTATTTGCCATGATGGTAACGCTTTCGGTTTAACCGAATTACTGAATTTATGGATAAATGTAAATACCGTCAATTTATAAAGTTTTGCAATATTTATTACAGTACTTCAGAGAAAAAATAAACCTGAAATTAAAAAATTGAAACAAAAATCATAATTATGATCTTATCTTTTTAGTTTTTTTTTTTTCTTGCATATTATTTACATTATCCCCTCATATTTCTGTGTAAGATTATTCTGTAATTAAGGTGTAAGTGTCCTGTTGAGTAATAAATAATTCTGAAAGAAATTTAAACGTTTGTTTGTTTTCGGGCGTTCATTCCGTCTTTGATCGCCATCGCCCAAGGATTATGTATTATTATTTATTAAAAATCCACCAGTTACAATGTCAGAGTGATATAATTATCACACCTCGCCATTTCCAGAGGTAGAAACTAAAGCAAAATTTGATAGGTTTTTAAGAATTCACGTGCTTAATCTTGCGTTCGGAGAAATATTATTCCGCAGCTTGGATTAAAGAGTTTTTATTCGAATTACCTAATTTCCCAATGTTCGGATTACTGGATGTTCGGATTAACGTGGGGTCGGATTAAAGGGTCTGTACTGTATTCTGTCCCATATTTTGGGAACCGCTGACACATTTAAAATGGCACAATTTTGCTCATGTAACCAACCTCGTACCTCTTCAAATAAAAAAGTTATCAATAGTAAACAAGCTTATAGAGACACACTGTATGTGTCCCATTTGAAATATGCAAGTTAATGTCAATTCCGGTTAAACTGCAAGCCAAATACCATGATTTATGAGCCCCTAAGCCTAATATATCAATAACGTTAAAATAAAAAAGTTATTTTGAGTCGCGCCCGCATTTTAGTGTCACCTATATATACAGGGTGGTTTTGAACTTAATGCCATAAATTTAAGGGTAAGTAGTATGACATGTGTAGTTTACAAAGCAGAAAGATTTTTTAGAAATTCGAAAAAAGAAAATTCTACTTTTCTTAAAAAAACTTTTTTTTTACTGCTGATTTAATTAATATTTCATTAATATATTTTTTTTTTTTTTCATAAACGTTACAATGTTACGTTAGTTATATTAAAACTGGTCTCAGGGGACCAACCATTATTTTTTCCCTCATGCATCTTAATCTAGGTGCTTAAAAGAAAAATCTAGTGTTCACCCAGTGGTGTCCAGTAGTTTGTCATCTATTAATCCACCAGCTCAAATGGCTTCTTCCTCTTGAGCCTCCTTGTTAAGTTTTCATTGTTGAGGAGCTGGATTGCTTCCTCGTTGATGTGTTGATGCAGCCGACATTCGTGTTTCGTTGCATATCTTTTTAACTCGCTCGCGACATCTGCAATTCCAAGATCACGATGCAGGTCCCTGTTACGCACGTACCACGGGGCATTAGCTATGTTCCGCAGTACTTTGTTTTGAAAAGTTTGAATGCGCCTGATTTGACTATCTCTGGCACAACCCCACAGCTTTATGCCGTAAACCCAGACTGGTTTCAGTATCTGGTTGTAGATTCTAATTTTATTGTGTAGTGACAGTTGAGATCTCCTTCCCAAGAGCCAATACAGCTGTCTATATCTATTATCTAGTTCAGTTCTTTTCTTTTTTATATGTTCTTTCCATTTCAGCTTAACATCTAAGGTCATACCGAGATATTTTGCATAGTTTTCATACGGGATGATGTTTTCATTTAATCTTACTGGTAATGGCTCTATGTTTTTATTTGTAAAATTAATATGCGTTGATTTTAGTTCATTTATCTTGATCTTCCAGTTCTTCATCCATTTACAGATGCTGTTGCTTGCTTGTTGCAGTTTGTTGGTAGTTTCTTGGATGTCTGGGCCGACTGCTAGCAGTGCTGTGTCGTCTGCAAATGTAGCAATTTTTACATCTTCTAATCGTGGTATGTCACTCGTGTATAGCAGATATAAAATTGGTCCAAGGACGCTGCCTTGCGGCACGCCTGCTTTTATTTCTCTTAATTCTGAGTATTCGCCTTCTTGTTTTATGCGGAAAAGTCTATCTGAGATGTATGATTTTAATAGGTCTGTATACTGCTTCGGCAGTAGTTTGTTTAATTTGTAAATCAAGCCTTCATGCCAGACCTTATCGAAGGCCTGTGCCACGTCAAGAAAGATGGTCGAGCATATTTCTTTGCCTTCTAATGCTTTTTCTATTATATCAGTTATGCGGTGGACTTGGTCTATAGTAGAGTGCTTCTTTCTGAAGCCAAATTGGTAGTTAGGTATTAGTTCTTTTCTTTCTATTATTGGTTTCAGCCTCTTGAGGAACAGTTTCTCAAATAGTTTTGATATTATAGGCAGCAATGATATGGGTCTGTATGATTTAACATCATTAGGTGGTTTACCTGGCTTTGGTAGCATTATGACTTCAGCTACTTTCCAGGCGCTGGGTACGTGCTTTAGTCTAAATGATCCATTTATTAAATAAGTCAGCATGACTATTCCTTTTCTTGGTAAATTTAATATGGTTATCGAAAATACATTCAAAATTAGTTGTATAAGATATTATTCTTAATAATTAAATTAAATAGCATTTTTAACGAAAATAATTGTGTAATAGATAAAATATTTCCAGTGGTCCAGTGGTACTAAAAATATTAGTTTCATGAAAACTACCCTTGAATATTCGAATTTTTAAAAGATTCTTTCTGTTTCGTTATCTACACATGTCATACTACTTACTCTTACATTTATGACATTAAGTTCAAAACCATACTGTTTATGTATATATATAAGTTAAATATCGAGACAATACAAGTCGCTTTTTAAAAAGTTTATTTATTCTTAAGAACCTTAATTTATGTGTTTACAATATAAGCTCTGGATACAGACTACTGAGATATTGCAATTCCTCAAAGAGGAAAACTACATTACATAATAAATCTAAACTAAGCATAATATGATAGGTATGAAATGGGATAATGTCTATTCAGCATAAAGTGGCACTGTAACTCCTCCACCCTTAGAAGGAAGCACCCCCTGGAAGTTGGACTTCGATGTCTTCAGTCTTCTTCGCTGAATGTCGGTTTTGTATTTTTGTTCTCAGCCTTTTGGTTATTATAATAATAATTATTATTATGGCTGCGGCATAGAGAACTATCGTCCAGATGTTGGGAATGTGGATGTACTCGTAGGTTTCAATGTCCTGGATTGGTGTGATTTGGTTTAATTTTATATCGTTAAGTTTGAGAGGCGATAGATTAATTGAGAAGTTTGAGATTTTATTAATTTTTAGTTTATAGTTCAATTTAGGCGGCATTAAAGGTGATCCATGTGTTTTATCGAGAAATATTAATTTTTGTTTTTTAAATATTATTTCACAATTGTTATCGTTTTTAATTAAGTAGATACCGGTCAATGACTCGATGCTGGATCTTTCGGGACAATTGATGGCGATTTTTTCTTCCTTCGGGAAGATGGCTAAATACTGGTTTATCTCTGGCAGTAGTTCGAAGTGGTTTTCTTGTATTTCTAGTCGGATGTAGTGGCATTGGCTTGTGTGTTGTTTATTAAATATTTCTTTCTCGCAGACGGGGTTGATGTGGGCATTGAATTTATTTGGGCACTGATATACTCTACTCTGAATACACATGTCGCTTAGAGGAATGATATCTTTATTTGTTTGCAAAATATATTTTGACTCTGGGATAATAGTAACAAATTCTGAACCGTATTTTGTAGGGGTTGATATTAAATGATAAAGATCGAAATTAGCTTCAAAGTTAATAGGAATAGATATGAAATAAATAATTTGTGAAGATTCAATTTTACAGTTAATTTTTAATAATTGTTCATATTCCAAAATATTTTCAAGTTTAGGTTCAAATGGTAACTGGGTTTTATAGTGATCTGAGATTTTTTGAATTTCTAATAATAATTTATCTGGTTGAATTATACTTGGATGAAGAGTTCTTAATTTGCAAAATGTTATTGAATTTTCTATATCTTGTAATATGTTCAGAATGGGATTATAAAGCATAATTAATTGATTAAAAATATCTCTAGCCAATGTAAAGTCATCGATAAGCCATTTATTTATAAGATTGGACAAGTGTATTAATTTTGTCTGCAGCAAGTTTTCATTATGTTGTATATCCTGAAGAGTACTATTGAAATTGTTTATTATTTGATTATTAACTGAATATGATAATTTTAATTGATTTTCTAACTTATGTTGATTTTGCTCCAGATCTGATAAGATTTTGTTATATCGCTTGCCGTCTTCGGCATCTAAATTTCCTGATATAAATTTGAAAACAGTTCCTAGTCCATCTACTAGGCCCCTTTTATTTCTTTTTGCTAAGGCGGTTGAATGAAAGCCAATGGTTGCAATTTTATTATTAATACTGTTTCTAGTGAAATCAATGATCTTTTCGAAATTTTTTGATTCGTTGACATAGTGAGAGTTATTTGAAATAATTGTTTTAAGATTGTCGTATTGTTTATTTAAATTATTGTACTGCTGAAAGAGTGGCTCTAATTTATAATAGTGGATGAATGTATGTGAGGTTTTCTCAAGTTTTGCCTGCCCCAATTTAATAGGAAGTATTCCCAAATTTTCTGTTATGTTTTGGATAATTGATCCGTTGCTGACCGCGAGGTACCTGGAAGAATTTGGAACTGATAATTTTTCTTTCTAGGACGTTTTATGTTGGATAAATGAATTTTCTCTACTGTATTACCGTGTGTTGGTTTCAGTTTCGCGGTTTTTAATTCTTTATTAATTGTTCTTAACATTTCAGGTTTGTATTTATTTTTTGTTTTGGCTTGTTTTTGTCTATTTTTAACATAAATTTCGTCGGGAATTTCTGGTAGTTCTTCTCGTGTTTCATTAAACTTTCCGATAATTTTTTCTTTACTATGATCTATTTTATTTTTAATAGACTCGTATAAGAGTTTGGTCTTGTTTTTATGATTTTCTATGTAATTGTTTATTAGTTGTTTGTCTATGTCTATGTTAAGGGGAGATTTAGTTTCTAGGTGGCCTGATATAATTTCTGCTGGTTTTAATTTTGTTGCGGAATGTATTGTTTGGTTATATGCTAGAAGAGCGTAGTTTACTTTTATTTCGATGGATTCCTTTTTATAAATTTCTTGGTTATTAAATAATCTAATGTGTTCTATCAACGTAGAATGGAAACGTTCAATAATTCCATTCGATTCGGGGTGTTGTGAACTTATAAAATGTATTTGAATTTTGTGCAGAGCTAACAATTCCGTGACAATCGAGTTTTTAAATTCTAATCCGTTATCTGAAATTATTTGACCAGGAATGCCATGATGGGTGAAATATTTAATTAAGTTATTAGCGATTTCGATGCCTTGACTCGAATTTAATTTATAGGCCTGTGCGTATTTTGAAAATGAGTCGATTATTGTAAGGAATTTGGCTTTTTCAAGTGTTATGCTATCTACATGAAGTATCTCAAAAGGTTTTGACGCGGTAGGTGTAATGTTTAATTTTAATTTGAGTGGGTTCCTGTCGTACTTTGTTAATTGACATATTTCGCATGAGTTTATATAAGTTTGTACGGATTTACGTAGTTTAGGCCAGTAGTAATTTTGTTTGATACGTGCTTCAGTATCGTCGGTACCACGGTGATTCGTTTTGCCCTCATGGTAGTTGCGAATAATTTCTATTATTTCGTCTTCGTCTGTTACGTCAGTAAGGAATTGTGTACATTTAATTATATTAATTTCCGAATTTTTGAAATAATTTTGTAAAATTAAACTAAAATTTTCGTAAAGGTCAGTTTTGAAATAAATATGATATTTTATTTTAGGCACTATGAATTCTTTAATAAAATTAATTATTTCTTTTTCGAAATTGTTTTTTGAAATTTCTACCAGAAATCTTTGTTTTTTATTTTCATATAATTTTTGAATTATTGTCTTTTTAGGACTGTGTTCTACTTCCGAAATAATTATCTGATTTTTTCCGTAATTTACTGGGCATTCCACTATCGGTATACCTACTATTGGGTTTTCTTTATTAGAGTGAACTGTTATATCACTTTCGCTAGGAGTTTCGTCGTCATTGTCAGTTTCGTCACCCGTTTCTACAATTAAAGATTGACTGTCTGCCTGTACGTGTTTTATTTTTTCTAAGTCTTTGTTAAATTGTTCCATGTGTTTAATGAAACCTTCTATATCGTTTGAGTCGTTATCTTTATTATCTGAATCGTTTTCTTTATTATCTGAGTCGTTTACATTTAGTTCAAAATTTTGCAAGTCTGGTAGTTTAAAAACTGTGATAAGTATATCAGTATCATTAAAGATATACTGTAGCATGGGTTTTACATCTATCCATTTTAATCTGTCTAATCCACAACTAATTCTTGGTATACAAAGATTTTTAATATTATTTTTAATGCAAAATATTTTTAAGTTCAAAAGTGTGTAAAATATATCTTGTATGGTGGGGTTATCATAATAGTGTTCCTTTGTAATTAAATAAATAATGTGTCTGAATTTAGTTTTTAAATAGACTAATGAATGGAGTTGAGGATTTTGATTTTTTAATTTTTCTACGTTTCCAAATTTATTTTTAAATTGTTTTGCAATTCCCTTTTCCATGTGTAGGTCTTTACTGATACAGTGCGCTAAGTTGTTATCTGGTGTAGCGTCAAATAAGTTACCTTCTAGTTCTAGTATGTTATTGTTTGTGAATGTATTAGTAAATTTATTTGTCAAGTATTGTTGATATTGTGCTAGAGGGGATTGTGATTCTGGTTGTTCTGGTAAATTTTGAATTTTGTCATTTGTTTCAAGGGTAATGCGACTCAATGCGTCCGCATTTGTATTTAGTTTGCCCTTCTTGTATATAATTTCGTAGTCAAACTCTTCTAACTTGAGTCTCCAACGAATTAATTTTTGACTGCATTGTTTTAGGGACATTAGCCATTGTAATGGTCTATGATCTGTGTAAATTTTAAATTTACGGCCGAAAAGGTAATGTCTAAAATATTGTGTCGCCCAAACGATTGCCAAAAGTTCTTTTTCTATTGTCGAATAATTCGTTTCAGAATTATTCAGTGTTCTGCTCGCGTAAGCTACCGGGAGGTCATTACCTATGTTTCCTTGAGATAACATAGCTCCGATTGCAACGTTACTAGCATCACAAGTTAGATTAAATTCTTTAGAAAAATCTGGGTATTGCAAAAGAGGTTCGTTTATCAATAAATTTTTACATGTGTTAAAGCATTGTATGTAGTCGGGGTTGTTAATGTCTATAGTCTCGTCCTTTTTCAAACATTTTGTCATTGGTTTGATTATTTTCGCCAGATCTTTTATAAATTTTCTATAATAACCGAGAAGGCCTAAAAATCCTTTGATTTGTTTAACAGTTTTCGGTATAGGGTAGTTTTGAATAGCACTTATTTTATCTGGGTTAGGGCGAACGCCCTCAGGGGTCACAATGTGTCCGAGATAGGCGACTTCTGTTTTTAAGAATTCCGATTTATCTAACTGAATTTTGAAATTGGATTGCCTGAGTCGATCGAAAACTAATTTTAAATTATTAATGTGCTCTTGTAAACTTGTACTAAATATTATTATATCGTCCAAATAAACTAAACAAATTTTGTGAGTCAAACCGCGTAAAATATTATCCATAACCCTTTGAAATGTTGCGGGGGCGTTTTTCAGCCCGAATGGCATACGAAGAAATTCGTAGTGGCCATCTTCGGTGTTGAAAGCTGTCTTTTGTATGTCGGGTTCGTTCATTTCTATCTGGTGGAAACCAGAAGCTAAGTCAAGTGTCGTGAAGTAATGACATCGTCCTAACTTGTCTAAAAGGTCGGTAATGTTTGGTAGTGGGTATTTGTCTCCTATTGTTTTGTCATTTAGCTTCCTGTAGTCTATTACTATTCGCCATTTTCTTTTTCCGGAAGCGTCGAGCTTCTTTGGGACAATCCAAATGGGGCTGGACCATGGCGAGTTAGATGGACGTATTATTTTCTGATTTAACATTGTTTGGATTTGCGTACGTACTTCTTCTTTATGTATTTGCGGGTATTTATACGACTTAGTATACACAGGAATTTCATCTGTTGTTTTTATATTATGTTTAATTTGATTGGTGAAAGTTAAATTTTGATCATCAAAATGGAATATATCGGGGTATTTCTTTATTAAACTAATGATTTCTGTTTTTTCCTCTGAATTCATATGATCAGTACGAATTTTTGAAAGATTAAAATTATTGTTACTTGTTTGAATGCAATTAAAATTTGGTCTAGAGAATGTGACATAGTCGTCAATTTTTGCAACATTAATTATATTTGGAACTTTGAATTTAATTTTGTTATCAGTCGGGTTTATAACTGTGCATAAACAGTGGTAGTCTTTAGATACGGTCACGCATTCGGGAATAGATAAGTTGTGAAACTTGATATGTGGAACTAGTACAGTACCGTGTTCAACATTTACTTTAATTTTCAAGATTTTTTCCGTGTTTGGTTCTATACTATTTTCGATTGGATTATTTGCAATGATTTCTTGGGTTTTATTAATTTTGTTATCAAGATAATGTATTTTTATTTTTGAATTTGGAGAAATAATTAAATCGTTTGCGGTGTCAATTAATATTTTTAGATTTTTTAAATTGTCCATACCAAGTAACATATCAAATTGATCATGAAAGTTAAACAAGTGATATTTTAAATTTTGACTAGTATTATTATTTAAATTAAATATTTTTGAAACAGGAACTTTTGTACTATACAACTCTGTAGATGTGCCATGAGCTGTTGTAATCTGAAACGGGTCTCGGGTGATAAGGTCTTTATAAAATTTATATGCAATATTTGGTTTGATAAATGATTTTGTGCTACCTGTGTCTATAAGAACTTTAAGATTATTTTCGGGAAATATTATAAACGGGAGTTTACTTTGATTTATTGTAAAGTTCATTAATTCAAAGTGAGTTGAGATATTTGATCTTGAACCGAGGCTGTTTCCTCTAAAAAATGATTCTCGTCTGTTTGTGTTTCGTAAGTGTTATCGTATTCCGATTGTTCGTATATTTGTGCGTAATTTTCGTAACCATCGTCAAAATTTTCAGTTTGAACACTTTGGTCGGGTTCATCTATGTTGTATAATTCTTCAGAATTAAGCTTGGGTCTTTGTGGGTAATTTTGAGATTGTGTCATGGATCCTACTCTTTGTCGTTTTAATGCGACATTTCGTGGCAAGGTATTTTGAGTAGAAATACTCATTGGTGTTGGTTTGGGAATGTTATTAATAGGTTTTCTTAATTGATTTCCGAAATTATTTCCAAAATTATTTCTTTGTATATTTGGATTGAAATTCGTTTGTCTATTAAACGGGTAAGAATTTTGGTACATAGGTTGTGATGCATTTGCTTGAGGCATCATATATCGTGGTGTTGGGTATGATAAATTTTGGAAATTATTTTTCTGATTAAATTTTTGTGGCTTACTATGATTGTTGAAATTTTTTGTATATCTCACCATATCATTATATTGGAAATCATTTGTAAGCATAGATAATGCTGAGTTTAAATTTGCGGGATTTTTAGCACGCATTAACTGCCCTATTGGTTCTTTCAACCCTCTTAACAATATTCGTAACGCGTAATTTTGAAAGTATTTAATTAAAACATCTGCCTCGGCAGTTGCAGAATTTGTTTTGATGTACGCTACTTGTAAATTTAGTGAGTGTTGTATTTTACTGTAAAATTCGAACACAGATTCTTTTTCATTCTGTTTTAATTCTGTCATCTCTATACACAGAGTATAACCGTCGCGTTTATCCGCGTATGTATTCTCTAAAGCAGTTTTTAAATCATCCCAAGTGTTAATTACACAACTAGATATGTTTATGGCTGCTTCGCCCTTTATTTTAGATAATATAGTACTCATCAGATATTCATTTTGAAAATCTGCTGTATTAGTTGTATTGTAAAATTTCGTAACTAATTTTTTGCATAATTCAATGAATCTGGGTAGAAGTTCGCGTTCACCCCTAAATTCAGGTATCATATCTAAGTATTCTTTCTTTAATTCGTTTGCCATTGTAATTTTATTTACTGTGGCTTGTAAAATAGATTGTTTTAAACGAAATGGGATTTTAGTTTGAGAATTTGGTATTTGGGTACGATCTTCGGGATCGGAGTCAGATTCAGAACTTGTACTCGAGTCCGAGTTTATATTAGAAATTTCTCTAAGTGACATAAGTATACTCACAGCAGAAGTAGTAGCACTCGCTTCATTTGCCCTGAAGTCGATGATGCAATCTTCGTGTGGTGCAGGAGGTCTGGATGGCTGATGTGCGTTCAGCTTCGGCAGGCCCCAGGAAATGGTTCGATGGCGGACTTGATTTCTCACTAGGTTAAGGGTTCGTTGCTAAATGAATCACTAAGTGAAACGAATTATGTGCGCTAATTCGTTTTAGCAATCCTACAGTCGACTGCGCCAGTTAAATATCGAGACAATACAAGTCGCTTTTTAAAAAGTTTATTTATTCTTAAGAACCTTAATTTATGTGTTTACAATATAAGCTCTGGATACAGACTACTGAGATATTGCAATTCCTCAAAGAGGAAAACTACATTACATAATAAATCTAAACTAAGCATAATATGATAGGTATGAAATGGGATAATGTCTATTCAGCATAAAGTGGCACTGTAACTTATATATATATATATATATATATATATATATATATATATATATATATATAGTTATTAAAATAATAAGTTTATAAAAAATCTGATGTGGCCAACACAATATACCTCCCGTTTAATTTGATTTTTATTCATGTAAATACTTAAAATTAAATTAAATTTAAATACAGGGTTCGATCCCGACCAATGCCAAATATTTCGAATTTTAAATAGCACAAAAATGACCCCTGTGGTGCACTTTCCACGCCAGCAATAAGTGCTCGTGAGGTGACACCTTGTAAACGCCCGCACGGTACAAATATGTCATCATCTTTACCGAAGAAATCTGTGTACAAAGCAGATTGGCAGACCCAGCAATGCGTAATATGCCGTGATGATAAATTTATTTTATTCATTTATGTACTTACCTATATTCATTACTGGCGTGGAGAGTGCACCACAGGGATCGATTTTGTGCCATTTCAAATTCTAAAATATTTGGCGTCGGTCGGAATCGAACCCGTTCCCAAGATTCGCGTGAAGTGACGCCTAGTAAACGCCGGCACGGAAGAAATATGTCATCATTATTACCGACATCTGCCTACAAAGCAGATTGACTCACCCATCAATGGGTAATATGCCGTGATGATATATATTTTTATTACCTTACCTATATTTTTACATATTTACTTATGCTGGAAACTGTATTAAGTTCCTTTCCATATAATTATTGTTCCATTTAGTATGTACTGTTTTTCTATAACCTTGTTGTATCATAAAAGACGACTTTTGTAATTATGTTTCAAAAATTTATTTCACAATGTAATTTTTTTACGAATATGTATTTTCTGATGATGGGTGGGTTTTACACCCGAAACGTCCAATTATACAGACTTCATTTGCAATTAAATATGTGAACCTAAAAGCCTAAATAAATTATTATATTTTAAAACGTTAACATTATTATTTGAAATGATTAGTTCGTTGAAAGTGACATATATCTGTCAGTTACAAACATTTGAGATCTGAATTGCGTAACCAAGTGAATGAGTTGTACTTAAAACGTAGGCTCCGGGATTAAAATTATAGATAGTTTTATAAATTTATCCATAAAATATATAGAAAAAGTATTAATGCAAACCTGTAGAAAATTTAATAATCCTTAATTTTTATATAACATAAATCTCGATAAAATAACATTTAAAGGTATTTTTCGAAGAGAACTATTTTGAGCTTCCAGTAAAGTGCCATTTTCGGTTATCTGATTTACTCCAAAATCTAATGGGATATTTCCATATAAGAGCAAGGTAGAAATACAAGGTTCCAAAATTTTCTGAACGATAGTATTTGAGTTAGAGCGTAAAGAGAATCCACACACACATACATACACACAGACATCATCGTAAAAATGTTAAAAATGAATTCTAGGGACCTTAAAACGTGGTCATTTACCAAATCTCGATATGCGATTTTTAGCACGATCCCTATACATCCCTTACCAAAGGTAGCGGGAGGTAAAAAACATGTTTCCTTGGCTTACTTGGCTAAATTAACTAGAAACAGCACACATTTTTTCTATTTTTAACGTAAATAACTTGTTTATTAGAGATATTGCATTACATAATCGCATAATTAAATTTTAATTATAAATACACAAATATAGTGGTACTAAAAATGTTTTGAAAAAAAAATTGAGTTGTAATTAGTACGCTGAGTACCCTGTTCAGAGTATATTTTGAACTAATTTATGTAAATTCAATAGGTAATTGTTTTTAAATATTGGTGTAAATAATTCATAAATAATTCGATTACACTGCTATCTGAAGTCATACAAATTCGTAATGCCAGATAAAAATCGTGGTGCATATAAGTATACAAACCCGTATAACAAACAAAGAAAACCCAAGAAGTTGATGTTTTTATTAAAATTATAAAATAAATATCAATCCTGTTGGTTTATTGTAAAATGTTACTAATGCATTGTGCAATATTCAGAAGGGATTATGTTTTCTTCCCTGTTGAATTATTTTTGAATTTACTCGACTTTCAAACAATGTAAATAATTAACAAGCAGCATAATTCAATTCCATTTTCACGAGTCTGATTCTCACGAAATACGGCTGAGTTTTGTCATTGTCAAAAACATTATGCTTATAATTTTATTTTAATTAATTATGTAAAATGCAAAACCAGGAATAAATAGAACAAAAATATTATAATAAGAAACGAGGCTAAGTAAAATGTAAATGTAAATTAATAATTAATAAGCACAATAGGTATCTCTAGTTTAGAATTTCTCTTTTGATAATTTAAGCTATGTTAGTCTGTGCTTTTAACAATATTATGCTTGTTAAAAACAAAAGCATAAACAACAACGAGAACATCTGAATAATTAGGAACTTGGCAAACTACTTGTTCTAGTGTAACATGTGTTAATTTGAATCTTGGAAATAGTAAAGCTCATATAGAATTAACTTACACCCATAGACTCATAGAAGTCTCATACATCAGAATATAAGCATAGAAGTATATTGGCTGTACCAAGAAAACTGGCTCACCCCCCTAATAATTATTTATAGTAAGTACAAATATATTATATTGCAATTGCAATTATGCCAAACGAGGAAAGTGTTAGTTATCTTTATTTATGCGCAAAAAAAAAATCTGTTGTGGCCAGCACAATACCTCTCGCCACTTCCTTTTTTGGTTACATAAGTATAGGGCGAGAACAGTCATGTTACATTGTTGGCCTTGACAAGCAGATGTGAGGGCCCGTTTCAGAACGATAATTAGTAATTCTGTACATAGATGTCAAATGACAGAATTTTTCATTAAAAATTTCAAGATTTTCTAAATTCACGTAGTTAATTTCATACCAGGAGTGTAGAATTTACTTGTCGAGGAAAATAAACCACATGAAATTGGAAAATTACTAAATTTAGAATGAGAAATTATGATATTTGACAGCTATATACATAATTACTAGCTATCATTCTGACATGGGCCCCCATATCTGCTTGTCAAGGCCAACAAAGTCACATGACTGCTCGCGCCCTATTGTATTTACCATTTCTTGTATACTTACATTCTACACAATTTTATCCTCTTCTAATTTTTCGAAAAGTTTCCAATTCATTGTCAGGATTGACAGTATTTTTGAAGGATATATGTAATATACCTATAATTTTAAATATTTAACTATTAATACTTCCCAGAAAAAATCTTCGGTAATGTCTCCGGATTTCTGACACTGACATTTATCTGTCAGTTACATACATTTTAATTTTTCAACTATTTTCCATGGCATTTCGCAATCTTTCGGCTGTAAAATTTATTATAACAGATTATTTTGTATATTATATTTATTTTATCTCTAAATCTATAGAATATATAAATAAAATAAAATAAATATTTCATCACGGCATATTACCCATTGCTGGGTGTGCCAATCTGCTTTGTACACAGATATCGGTAATGATGGAATATTTGTACCGTGTGGGCGCTTACCAGGCGTCACCTCACGGGCACTCATTGCTGGCGTGGAGAGTGCGCCACAGGGGTTAATTTTGTGCCATTAAAATGCGATGTAATTTTTGGCGTCGGTCGGGATCGAACCCGGGTCTCCAGATTCGCGACCAGACACTCAGGCACACGGCCACGAGACCCCATAGAATATATAATATAATATTTAAATGTCTCAGAGAGAGAATTTAAATTTCTTTAATATTACCAAGAAAAAAATTCAAAAAATATTATTTAGAAGATTTCTTTTCAAGAATCTTCTACTTCCGGTTGTCCAATTGTTAACAAAACCTTTTCAGATCTTCCCATGGATGTCCGATTGGGAAATACGTAGTTAAACAAATATAAAGTCTCCAACATCCCATATACATACACACATACACACACACACAGACACACACATACATCCACACACACACACACACACACACACACATCATCGTAAAAATGTTAAAATCGGATTTTAGGGACCTTAAAACGTGCTTATTCAATAAAATATAGATAGGGTAAACCATACAGTTGTTGGCCGTCAGACAGTTATTGGCCTCTAAGTATATTTTGGTTTTAATTAAGAAATCCGTATTAGTTATTAATATTTGAATTTAATCTTTATAAACTGTTGGTATTTCTGTAAATGTCACGTATTTTTTGTTTGAATGTTGGCTATATTATTTCTTTTACTACGTGTTAAAGTTCGGGCATGTGTCAATCTCTGTTATAGGTATTCAATAAGGTAAGAAGCACAATATTTCATACATTGTTTTTATGAATAAATTTGTCTTGTATATTACTATAATTGTTTATTTGTGATTATAATTTACTTTCTTGTGTAAAAAATGAATTTAAATCAAACATTATATTTTGATATATAGAAAATATTTGGGGGCCAACTATTGCTCCTTGAAAATTACATTTTCATAGTTATTGGCCGCCTGCCAATGACTGTACTTTTTTGTTTAGGATGAATTTTGCTCGTTTACTACTATTTTTGATATACTTTTATACGTTGATTCTATATTATCTATTATTCTTGAGTATTTCGGTGCCCTGAGAGTAGTTGGCCCCGGCCAATATCTGTAACTTAGGTATGCCAATTACTGTAATTCTTTCATTTTATTTCGTAAAATTTACTTCTGTATTTTATTATTGTTTATTTTTTTGTACCCAGTTATCAATTTCGGTATAAGAATGCCAAAAAAACTAGACGGAATGAAGTATAACAAAAAATACATCGAAAGTGATATAGAAAACTGGCCGGACACACCTGAAAAGAAAAGTAAAAGAGTTGTAGAAAAAATGCCGTGGGTCATAACATCGGAGAACTGGAAAGAATTGAATGATAAGAAAGCAAATAAAAAGAAGAAAGATATAAACGCTAAAAATTTCAGAAAGCAAGAGAGAGAAACAAGGAAGCAAATAAAGGAACAAAAGAAAATAGGATAGCAGAAAATAAAGACAATAAAAACACAGAAGCAAATAAGAAGTCAAAAATTGTTAGTACACAACAAGCGAAGAAACCAATAATAATATCTAATGTAATTTTAAGACAAGCTACTACACCCTGACAAAAACCAGAAGATTGATATTCCTAATGTAATTTTAAGACAAACAGTACACCACCTGTGGAAAACTAAATGACTGATATTCCTAATGCAATTTTAAGTAAAGCATGTACACCTGACGAGAACAAGAACAATTTAAGTTTAAGAGAAGCAAGTACATCTGACGAAAACGAAAAGGCTGATACATCTTTCAAAGAATTACGACTATATAAAGGAGTTTGTTACATCTGCTGCAACAATATCAGCATATATAGGCCTGGAATTAAATGTTGTAAATGTACTCGAACTTTCCATGTTAGTTGCCTACAAAATTTAAAAGGAAGTGATACTGGTATTATTACAAATCTGTTTATGTGATGTGCAATACGTGTACGAGTACATTAAATAATTAAAAAAAATAAAATGAATTATAATTACTTATATATCATTTCCAAATATGTAAATTGTTAGTAATATACAATAATAATAAGTAACAATAATAGGAATTAATAATTGTTTTTTATTTAATTTGAAGCTATGCCAATAACTGTATGAATAAGTGCCAATAACTATACCTAAAGGGCCAATAACTGTGTTTTTCACATATTTTGTTTTTAATAATTAATTTCACTAAATCAAGGTAAGTTATTAATAAAAATATATATAAACTTTAAAACTTTAAATATTTGACTATACTCTGTTTATATATAAAAGTCGATTTAATAAATAGTAGAAAAATTATAGAACAACAAAAGTTTGGAAAGCGTTAGGGGGGCCAACAACTGTATGGTTTACCCTATGCGATTTTTAGTATGAATCCAATACCTCTCGTAGCGAGAGGTAAAAAATACATTTATATTTGTTTATTTAATGGAGTTTCGTGGTAGTTTGCCTAAGTCTATGGTCGCGAATCGAATTTTAAATGACAGAAATGTGGCTCCTGTGGTGCTCTCTTCACGCCAACAATGAGTGCCTGTGAGGTGACGTCTGGAAACGCCCGCGCGGTCACGGTACCAATACCAATATATCATCTTCATTACCGATATCTGTGTACAAAGCAGATTAGCACACGCAGCAATAGATAATACGCCGTGGTGATGGATTTATTTATGTTTATTTTGACATCGTTCTTCACCTTACATTATCTTTGGGTAAGGTAAAGTAAGGTATTGTCTTTGGTCAAAAAATTAGATAGTGAGTTTTTAATGAATATGCACGTTTTGGGGACCCTAGAATACTAATTTACTATTTTGACGATGATGTGTGCGTCTGTGTGTGTGTGTGTGTGTGTGTGTGTGTGTGTGTGTGTGTGTGTGTGTGTGCGCGTCTGTGTGTGTGAGTGTGTGTGTGTGTGTGTGAGAAAAGAAAATGAATGTGGCAGAGATGAGGATGTTGAGGAAGATACGGAATGATAGGGTAAGGATTTAAAGGATAAGGGAAAAGGATGGAGTGATAGAAGTTTCTAGAAAGATACAAGAGAGACGATTACATTGGTTTGAACATGTCATGAGGAGAGATAAAGAATATATTGGAAGAAGAATGAATAGCGTAGTAGCAGAAGGTAGAAGAAACAAGAGAAAGACTAAGACTATATTGTGGAAGTCTTGAGAGAAAAGGAACTGAATGAGGACGACACGCAAAACAGAAATGACTGGAAGAAGAAAATAAAAAATAGCGACCCCTAACGAATGGGAAAAGCTGAAGAATAAGATGTCAGTGTCAAGTGCAATGTATATAGTTTGTTTATGAAATAATTTTTCTGGAAATATAGAATAGTTGGCAAGAAAATTTATGTATGGAATTTGTACATAATACACAGGATTGACGGAAGGTAATGTGCTGGCCACATCTGATTTTTACCTCTCGCTAAGAGAGGTATTGGATTCATGCTAAAAATCGCATATCCAGATTTTATTGAATAAGCACGATTTAAGGTCCATAGAATCCGATTTTAACATTTTTACAATGATGTGTGTGTGTGTGTGTGTGTGTGTGTGCGCGTGTGTGTGTGTGTGTGTGGATGTGTGTGTGTGTGTGTGAGGTTGTTGGAGACACGATTTCTCAAATTCTGTAAGACTAAAGACCTGTTTGACTATACGAATTCCTCAATCTAACAGTAATGGGAAGAGTTGAATAGATTCTGGTAACAATTGGACAACCGGAAGTGGTAGTTTCTAAAAAAAAAAAATTTAATATTATTTTTTGAAAATTTGTTACTACAAATATTAAAGATAATTAAATTCTCAATTTGACACACTTAATTTTTTTATTATATGTCGTATAGGTTTGGAGATATAGTATATATTTAATAATATAGAATAATCTGTTGTAATAAATCTCGTTGCCCGAAAAACATTTGCGATATTTAAATTTTTGTAATTGACATGTAAATGCAAAATGTCAGTGTCAGATTTTTCTGGGAAGTAAGAGTACATTTAATATATATTATTATATTATAAATTAATTATATATTTAAATTACAGATATGTTAATATTACATATATCCTTAAGAAATACCGCTAATACCGTCAATGAATTTAAAGAATTTTGAACATAATAGAATAGCAGGATAAAATTTCTTATAGAACGAAACAAGAGAAACAATTTCAATTATTTGTGTGTACTTATAGGGCGCGAACAGACCTGTGACTTTGTTGGCCTTGGCAAGCAGATGAGGATCCGTGTCAGAATGACGGCTAGTAGTTTTTACATAGATGTCACAATTCTCATATGTTATAATTTTTCATTCAAAATTTCAAAATGTTCTGATGTTTATTTGTCATTCATTAGTATGGAATATACTTGTCGAAGAAAATAATCCACATGGATTTGGAAAATCATAATGTTTCGAATTAAAACTTATGATACTTGACACCTATGTATATTACTAGCTCTCATTCTGACACGGGCCCCCACATCTGCTTGCCAAGACCAACAAAGTCACAACTGCTCGCGCCCTATGCTACATAAAATGAAAATGGCGAGAGGTATTGTGCTGGCCACAACAGTTTTTTTTTGGATGGTAGAATGAACAAGTGATTAAGGGTGGCTAGCGAGCAGTTGATTAGCAGTATTTTAACTCATTTATAGATTATTTCAGAGAAAAATACTTCAAATAAAAAATCCGTATAATTAATTTTTCTGTAACTGATATTTGAAGTATTTTTCTCTAAAATAATCTATAAACGATGGACAGAGATAAAACAGTGGTATTCATTTCCTCACTATCACCCTGAATCACTTGTTCATGCTACCAGCCATAGATTTTGGTAACAATTGCAGTAAAAGAGAAGTAACACGTATAACAATTTTGACATAACTTCAAAGTATGTAATAACAATTTTAACTTTGATAATGTGTGCTGTGTTCAAGACTACCTTTGAAAACTTTTTAATGTAACTAATATTGTAAAACGTTATTAGAAAATTTTAGTCATTATAACTTTTAAAGAGTATCATTTGACAATTATTTTTGTTAACTTCAATATGAACTGAATTTAATTAATGTTTCAACATATTTAATACTATTAATGATTGCAACAAGATGTGAAATATGTAGATACATAATGACAGAGTGAAACACAGGAATTTAGTTTATAGGTTTCAAATTAAAACAATCATTAGAAGACTATTATGCACATCTTAATTACGTTCACAATGCAATAACAATAAATAAATATGTACACACGGTTACTGGTCTCAAAGGTTCGCAAAGGTGTGATTGTTCGTTCCTACTCGCAGTTAGGCGGTGTTTTTGAATCTAGTCGGAAAAATTGTAGGTATTGGTAATACGGAGGCTGTCTGATAATTCAATGACTTTGATAAGAGATAACACTCGTTGGCAAATTTGATTTTATTTTTAACATTTGACATCCTTTTTAGGCATAGAAACAATATTTCAAATAGATCTGTCAAATAGTATACTTTTTAAAAAGCATTCGAAAACGTATAAGTTTGTATTTTTTTACACCATCGTGTTTGTTGATAAAACACTACATTTTACATGGAAAACTATTAACGAAACTGAAGAAAAGCTAAAAAAGTATTATGGGGACTCTTCTCCCTTGCATGGAATGGTTTATAAATGGTTCACTGAATTTCATCCCAATAACGTCAAAATTGAAGAGATGGTTAATAAAATCCATGATATCGTGTTGAACGAATCCCGACCAAAGGTAAGCGAAATAGCTAAGATGGTAAACATGACGAATGTGTATTTAATATCCTGCATTGGAAAAGGAAAAAACGGTCTCTTTATTGGATCGATTTCATGTTGAATTGATGAAAAAGCGGTCTTATTTGGAGAATAAAAAAGTACTTGTTCCATCATGATAATGCATCAACTCACTCGTCCACAACTGCAATGGCAAAATTGTACGAATTGTGTTACTAACTAGTCCCTTACCCATTTTACTTTCTTGATTTGGCCCCCTGTAACTTCTTTCTCTTTCCAAACATGAAGAAATGACTAAGTGGAAAATGATTCGCGTCGAATATTGAGATAATTGCTGAAATGAACACCTATTTAGTTCGAGAAATCATATTATTTGGAAAGCATAATGAAGTTGTAGTGTCGTTGGGCAAAGCGTGTTGAGTTAAAAAGAAACTATATTGAAAAATAAATTGAAACTTTAAAGGAAAAAAATCTTTCATGCCAAAGTCACTGACTTAACAAACAGCCCTCGCATTTATTAAATAAAAAGCTTTCATAGAAAATAATAGCATTTTCCATTTATATATTAACAGCAAACTTTTTTTTGCACTGAGTGGACAATTCGTTTTCCATTTATATACTCAGTGCGCACTAGCTGAGTTTTACGTGTTTTATTTATACGTTTCGAGTGTACTGAACATTACTGAGTGCGCACTAACTTTCACTTACTATGATCGTCAATTCTTGCCAGTGCAGTATGTTAAATTAATGTATTTTGAGTTATAAAAAGTGTTCGTGTAAGCACAATGGATGTAAAAGAAATAAGTGTAATTAATAGAAGAATTATTGGAAACGTCCTTCCTATTTGACAGTGATAGCTAACTTGCATTGGACTTTTGTAACGTTTAATTTAAAATGCACTACGCATGTGTTGTAACAACAACTAGTACCGACCACAACGTCATTAATCGCACATTAAGTGTAAAATACAGGTGTTGACCGCGACACTGAAACATAGGATTTGAAAATGTAAATTCATACTTTCGTAATATCCTGCTACAAATAAATGTTGTGGAGTATAAAATTCTACATCGGAATCAGTAAACAAAATTTTCATGCCCTATAACGGCAGAAAATCCACAAAAATGAAATATTATTTATTTAGATTAATAGATAATTGTTCACTTGAACTGATATTACAAATACAAATAATACCTAATAAAAATCTACAACTTTTATTTGAAGCATTTTAAACTTTTACCTAAAATAATAAGGAAAATTACAAAAATATAATTTTCTATGTTAAAGTCCTATGTTCCGGTGTTTCGGTCAACACTCTGTATACGGGATGAGTCTGGGAAGATGATCCTCACCTCTTTAACTTTTTTATTATAAGTACTAGAAAAAATGACTCATTTAAAAGTTTTATTATTTTAAATATACTATTTTGTGGTAGATGTAGATATTTTTTATAAAATCAGGTTTGCAAGATACGACTATCAAATTTTATTTTTTGAATAGCAACCTATAATTATTTTACTAAATTATAAACCACCATTTTTTTCTCTTTTCAACGATGTATTAGTTTTTATTAATGTATTTAAACAAAATGTAACAATGTTAATATCAAGAAAGTATACATTTGTTTGTTACTTATTTATTATTGGTTACTTATTATCTATTTATTTATTATTTATTTTCACATAGCCACCTAGAATATTTGAATAAAAATGATTTCTCATATATCTCATTATCTTATTTTTCTCGAATTTTTTCACATAAATTTATAAAAACTAATACATCGTTGAAAAGACAAAAAATGGCGGTTTATATTTTAGTAAAATAATTATATAGGTTGCTATTTGAAAAATAAAAGTTAATAGTTATATCTTGTAAACCTGACTTTATAAAAAATATCTATATCTGTCATGAAATAGTCTATTTAAAATAATAAAACTTTTATTTGTTATTCCAATAAATAGAAAAGTCTGTAATACGAAATTTTGGATTATATTTTATGTTTTGCCTCGAAAATCTGTTAGGAGCTCCAAATTAAGTACCACTTCCGGTTTATCATATATAGTCCAAAATTAGTATGCTGTTTCAAATTATACAGGAGTTTTAAATATCAAATTTGAGAAGTTTTGGATCATATTTTAACATATTTTTTAAGAAAATCTGTTTAGAGCTTCCAATAAAGTACCACTTCCGGTTTATCAATTCTAGAAAAAATATAATGTGTTGATCTCATTAGTACAAAAGTCTTAAATACCAAATTTGAAAAGCTGTGGATTATATCATAATATACTTTACACGAAAATCTGTTCAGAACTTCCAATAAAGTATCAATTCCAAAATCTAATATGTTAATCCCATTGAAAAAAATCTATTGTAGCCAGCACAATATCTCTCGTCATTTCCATTTTAGGTTATATAAGTATTGTAATTAACATTTCTCCAACAAAATATTCTAAATATATTTATTCTTTATATTTATATATTTTTTTTATAATTTTAAATTAATTCTATAATGCAGTTCTTCTTCTAAATGTTCGATATTTTTCCAATTCATTGCCAGGATTGGCGGTATTTATTATACCTATAATTTTAAATATTTAATTATTAATATAATAAGAAAAAGCCTTCAGGAATGTTTCCCGATTTTTAACACTGACATTTATCTGTCATTTACACACATTTTAATTTCGCAACCGGTTACCATGGAGTTGTGTGGGCTGTGAAATTTGTTACAAGAGATTATTTTATTTATCATATTTTTTTGAATGTATAGAATTTAATGTTCTTCAATATTTGTAATAACAAATTTTCAAAAAAAATATTTAGATTTTTTTTAACTTCTACTTGAGGTTGCCTAATTTTTTCCAAAACTTTTCAGCTCTTACCATTAATGTCAGATCGAGGAATGCGTAGTTAAACAGGTTTTAAGTTTTAAAGTTTTTCGTCCTTCCAACATCCACGCATACACGTACACGTACGTACACATCATCGTAAAAATGTTAAAATTGGATTCTAGGGAGTTTAATACGTGCTTATTCAATAAAACCTGGATATGCGATTTTTAGCATGAATTCAATACTTCTCTTAGCGAGAGGTAAAAAATAAATTTTACAAAAAACTAATTTGCAGTATTAAAATTAGAAAAAAGTAATGTAAATTTATATCATATAACAGTAGCATTTTGATAATTATTCATATTTTATCCTCAGTTGTGAATCATTTCAAACCGGCAGTAATAAATGCGAAATACATCATCCGTTTAAAAACAATTTATGAAAAGATCGGAAAGGATAAAACGAATGATCAGTTAAAATATCAAATGTCACTGTTTGAGCTAACGAGAAAATATAGCGGATTTAAGCTTCTTTCTTCTTTTATTCGTTTAACAAAGGGAAACTTTTTATTTCTTGTATAAACTTACAATAACTCCAATAAATATTTCCTGTCAATTTCAATCCGACATCTCCGACATGCGGAAAGTTTGACTTTTGGTCCTAATCGACATAATGGATAAGACTGCGTAGAGGGTAGTAGGGTAGAAAGAACGGTAGCCGGGTAGCGAATGCCACATACTTCCCGAATATTAAGTTATAAGTTGCGTGAAGTTAATACACTCGCAAATAACGTGCTGTTGGTCGCAAAGTGGATTGTTGTCTCACAGGCATCAAACTTTTAAATCAATCGGCCGCCTACATCGAATGGATTTTAGCTTATGTAAAGATTTTTTTACAAAGTATGACTGAACCTCTAATTTGGGTACCAATCTATATAATACTTAAACTATAGATTCTCATTTCGACTACAGTTGTGTCAATTAACACAAATGTTACTTATTTTTCTGTTGATCGTACGCGTTCCTTATTAAAATCTAATTTTAAATTCTATGACAATTTTTAAAGATTAGTAATGTTTCACGTTATAGTTATGACATTAAAATATAATTTCTACCGACTGTTCTAAGGTGTAAGAGCTACACTTTATAATTAAGAGTAATGTATAAAAATATTTATCATATGGGACCGTTTACTTTGCTACCATTTTCATGTGTAAGGCCTAATGCTTCAGTGCTAAGAGCAATGCGTAAGAACAAAAGTTTGCAAACTCCAAGCTAATGCCTAAATATAATTGTGCGAAAGACATATCTGTAATCTGTTTATCTTAATTTTATAATCTGAAATGACGACTGTCTCTCTACTTTATAATTTTTTAATTTTTCTGTATGAATATAGATACAGAAAATTATGTATATGACATATTGAAAAAGACGAATTGCTGCAGCAAACTGCAATGGCAGTTCCTTAGTGTTATAAGTAAAAAAAAATCTGATGTGGCCAACACATGACCTCTCACCATTTCCATTTTATGTTAAATAAATAAATAATAAATAAATAAATATCATCATTACTGGGTGTGCCAATCTGCTTTGTACACAGATATCGGTAAATGATGAAATATTTGTACTGTGTGGGCCCTTACACGGCGTCATCTCATGGGCACTCACTCCTGTCGTAGAAAGTGCAACACAGGGGTCAACTTTGTGTCGGTCGGGATCGAACCCGGGTCATAATTAACGAATTTAACATTTCTTGTGCATACAAATGATTCAAATTATATCTATTTTATAATGTTTTATAAACGACGCCGTGAACAGTGACCGTTCTTTTTCAATCACGGTGATTTTAAACAGTGACGTGATCACTGTATCCTATCTAGTAAATTTTAGTTCGAACCAAATAAGGAACGTCGTCAACAGACTCGAAACGTCGGAACTATGATTAGGCGATCACTGTTCATGTTGCCTGACATTTTTTACTTCATTATTGTAGCTCTGAATGCATTACCCTCTATATACAAAATGGACCTTTTCTACGATTTAATAGTGCACAATTTCACCCTATTAAAAGAACAACGAACGTAGAGTAATTTTTTTTAAAGATGACCGATCAAGTTTATCTGTATCATGAACGAATTAACAAATTGGCATACATTTATCCCTCTCATTTATAAAGACTACAAACGTGTGCGATAAGAATGGTTATAACACGCGTGTCTTTCAAACATTCATATTGTATCGACTAAGTTAGGCCATTCCATTTTAAAACAATGCTCGTTGTTGAGAAAATTTTCGCTGTAAGGTATGTTTATTTATTAATTCAGATATATTACCTTGATTCATAGCTGTACGTATAACGTTATTTTCTGTCAGTGTCACTGACATTGTTTCAGTATATTTTTTTCACATATTTGGTTTTCCATTTGCTAATAAACTTACCAATTGATTTATTTTTGAATTTTGAATGCTTCTAATATGACATATATTTTGATAATACTAAAATAACAGTATTATCTTATATACCCTTATAAAAACTAAGTACACGGCACTACTGAATTTAACAGAATGGGCGGAGCTAAATCTTAATTTATTCAATTCGTAGATGACCTTGATCAAAAATCTTTAATTTTTTTACTGTATTTAGGAAAACAGTGATCGCTAATAATTAAAACTGTAAAATTACTGTAACGGTGATTTCACCTTTTCTGTCACCGTCACCAACAGTTATTTGTAAATCACGATGAAATAATCACCGGTAATGAAATATCGCTCATCTCTACAATCAGGGTTTGATGGATTTTCGACTAGTTGTTTAGTAAGTATTGAAAAAGGTTGGAAGTAAAATATATTTAACTGCAAATTTACATGCTATTAAAGATAAGAAGACCTTTCTAAGTAATTGATTACATATTTTTTTCTTGTATTACAAAAACAAGTTGGCATGTAGTTCATTATTTTGTCGCAAGATAGCATATCGCTTAGGGATACATGCTAATACAGCTGTGCACGAACAATCCGAAGTAGTTCCGAGCATGTGCTTACTTAAGATGGGGCTGTTTTCACATTCGAAAATGGAGTAGGGATTTCAACTGGTCTTCCATTGGCAGTACAACGTACAACCAGTACATCAGAAAAAAATTAAAAGTTTTATATCTTTTGCAATAACTAATGTTTTTTTTTGTTGAATGAGAGAATACCCTATTTACTAGGATACCATTTCCAGCTTTGTTTAGTGACTAATTCCATAGGGATGTCACTTTTTTACCTCTCTCTCCGCATTTTATTAAATAAGCACGTTTTAAGGTCCCTAGAATACGATTTTAACATTTTTACGATGATGTCTGAGTGTGTGGATATATATATATATATATATATATATATATATATATATATATATATATATATATATATATATATGTGTGTGTGTGTGTGTGTGTTTGTTAGAATGTTGTAGATACGATATCTCAAATTCTATACTACTAAAGACCCGTTTAACTACGGATTCTTCAATCTAACATTAATGGGAAGACTTGAATAGGTTTTGGTAACAATTCGACAACCGGAAGTGGTAGTTTCTTAAAAAAATTCTTCTAAATATTATTTTTTGAAAATTTATGTTAATACAATAATAAAGATCTTTCAATTCTCAATCTGATACATTTAAATTTTTATTATATATTCTATAGATTTAGAGATATGTATTTTATATAATATGGAATAATCTGTTGTAATAAATCTCGCTACCCAAACAACTCCAATGAAACCAGTTGAGATATTTAAATGTTTATAATTGACAGATAAATGCAAAATGTCAGTGTCAAGAATCAACATTTTTATTAACATTACAGAAGGTTTTTTTCTGGGAAGTAAGTACATTTAAAATTTCTTATTGTATTATTAATTAATTGTATTATTAACGGTGAGTTTCTATACAATTGCATCTAGTCTTACAACTATTCAGCAATTTATCTTAATTTAAATATCCTACTACAATTTAATTAATTAACTTCCCTGTGGTTATTTCTTAGTCCTTATTATCTAGTTTCTCTATTGTCTTTTCTGTTTACACTTTTTAAACACTAACACTGTGCTCTGCTTTTATACTTGTACTTTGATTATTTATTCTGTTTTCACTATAAAACATTTAGCACTGTGCTCTGCTTTTACACAACTATCACTAGCATCTTCACACTAGCTCCGAAGGTTTAGTTATTTTCAGTCTTCTGGTCATGATGGTCTAGAAGTTGTAGCGTGATTGTATATTGATAAAAAAAATATGATTCCATAACAATTTTTAAGTTATTAACGCTAAGACTGTTTATCATTGGTATCTATGGTCATTCAGAATCATGAATTAATAAAAGTCATTAATAAATGATTTTGATAAATAAAGGCTCAACGGAAAAATCAATAAATATATTAGTGAAGTAGTGATGTGAAGTGAAAAACACAATAAAGAAATATAAAGGACTTGGCTGAAATTAGGAATATTAGATTAAGATTTTAGCAAATAACACAGGACATGATTCAAGAAAGCTGATAAATCAAATTTATATAATGGAATAATGGAGGCTGAGCAGAGAAGCCATGACATAAGCCGTGTTTCTTCGGACTGTGATTCACAATCTAAATCACCAAAGTGATCATGATTAAGAAGTATGTTTTTTCGTTTCTTATTCGTTATCCCCACTTTCTCATTTTGTGATCACTAGACAACCTTACCCTTTCCCTTCTGAATCATCCATTTTGAGTGATCACACAGATTCATTTTAGAGCAAATTTAAAAATAGCTAACGGCAATAGGTTTTCGAGCTTAGGTTTGTTGCATCAAAGGAAATACGATTTTCCTATAAAACCATATGTAATGATCCACCACAAATAAAATATGATACATAAAAGATTTGTTTTAAGTAAATATACTTTATATGTTACCAAGAACATTTTTTTACTTCGATATGATATATTTTTAATGTGCTGACTATAATACTCGATAGTAGATTATTTATAAAATAAAATAAATTAGTTTGTATTGGTCTACATATGATATTTGACGCTAGATGGTGTTCATATTATTCAAGTTGTTTTCTGGATATAATTTTTAAATCATGATTCAAAAGGATCACGATTAAAGTAATCAGGATTCACAAAATCACAATCAGAGTCCAAAGGAACACGGCTATAGGTGTTGGAAACATAGTATATGGAAAAACATATTTTTTTTCGTAAAATGAGGTATTTTATCATAGAGATTTAAAGAATACAAATTCGAACTGCATAATTTTTAAAAATTAATAACTAGGGGTCTCGTAGTCGCGTGTCTGCCTGAGTGTCTGGCCGCGAATCTGGTAACCCGGGTTTGACCCCGACCGACGCTAAATTTATTTCGATTTTTCATTGGCACGAATGGCCCCTGAGGTGTACTCCTCACTCCAGAAATGAGAGTCCATGAGGTGACGCTTGGTAAACGCTCTCACGGTACGAATATGTCATCATTATCGATATTTGGGTACAAAGCAGATTGACACATCCAGCAATGGATAATATATTTTATTATTTATTATTAGATTAATTTTTGATGAAAATTAAAATATTTTGTATCAGTGTAAAGCGAATTTAAATTACTTTCAGAAAGAATAAAAAAATACGCCATTTCATTTAAAAAGTCAACAATGATGTTGCTTCCAGCAAAACCGGAAGTAGAACTCAGGACCTTCCACACCAAAGAGAGGTATTTAAGTGAGCATACGACTATGTAATTTAAATTACCTAAATATATTATACAGCAGCTACTAGTATTTGTTTCATGTAAATCTTACTCATGTTTTTCTTTCAAGTCACTTACATTTAATTTGTCGTATCTCAGCTGTAATTAAATAAACTTTCGGTCCCAAATGTACGTAGTCGCAAGTTAAATAGAAGCACAGCAACGCTTACGTATGTGAAATGTGACAGTTCTTGCATTAACATAAAGAGCATAAAGTTAGTTAAATTTGATGGCATGTAGTTTAGGAACAAAGTTTCGGCAGCCGAGTCGAATAGTTTACAGTATGTATAAAAATGTACGCGGCAGTGTAGCAAGCAAGTCACGTGGTTAATTAGTATCGTAAATCGTCGAATTCGGACAGAAACTAATTGAGTTCCTGACAAGATCAGAGTTTCGCAGAATAATGTGTGTTCATCTTCACTACAATAAACCACCAAGCGCCCGGCCTACATTGTTCCGACATTCCCAAATAAATCTTTTTTGAGAGAACTTCTCTTATAAACTAAACGAGAAGAGCTAAATTCAGATTTAGCTGCTCTCAACAACATAATAATTATAAGGAATACAAAAAGTAACAACAAATTGACAGTAATTTACAAAATAAAATCAAATCCCGCGACGGGAAGAAATATTCTTACACGTGTTTATTTATTTAGTTAGTTACAACCACTTAACAGGCCAAGCCGAAATAAAGGGTAGTAAAGAACAATAAATTAAACAAAAGTTGCTGAAATAGTTTGAGAATTATCCAAACTTTAACTGGAAGATATCAATCTTAGAGAACTTAATAGTGTAAATATGACATATTCTATAAATAGGCGACATCATATCGCAATTAGCTCTAGCTGCGAGTAAATAAAAGATGAAAGTATTTCTGGTTCGCGTAGAGGAAGCACGGAAATTAAGACAGGAAAGAGAACGGGAATCATTAATACAGCCATTGATAAGTTTTGAAAAGTGTAATTTGGTCCGAACCAATGAGTAGTAAGAACGTGTAGCTACTATATCGTGAAAAGTGCGAGTATTTCTAATAACAAATCCTAGCATCCTCATAGCCCCTGTGTAAATGTCCTGTATATGATAGGAAAAAGTGAATTTGGAGTAAAAAATTACACCTAGGTCTTTTACTTTATGTGATCGTGATAAGAAAATATCTCAAAAGGAGTATTTATAGGTTAAAGGCGACAGTTTACAACAGAATGAAATAACAGTATATTTACTTAAATTTAGACGCAGTTAACTTGACCTTTAGCATCTAAAACAAAACAACATGACTGAAGTAAGTAAGGTTTGTAACAGTTGACCTTTTTTCCCATAAAACCATGCTGGCAAATATAGATTTTATGTTTTATTCTATTAAAAACGCTAGTATACATAATTTTCTCAAAAAATTGCAGAAATTTGACAGCATGGCAATAGGACGGTAATAATTAATCAACGAGGCGTCATCAGATTTTAAGATGGTGTAATGCGTGTTACTTACTAAATAGTGGGAAAAGTACAAGTTTTGATGCTGAGATTACAAATGTGGTGTAATGCAATTGATAGAGGATGAGCACAATCCCTAATCAAAAAGCTAGGAACGAGGTCTAGTCCGCATGAAAGTGTTGGTTTGAGGGCTTTTATAGAGCGAATATGTCATCAGGGGAAACATTTTTGAGGGTAAGATAGTCATGAGAGAGAGGGTATTGAAGAAAGAAGCATTCACAGCCAAAAGTGAAATAACATGCATACATAGATTATATTGACGGTCTTAGCTGTTTGTACTATAAATCAGTTTAAGGCAATCATAATTTGTTTGCGGTTAGAGGATTGTAGCGTGAAGCCTCGAAAAATTCATGAAAGAATGTTGAAACAATATGTGGTTAAGGCCTTAATCACATTAGAAGTAGTATTTTTGACTAGTCACGCATTATCCATGACTTCGGTTCATATCGCTGACTTACTCCAGTGTGACAGCTACAAGCAAGTCAGCGATCCTGTGGTCAGATGAAATGGAATCGGTTTAATATCCTCTGACCATTTATCGCTGACTTCTCTATTGCGCATGCGCAACTATCTCTGAAGTACAGTACAGGAATGTAACTTTACGGAGTAAAACATAACTGCAGAAACGTTAGAAATTGGCTACTCTAAGATGGACGGGTCGACATTAAATTGTGATTTAATTGTGCATTATTTTTCCATTGCTTTCATTCATTATACTAGAAATAATTTCTTATGTCAAACAAATTTGAAATATATTGTCATTAAAGAAATCTTATCATAACCAATTTCGAGCCTGAAAATCCTCTAAAAGTAAACGGTTGGTCGAACTTGCAATATGATCGAATTGGTCAAATAAGTCAGCAGAAAGAGTCAGAGATATGATTGTAGTGTGATAAGGTTTTTACCTGTATTAATCGGAGAAGAATATACTAGACAATATGGAGGTAATTAAAACTGGACGGCACAACTAAAAACATTTTTATATACAGGGTGTAACAGAAATAAGTACATTAAATTTAACCAGTGATAGAACTCGTCGAGTGCAACAATATTTCTTAATATTTTTTTTTCAAATATTTTTTTAGCATTTTTATCCCCCCCCCCCGCACATATTAACGAATCGTTTAGGTATTTTCAGAATAATTTGATCAAGTAGCAATAACAATGAAGCATTGCTCGTTGCTTCTATATAACAGACTGTGTTCGCTGCCTTTGGCGACGGGTTTATATAGCGCGATGTCCTTCTCGAACTTTCCGACGCCACAATGACTTGAATACAAAGGAACACGCCACCGGTGTAATTAACACGTCTAAAATACTCTACCAGTGGCGGCGCTCGCATATTCTTATGTCAGGGACGCACGTTACATTATGTTTTAATTCTGTAATTTTATTTAATAATACATTTTACAAAATAAATAAAAATAACAAAAATAAAAACATGACCCGGGCGGGATTTGAACTCGTGAAAAATTATTACGTTGTCTCTGTCTAACCAATTCAGCAATTGAACACGTTTCCATGATTACTGTTTTTAATAAATTATAAATAATAACCGTCAAATAGTATTATACTTTTATAAATATGTATTTCTAAACATTGAAGTAGGTCGTAGGGTCAAGGAATTATTGTAATAAACGAAGAAAGAATTTATGAAAAATTCATGGAACTCGCAGGGATTTGAACCCTGGACCTTCTCATATCTAGTGAGACGCTCTAACCAACTGAACCACAAGATCCCGTCCCATTGAAGTCGATGAATCATTCACAATTCTTTTTACAAATTTCGTAGACGAGTACACTAACCATACGGTGTAGATGAATGTGAATGATTCATCGACTTCAATGGGACGGGATCTTGTGGCTCAGTTGGTTAGAGCGTCTCACTAGATATGAGAAGGTCCAGGGTTCAAATCCCTGCGAGGTCCATGAATTTTTCATAAATTCTTTCTTCGTTTATTACAATAATTCCTCGACCCTACGGCCTACTTCTATGTTTAAATATGTTACGGATGGTCGCAAATATTTCTTATCAAATATGTATTTCAATAACAAGCCATTAAATTAGGAGTATTTACATACCCTTCAATGCTAAATTTAATAATAGTTCTAACCAAATCAAAACTCCCACTATAGTCTTACGGGACAGACAATATTTGAAAAAAAACACTGTTTTCCAATACGTCTAAGTCATTTGTGTATATATGAATGAAAAAATCTAAATTTAGGTAAACAACAGCAAACGTGTATTGATGGTGGTAGCTCTGTAATGTATACTCCAAAAGTACTAAGTTTACACATCGGAATATAAAGAAATACATTTACATATTTATGAAATAAGTTCACAATATCAAATGAGACGTTTACCATGATAACAATTCTACTTGTTTATACTTGCCGTGAAATAAGTATGGACTGGAGATTTCTACACCGATGCCAATTCAGTGGTTATGTTGAAAATGCTAAGTTATGAAGAAGCGGCAACACCGCATAGTAAGGGACAGGGTGTAGAGAAGGGAAAAGTTGAGCATCAGTCCATATTCATATGACGGCGTGTATAATAGTATATTATTATATGAGGGATTATGGTAGTCACTATTCACGAAGATGACGTTCGCGTCACGAGCAGTACATGAGTGATGCAAATTATCCGAATGAATAGTGCCCATAATCCAGAATATAATACTATATTTGTTCTACTCTTGTATATTTGGAAAGAACTTGAGATGACTTTTTATTAAGGGAAACTAATTACCTATTTATTGGCGATTGGCGTAAAGATGTATTGTAAAATTTGTACAATTGGTAAGATTCAGAGACGGGGTGGTAATATCCATAGTTAAATTCTCACGGAAGTATTTCTAGCGAGGTACAGTTCTCCTTGTCTCTTCCAGTATCCATTTTAACGTAGTTTAGTACTTTTCAAAACGATAGAAATCGGTTGGAAAACGTAAACAGAAAAATATAATACGACGACTGACAACAGTGACAATGACAAAATTCAACTTTTTTTTTATTATTTTTAAATACTAATGTTCACCCCCACAACACCAAGATATAAAGCTCGTATGTTAAGGAATTGTCACTAGTATCAGAGCACCTGATGACGTCAGCAGATTTTAGCTGTCGAAACGGTGTGAATAATTTTTATAAACTTGTTACAAATAAAGATAATGCAAGTTCAACATAAATTCGTTTTAATTCAAAACAATGACAAAACTGTCAACTGTCGTACGGCCATAGGACGCGTGATTGCGGGTAGTATTAAAATAAACTGTAATAATTGATTTCTGGTTCTGGGATTGGCCGAGAAGAGTGAATAATGAATCCATAATTAATCGAAAAAATTGACATAATGGGGATATATTCTTACAGGCAACCTGTGCCTTGTTACTAAACAACCGTTTTACAAACTTAAAACTAACAACAAATGTCAATTTTACGCACTATCGTAGATGAAAAATATAGAGCACACCAATATGAAATATCAAAATGACAGTTACATATTTCTCTGGCAAATATTAATTATGCAATCGAAATTTAATATTTTTGAAATATATAATAACGATTTTAATGTTGTTACAAGTGCATTAGCTTAATATTTTAAGCTTGCTTCGGCATTTCATTAAGATTGTTTTTCTTTATCTATTATTATTTAAGAAAAATATTGTAGTAAAATTTCTCAAAATAATAACAAGTAAATAAGAATATGTTTATAGACCACTAGTGAAAAAAAGCAATTATTGAACAACAGAAATAGTGTTTCTATCAACCATAAGTGGAACGATATTCCTAGTTGATACTTAGTTGGGCTAAAACATATATAAATACTACTCACAATACGGACTCATCATTGGTGGTAAAATAGTGCTAGAATTTTGATTAGTACAAGTGATGTTGAGAAAAATGTAAAACGAGACCACAACTATAAACTAATTTAAGCGACACATTATAAATAGGGTAAACTACTAAAGACTATATACTGTCTCTAGTGTGTTTCATAGATGTGAAAATCAAATACTAAAATGTTGAAATTAATTTAGAATTTACATCCTCATTGCAGAGTTGCATATTCTACTACCGCTAGTTTGTAGAATTAAGTTCGACTAAATGTTGTCAGTTATACCATAAACACGAACAAGTAAAACTATGGTTTCTGCGCAAGTGCCGAGAAGCACACGTGTTATATTTGCTCCACAATTGTTTTGTAATCATATTGTTATTGTTGTGTTGTCCACAAAGGAATTATTTATGTTAACAATGTATATTAATAGTGTTATAGTATTTTATAATTTCATTTCACAATTATTATTAATTATGAGGATGATTTAAAAAAGAATAAATTCAACGTTGTACGAAATATAAATCATAATTCAACTCCAGATAAAAAAATCTGATGTGGCCAACACAATACATCCCGTTTAATTTAATTTTTATCCATGTAAATACTTAAAATTAAATTTATATACCGGGTTCGATCTCGACCGACGCCAAATATTTCGAATTTTAAATGGCACAAAAATTACCTCTGTGGTGCACTCTCCACGCCAGCAATAAGTACTCGTAAGGTGACACCTGGTAAACACCCGCACAGTACAAATATGTCATCATCGTTATACTTAACTATATTCATTGCTGCCGTGGAGAGTGCACTACAGGGGTCAATTATGTGCTATTTAAAATTCTAAAATATTTGGCGTTGGTCGGAATCGAACCCGGTTCCCCAGATTCGCGAGAAGTGAAGCCCGGTAAATGCCCGCACGGTACAACTAATCATCATTATTACTGACATCTGTGTACAAAGCAGATTGGCTCACCCAGCAATGGGTAATATGCCGTGAAGATATATTATAAATTTTTATTACCTTACCTATATTCCTACATATTTACTTATGCTGGAAAGTGTATTAAGTTCCTTTTCATATAATTATTGTTCCATATACTATTTTCTTCTTAAAACGTTACTATTATTATTTGAAATGATAAGTTTGTAGGACAATGACATATATGTCAGTTACATACATTTGAGACCTGAAATGTGTAACCATGGAGTTGTGTTTAAAACGTAGGCTCCGGGATTAAAATTATAGATAATTTTATAAATTTATCCATAAAATATATATAAAAAATATTAACGCAAACCAGTAGAAAATTTAAAAAACTTTAATATTTATAAAAATAAATCTCGAAAAAATAACATTTACAGGTATTTTTCGAAGTAAAACTATATCGAGCTTCCAGTAAAGTGCCTTTCCGGTTATCTGATTTACTCTAAAATCTAATGACATCTTGAGGTAGAAATACAAGGTTTCAAAATTTACTAACCGATAGTATTTGAGTTAGAGCATAAAGAGGATCCAGACACACACACATACACACACACACACACACACATGCACACATACATCATCGTGAAAATGTTAAAATTGGATTCTAGGGACCTTAAAACGTGGTCATTTACCAAAATCTCGATTTGAGATTTTTAGCACGATTCCCATATCTCTCTTACCAAGGATAGCGGGAGGTAAAAAGAGGTCATTTTTGTATATACTGATTCTCTCTTTCAATAAAATTTTCATATAAACGTATTTATTATATCAGAAAAACTGAATTTTGTAGACTTCATATGATTAAAAAATCTGATGAATGCTCATGCTTCCCTATAATGTAGCTAATAATGTCAGCATGATATATGTGCTTCTCTTTTTCTTATACACATTTCATTTATTGGACATTCTCAACCAGTGCAATCAATAGTCCAAAACATTTCGAGTACGGGTATCCGAATACTCGAAACCTGTTTTTAGAACCAGGTATGAATGATCTCCGAATCCGAGTAATGAAAGGTTTTGTTCATTCGGACTTTGATGAGTGATAAAAATGAACAAAGTGAATAATCAAGAATAATTATGTTTCTTCTTTCGTTATTCGTTATCCCTACTCTTTCATTTTGTGATCAAATCATAAACGATTTAAAAATGGCGGAAGAAGCTGTGGTTTACAGTAGCAATGTATTGGCATTTTGGATTGTGAGGTAGGTGGAATAAAAGGCGAGCTAAAATTTTTACAACGCCACATTGAGACCCACCATACATTTTATGAAAATATTGGTTGTATGAACGGAAATATGTAAGGTTTTGTTGTGTAAAGTTAATTAGAAATTGTTTTGTTTTTTTTTTATCACAGATAATAATTTATTCAGCTTAATGAGATCAGTTGATTTATCATTTAATTCTAGTTCATTCGACGTTGTTGAAGCTTCGCGTACATCGGGTTAGTTTTACTGTTTCTTTGGAATTAAATTTAATCATGATTGGAAGGAATCATTCTTAAACGAATCATGATTTAGAAAATCACAATCACGGTTCGAACGAACAAGGCTATTGCCATTTCGTATATTGTATGTATATGTACACGTAATGCAGTAAATTACAAACTGAATATTCCCACACAGTTTCATTTTCCTTTTATATTTTTTCTGCCTAGTCAACTGTAAACAACTATTTACCTTCTTAGCAACGATTCCGGTAGGTACGTTTTTACGGCCTAGGCCGGTAGTACATACCAACAACCTTGACGACATCCGGTAGGTATTTTAAAATTGACTATTTCTTAATTTGTAAATTATAAATTAAATAAAAAATGCAATCATAGCAAATTTGTTGAAAATAAACACGGCGCGTTTGATTTAATATTAATTATTCTAAATAATTTGCTTTCAAAATTTTATACAATACACGGCCGGTAGCTGCATTACGGTCTCGCTAGTTTACGTGTCTCGCCCTACCGGGCTCGACCCGTGCTGTAAATGCTTATAGCTACCGACCTAATGACATAATTAACGATTACCAGTCAGTTTTTTTATTTCAAAAGAATGTTTTAACCATGATAACCATTGTGGTTGCAAAAATGTAGGGGTGGATAATAAAGCAATAGATATATCAAAATTTCCCTTACATTCTGTTCTACTCATTATATTTTTAATCTAGCGGACATGTTAGATAAACGAATATTTCATACTACTTTCTTTATTTCATTTCAGATACACATGTTTGAGAAACTAATAAATTGATTCTTCTCATTTTCGTAAATCTTAATACATAATAGCTATGCCACGGATCCAAATGTAATAATGTTATGTGAAATGATCGAATCCAAAGTTTGATATTCATATATTATTATTATTATTATTATTATTATTATTAGTGAGAATTACGAATCCGGTGTTCGGTACCAGAATCGAGAATCGATTATTTTTGGATCCCAGAACAGAGAACCGATTAGTTTCGATTCTGATATTGAATCCGAGTAATTTTGATTTCAAATCTAACCGGTATTGGCTCATATAACTACTCTCAACATCTTTTACAAGAATATCCTTTTCCAGGACAAGAGTATTAATTTTTCTTAAATACTATTCATTTGCTTTTACTTTTCGAATCACCCTCGTAATAAAATACAGAAGGTAGGTTAGGTTAGTAAGTTCAAGTAACAATAGTCTACAGTCTATAGAGCTAAAGGTATTTCAATTAATGTAATTAAAGGACAAAACATTACACAGTATACCTTTCCACACTTGTATAAAAAGAAGAATTTCTCATTAGTAAATTCGTGTCTGGTGGGACACAAGAACTCAAGAACACCATTGTGCGCAAAGCAATAGTTGGCAAGTTATCTGCTAGTTGCGGTTGTGAGCGTACTAATAACGAACCGAAGTTAGTTGCTACCTACACAGCGTGTGGTTATCGAATATAAAGTTAGGAAAATTGGTCCGGAAGAGCTGAAACCCTATCTATGCTTGGCCTACGCTACTTCCCATGCAGATATATATGACTTTTAAGTAAACAACAACGTTCTATTTTGATTTTAATTAAGAAGATAAACAGAAGTTATTTATTAATTTTCTTCGATATATATACACTAATGTAAAATTTAGATGTATTTCAAGTTTCAATAAATTCAACACAATACCTCCCGCCATTTACATATGGGGTCTCGTTGCCGCGAGCCTGATGTCTGTTCGCGAATCTGGGGAATCCGATTCGATCCCGATCAACGCCAAATAATTCAAATTTTAAATGGCATAAAATTAACCCTTGTGGTAAACGCCCGCACAATACAAACAAATATGTCATTGTAAGTACCGAAATGTGTGTACAAATCAGATTAGCGCACCCAGCAATGGATAATATGCCGTGATAATATATTTATTTATTTCTTTATTTAAATATCTACCTGCATTTTTACTAATGCTAGAAACTATGTATATTAAGTTCCTTTCCATAAAACTATTGTTCAATTTACAATTTTCCTATTAAAACGTTACTATTATTAAATTGAAATGTTTATTTTTTTGACAGTGACATTTATCTGTCAGTTACATACATTTGAGCTGAACTATGTAACCACGGAGATTTGTATAAGCTCCGAGATATAGTTTTTATATTACTTTATAAATTTATCCATAAAATATATAGAAAAAGTATTAAAGCAAGCTTGTAGAAAATGAAATAATCTTTCATTTTTATAATAACAAATTGCGAAAAAAATATATTTAAAGGTATGTTTTGAAGGAAAACTATCTTGAGCTTCAAGTAAACTGCCATTTTCGGTTATCCGATTGCCACCAAAATCTAATGGCTTCTTTCCATATTAGAATAAGGTAGAAATACATGGTTTCAAAACTTTCTGAATGATAGTATTTGAGTTAGAGCGTAAAGAGGATCCACACACACACACACACACACACACACACACACACACACACACACACGCACGTACGAATACACGCACGCATGCACATACGCACGCACACACGCACACACACACACAAACGCACACACACGTACACACACATGTATGTATGTATGTATGTATGTATGTATGTATGTATGTATGTATGTGTGTGTGTGTGTGTGTGTGTGTGTGTGTGTGTGTGTGTGTGTGTGTGTGTGTGTGTGTGTGTGTGTGCGTGTGGATCCTCTTTACCCTCTAAGTCAAATACTATCATTCAGAAAGTTTTGAAACCATGTATTTCTACCTTTTCTAATATGGAAAAAAGTCATTAGATTTTGATGGCAATCGGATAACCGGATATGGCAGTTTACTTGAAGCTCAAGATAGTTTTTCTACAAAACATACCTTTAAATATAATTTTTTCGCAATTTGTTATTATAAAAATGAAAGATTATTCCATTTTCTACAAGCTTGCTTTAATACTTTTTCTATATATTTTATGGATAAATTTATAAAGTAATATAAAAACTATATTCTACAAAAAATACCTTTAAATGTATTTTTTTCGCAATTTGTTATTATAAAAATGTAAGATTATTCCATTTTCTACAGGTTTGCTTTAATACTTTTTCTGTATATTTTATGGATTTATTTATAAAGTAATATAAAAATTATATCTCGGAACTTATGCTTTTAGCACATCTCCATGGTTACCAAATGTATGTAAATGACAGATAAATGTCACTGTCAAAAAATATCATTTCAAATTAATAATAGTAACGTTTTAAAGGGAAAATTGTAAATAGAACAATAGTTTTATGGAAAGGAACCTAATATACATAATTTCTAGCATTAGTAAATATGCAGGTATGTATTTAAATAAAGAACTAAATCAATATATTATCACGGCATATTATCCATTGCTGACAGGCGGCAACGAGACCCTATAGATAAATGGCGGGAGGTATTAGGTTTGTTCATAGAACGGTTTGAAACCGTCAGCAACCGTCAGAGGCATGCGCAGTTACATAAAAGCGTTCGCAGAGTCACAAATTTCCAACTCTAATTATTAGTTCAATGTTCATAGAAACTTTCTGACTGGTTGCTGATCGGTTGCCAACTATCAGAATAATTTCCAACTCGGAAGGAAATTTTAAATTTGAGGCTTGCGCACTTACACTGTTTTCACAAGACATTTGTATTTGTTTTGATTACAGGTTTTGATTTCATTTAATGTTTGGTTATATACTTACAAATAAAATAAATTAGTAAAATAAATATTTTACTGTAAGTAAATCATTGTAAATTAATGTAATAAAATAATAAAAGACTGACTCACTGACAAGTGTCACTACAGTGATCGATAATATCGATATATTTACTACCAAAATTAAGCAGAGACATTTATTATTCATTTTAAAAAGTTAAGTGACATAATGCTGTTCACAGAAGAATTCAAACAATTTGATTTGCAACCAGTTTGAAACCACGCATGCGCACTCAAATTCAAACTCCAACCGTTGGAAATATGTTCTATGAACAAACCTATAGTGTTGGTCACATTTTTTTGGACAGCAATCTTGTTAATTTTTCATCTAATAAACAACACAGTCGTTTATTCCATTTTACGTTACTTTTAACTTTTTAACTTAACTTCATAAAAATATAATGTAAAAACGCACTTTATAACAGCACTATTAATATAATATTGCGTTCATATTATAGACCATAATATTCATAATCTTTAGAACCATACAGATTTTTGTAGATCATGTTCAGATTACTCGCCTTAGCGTAGCCTTAGAAAAATCAAAGTAGTCTTTGTTTCACTAGAACACGTAGGTATACGCAAATTCTCCGCTAAATAATAAAACAAAGTGTAGTATACTAAAGAACAATTTAAGTTGGGAAGTTGATTTTCAGATAGTAAAATAATAATGAAGTGTGAACACTAAACATCAAGGCGAAGGCAAAGTTTAAGTACTGAACGCTGAAAATGAAGTCTGAAAAGCAGGAAAGTTCAGGTTTATAGGAAGAGGTATTTTAATTAAAAACTAGGGCCTTACAATGTGAATAAAATTATCCTTCAACTTTGTAAAATATTAAACAGATAACTTACCAAAGCATTATTTTAAGTATTTTTTTTTTTTTTTCAAGAAAAAGGTAAGTAATTACGGAGCTCAGTGAAAGACTGGTACAATGCACTTTACATACTTAATATTGCTCTTCATATTTTTTCTAATTTGTTTATCAGTAGTTAATATACAGAGTTGGGGCAATGAAAAAAATGAAACACACAATTTTAAATTATAATTTTCAATGCTAATTTTCTAATTTAAATTTCAATATTTCATTCAGTCTAATCAATATTAATATTTTTAAATGGACGTCACAGTAAGCAATAATATTTTCATAACGAAATGTTTCAGTGCTAATTAAAAAAATCTGTCATGCCCAGCACAATACCTCTCGCCTTTTTCATTTTATGTTACATAAGTAACGAATTTAACATTTTTTGTACACACAAATAATTCAAATTATAACTATTCTCTTGTTGTATGAGAAATTTTATCCTACTCTTGTAATATGTTCAAGATTCTTCAAATTCATTGACGGTATTAGCGGTATTTAAGGATATATGTAATATTAATATACTTATAATTTTAAATACATAATTAAAGTATAAGTAATAAATATTCAGTAAAATAATACTAATTCAGTATAAATATTGAATGTTCAGTAAATTAATATACCGTGTGTCTGTCGTAAAGGTGTACATAGGAGATTAACATGGGAAATTAGTTTTTTGCAATTCCCTGCTCACCTAATTATTTTAAGCAAAAACGCATCAAATAAAAGTTTTAGAGCATAAAATTTTACATCTAAATCAATAAACAGAATTACTTTTACATGCTTTATAACGACAGAAATTAAATATGAAAATGTCGAAAATTACGTTGAAAATATCGATAGCCATGGAATTAAATTAAAAATAAATAAAAGCTTGACGTTTTATTTGTGACAGATTAAACGTCAAGCATTTATTTATTTTTTATTCAATTCCATGGCTATCGATATTTTCAACGTAATTTTCGACATTTTCATATATAATATCTGTGGTTAAAAAGCATGTGAAAGTAATTCTGTTTATTGATTTAGATGCAGCATTTTATACCCTAAACATTTATTTGACGCATTTTTGCTTAAAATAAGTAGGTGAGCAGGGAATTGCAAAAAACTGATTTCCCATGTTAATCTCCTATGTAACCTTTAAGATAGACACACGGTATGTTCAGTATTTAAATCAAAAGTTACGTAATAAAATTAAATGATCAGTATTAATGTTCAGTATTAATTTATATGAACGTTGCGACGCTAGGCCTCGTTTTTGAGTTTTCGTCAATTCTTAAAATCATTCACTGGGAATCAACTCCAACGGGTGTCGGAAGATATCGACGCTCATTGATGTCGCAACGCCAGGCGTCGTTTTTGAATTTTTATCAATTCTTGAAATCACTCACCGGGATATAATTCCGACAAGTATAGGAAGATACCAACGCCAATCGATGTTGCGGCGCAAGGCATCGTTTTTGAGTTTTCGTTCTCAAAACCGAGTTTTGCAGGCGCAAGTTTCGTGCGTTAGGTTCGGCCATGTTTTTTTACTTTCCGTCAACTAGGTAAGGAAGGTATTTGGTTAAAAAAATTGATGGTGAGTTTTTAATGAATAAGCACGTTTTAGAATCCCTACAAACGAATTTACTGTTTTTACGATGATGGCTGTATGTGTGTGTTTGTGTGTGTGTGTGTGTGTGTGTGCGTGTGTGTGTGTGTGTCAGTGTGTGTATATGTGTGTGTGACAAAAATTTCTCTTTCAATAACTCCAATACTACAATTCCAAAAATTATAATTCTTTCATATTCCTCTTTCCTTCGTCCATTTGAATAGTTGATTAGATTTTGGTTACGATTAGTTAACCGGAAGTACCCTAATTTGAAGATTTTAACAGTTTTTATTGAAAAAACGCTATTGAATATCATTTTTTGACGCTTTATGTAATTATGAATAAAAGAATATGTTATTTTCTATTCGATTTAATTCTATTTTTTTCTTCGTATGCAACGAATTTAGAGGTAAAGAATTATAAAGAAATATCCTAAAAACTGCACCATGAAAACAGTTAGAATATTCAAATTATACTAATTGACAAATGTCAGTGTCAAATAAAATTTACATAATATCTTTGTGAAATGATTTTACTGGAAATATAAAAATGTACAATAATTTAAGATGGCAAAAACAAATCGCTTGAGGTAATACAGCAGATTATAGCCATAAGCCAATTCAGCAGATTATTGTTATAAATATAATGCTATATATGTTTCTATTTTCAACTTCTTATTTTAAGAAATATACTGTTGTTTTTAGGAGTAGTTCAGTTCAGTACGAGGTAAGATCAGTTTATTTCTCCCCTAAAAAGATACGCTCATAGAATAGTTTCCAAAAAAAAAAAAAACTGTGTGGAATTTGTACAAAATAAATAGAATTGACGAAAGGTATTGTGCTGGCCACATAAGATTTTTTACTGAACAAAAAAAAAACAACAATTTTAATTTCATATCCTAAAATATTGCGAATATCATTAGTAGACTAGTATTATTTCTTCAATTTTAATATGTTACAATACATAGTCGTGTAGAGATTAATAATGTCTCTAATTTAATTATAATTGCGATAAACTGACATGTCTGTTAAAAACTAAATAAATTGAATTCTCGATATATAAAATGATATAAATACCCCTGCAAAACAAAATAATAGAATAAAAAACGCAATCATGAATGTTCAATTTTTGCTCACCTCATTCAAAAAGTGTTTTATTCGTGCAGTACTTCATTGAAAAACATCCAATTAAATGGGGCTCGCTGTGTGCATGGTTGGGAATATTTTTCATGTACTTTTATAAAATGTACCCCAGTTTCATATTCGAACACGCATTGCATTTTAAAATCACTCGCATGTTTTACTGGTTCATTTTGATTTACTCGTTTCAAAGTTTAGCTAATTATAATTGCGTGTTAAAAATTTTAACTGAAAAGTATGTGCTTTAAAACGTGTTTCAAATGCTGTACATGCCTTGTTATTATTTTTTTATTGGAAATGATAATATTTATCCAATTTAAAGAGATACAACCGTTATTATGTTTTTTTTTATAGCTGCATATTATTGTCTGTAATATAAATAATTTTAAATTCATGTTAGTATTTATTTATTGAACTTGTATTTGAGAATCTAATTTAAATCTATTTGAGTTTGTTTAAAACAAACAAATCTGAGAACCATTCGAAATCCACAGATTAGTGTTAGTACACATTAAACCTTAGCAGATCTCCTAAATAACACTTTAACTCCAAATGAAATTCCTTGAACTGAAGTTCCAAGTACTTGTATAGTTTGTTAGAAAATATAGTAGTCTGATGTGACTTTACTAACAATTGGATAAATCCTGTTTTAGAGGGAAGATTTTCTTATCGATGAATTAAGATAGCATTAATGAGTTGTGCGTTTCTGTTAATATTATCTTCAATAGAACTAAAACTTATATTAAATTTTAAAATTGTGCTTAAATAATAATTTAAATTATAATTGATTTATCGTACTTATTAAAATCTATTGCAGAAAAAAACAAATCTTATATGCGACTCGTGAAAAATTAACACTTCCTGTTCATCGATAAAATAAAATTTTATCGTTTTGTGTAAAAAATAACTATTAATCACTATTTTACAATTGTCAAACTAGACGTAGTTTTTAATTTTGAACATTTTTTGTATTAACGCTCCAATATTACCTATGACGTTCATTAAAATCGTAGCAAAATATATCTAATATTTTATTGCCCAGATGTTCAGCTATCACTTGGTTATCGTTCAGTTGACTATCGCCCAATTATCCAGCGCCCAGTTGCCTTAGTCCTGTTGATCGTTTGCAGTATAAAGACTCATCAGAAGCTGTTGAGTGTTGACTTTATGACGTTGACGTTACAACACCATTCATATGTTTTGAAGTGATAAGTTCTTCTTAAAGGAAGACGAACGAACCACTAACGAATTCAGACCTGTCGATTATGACTTTTCCCCATTACAGCACCCAAGCAATCGCTGAGAGTCGGCAAGCAAGTGCGCGCGTAACTCTTGTTCCCTATATCTGCCGACGAAGCGGCACGCACGCACACTCCTCTTGTTTTTAATATTTTATAAGTTGTTGTGTTCGTAAATAAATTATCAAATATAACTATTTACAAAATAATAATTTATTTAATTCAAACCTTTCACCAAATCATTAAATTTATTCTATTGATAACAATAATATTTATTTTGATATGTATTGAAAGTGACATTTTATATTGTGTGAAGGAAGTTTGGAACAAAACTTCAAACAAAATAAAAGCACTTTAACACGTGTATCATATATTATTTTTTCTAAAACCACTATTTTTATCTCCCGCTACCCTTGGTAAGGGAGGTATAGGGATCGTGCTAAAAATCGCATATCGAGATTTTGGTAAATGACCATGTTTTTAGGTCCCTACAATCCAATTATAACATTTTCACATTGATTTCTGTGTGTATGTGTGCGTGGATCCTCTTTATGCTCTAACTCAAATACTATCGTTCAGAAAATTTTGAAACCTTGTATTTCTATCTTACTCTTATGTGGAAACATGCCATTAGATTTTGGAATAAATCAGATAACCGAAAATGACACTTTAGTGGAAGCTCAAAATAGTTTTTCTTCGAAAAATACCTTTAAATTATTATTAAATTTTCTACAGGCTGCATTAATACTTTTTCTATATATTTTATGGATAAATTTATAAAAATATCTATAATTTTAATCCCGGAGCCTACGCTTTAAAGACAACTCATACACATGGTTACACATTTCAGATCTCAAATGTTTGTAACTGACAGATATATGTCACTGTCAACAAATTAATCATTTCAAATTATAATATTAACGTTTTAAAAAGAAAATAGTAAATGGACCAATAATTATATGGAAAGGAACTTAATACAGTTTCCAGCATAAGTAAATATATAAAAATATAGGTAAGATAATAAAAACATATATCATCACGGCATATTACCCATTGATGGGTGAGCCAATCTGCTGTGTACGCAGATGTCGGTAATAATGATGACATATTTGTTCCGTGCAGGCGTTTACCAGGCGTCACTTCACGCGAATCTTGGGAACGGGTTCGATTCCGACCGACGCCAAATATTTTAGAATTTTAAATGACAAAAAATTGACCCCTGTTGTGCACTCTCCACGCCGGCAATGAATATAGGAAAGTATGTAAATAAATTAAATAAATATATCATCACGGTATATTATCCATTGCTGGGTCTGCCATTCTGCTTTGCACACATATTTCGGTAACGATGATGACATATTTGTACCGTGCGGGTGTTTACCAGGTGTCACCTCACGAGCACTTATTGCTGGCGTGGAGAGTGCATCACAGGGGTCATTTTTGTGCCATTTAAAATTCGAAATATTTGGCGTCGGTCGGGATCGAACCCGGTATTTAAATTTAATTTAATTTTAAGTATTTACATGAATAAAAATTAAATTAAACGAGAGGTATTGTGTTAGCCACATTAGATTTTTTTATTTAAATTTATATTTCTAATATTTTTTTGACATACGCCAGAAATTTTGATTTGTTATTTCATTTATCATTACCATAGTGACTAAGTCACTTTTAACCGAGCTTTAAACACTAGTATTAGAAGTAACAATGATCTGCCACTTTTTAATTTTGTGCAATAAAATGACATTTTTAACCCTAAAACAAATATTAATAATTCTACTTTTAATAGTATTTGTAGAAAAAATACTTTAACTTAACATAATGGGACAAAGTTATCTTTTCTTTCGGGCGTCCCAAGGTGCACATTTTTTTTGTATTATAGAATTTATTTATAAATGTCGTATAATGAAAGAATACTTATAAATTGGCAGTTAAACTTACAAATGTTTGCTGTTTATTCAGTGTTATTTGTGTTTAATAACTAATTACCTACATAACTTAGCGTAAACATACTATTTACTACGTCTTATTAATCACTTCATTCTACACTAACCGGCAAAAAAGGCGAGACACAAATATATCCATATATTTCCAGATTTGAGATGTTAGATATGTGAAAACTATATTAAACTACGAACTACGACTTGTTTTAGCCGTAACTCAAAAAACTAAAGAACAAGAATGTTCAAACCGTTTTGTTTCATGGAACAAATTCAACCCATTACGTTTGATAATATTAAAGGTGTATCATTTTTTGCCGGTCAGTGTAAGTAGTATTTAACAGTCATATGGAAACATAAACATTTAAAGGCATGTTAAAATTAATATGTTTCTGACAGTACATATGCAATTATTTTATTAACAAATCACCTTCTGCGAAAGAAGTCATTTTACATATATGAACCTGACATGTTTTTTTTAATGAATATTTAAATTACAAATATACACATTTGAGTTGATTTAAACGAAATATAAAAGTTCAGTTGAAAAACATGTACAGACACATATATAAATAGTTTTTAATTACACATTCACCGAATAAAGGTAAACATAAATTCGCGATGAAAGCACTTCCATTAGATAAAAACTAATCAAAAGGGATGAAATATGAAACCGCATATATCGTACGAGTTGAAATAACTTGCAAGCAAAAAAATAACCAATATACACACTGCAAAATCAATGTGCAAAAAATACTATTCAAAAAAGATCAAAAGCAGGGAATCACAGCAGAATCTAATGTATCGGGTTACAGCACATCCAAATGGATTAAAGTATTAAAGAGAATTTACTGCTCACATAATATGATGACGCGCGTTGTCCACGGTTCGTGATACTACAAACCCTAGCCAGTTTAACTAAAACAACCCCGCACACTTCGATTTTGCCCTAATTGAACAAACGCTGACCACATTACATTTTTATTAATTCAAAATCTGGTTCATATAGAACTGGTCCATTGTTTGGTAAACATACTTCATATGCTAAAACATTTATATTCGGTATTATAACAGAATCCACCGTTACAATTATGATAATGGAATACATTTTGTTCCTTATTTATGTACACGTATGTAAACAACTATTAATGGAATGGACAGATTCATTGGGTCATTTGCTAAATTCATTTTATCAATCATTGAAACATTTAAATTAAAAAGAAGATTACCAGGCGTAATGAGATAAATAAACAAGTTATTTTAAAAGAATTTAATTTAATTTTTTTTAATGAAAACCTTATAAATAATTATATGGAGTCTCGTGGCCGCGTGCTTGAGTGTCGGGTCGCGAATCTGCGCAACCGGGTTCAATTCGGACCGACGCCAATAGAAATACTTTGAATTTTAAATGGCAGTACACTCTCAACGCCAGCAATGAGTGCCCGTGAGGCGACGTCTGGTAAACGCCCGCACGGTACAAATATGTCACCATCATTACTAAAGACTGCGTACAAAGCAGGTTGACACACCCAGGAATAGGTAATATGCCGTGATGATATATTATTATTATTATCATTATTATTATTATAAATAAGTACTCAAGTTAGTATTTTAAACCACGAGCCAATAAATGAATCATAAATTTCAAAAGGTTTGTCTCCTTTCATCGATTTTAAGTTTGTCGTGAAAAGTAACTTGCAAGGAGCACCTGAATATTATATTATTTATTTATTTTTTTACCTAAAATATTTCCAAATAGTTATATTTGAAATTCATTTGTAATTTAGGTATTAAAAATAAGAATAAAAATCAGATGGCAGCAGAATTAATTAAAATCATTGACTGTTGTTTTCCACAAAGTACACCATAGTATGAGTCAGTCCACAATCCGTACCGCACCAGTATTACATTTGAAATTCGATGTAATTTAAGCACCCCAACATTAGAACATGGTTCGTACACGACCCAGCGACAATGTCGGACACAAAACACACTAACAAACACATTGAGCACCCGCTCGATTCGCCCGCTATCATTGTATGCGACCCTTATATACGCTGCGCCAGTGAACACCCAGATTATGTGTAATCCCTACGTTTAAAGACACCAATAGAAATTTTACTTTCAAATATACGAGTGCATACATTACAATATTTAATTACGAATTGAACAAGGGTAAATTTTATTTATATTATAATTTAATATTTTAAAATATAAAGTGTGAATGACTTTGGTTAAAAAAATATTAGTAATTTCTGAAAAAAATACTCTTCGTATTTTTTTTTTTATATCTTCAATCTACCATGTACCCATATTTATAGGACATTTCCTATTTGAAATGCCCTCAGGAACATGCTCCTTAAGTATGTACGTTACGTCCTGCAACACCCTGTATATGAGTATATATATATATATATAGTGTTTAGTTTTTTATGGACCATATGAAATACAGTGGTAAAATTTTCATATGGCTGTAAATACTGCCTTATTAAATTTAGAACTAAAGTGTAAATTCAAAATTTATTGATATAATAGGGCCTTGCCATGAGATAAACGTAAAATAAAATATCCATCTTTAAGCTTTTTACAGAGTGCTATGCAAGACAAAATAAAGAATTCAAATTGTCGTATTGTTTTACTTTGAGATAAAATTTTATTAGTTGATATTGAATTGTTAATATTATTCCTTTGAGTTTTTTTTTTCTGTGATGGTAACTATATACTGTATATTATTAAAACTTTGACAGATGTCATCTGCCAAACTCAAACAAGATAAAAGTTTATTAATAAATATTTAATTGTTAAAATTGTTCAATTGAGTTTTTTCTGCGATGGTAAATGTATCCATGCTTACTGACACTGATAACTAAAATTTATTAAAACTTTATGATAGATATCATCTGCCAAACTGTTTAAAATTTTGTGTAATTGCTCATGACAGCTAACAATTATTACTTTTATTTTGCCTCTCTTTCGTTAACGAAATGCATGTAAATAATAATTTTAGACTTACTGTATGCAGTTTTTAATTCTAAACATTTTTATATTTACAATTCTGTTCTAAAATTAATAGGGTAAAATTTAAAGCAATATGAAAATTTTACCATTGTATTTATCATGGTGCACAAAAAAGTAGACACCCAGTATAATCTATGTAGTGTCCTTTTATTTAAAACAACAGGATAGTAGCTTTATCTGGGTGAGCTGAAACCAGTGAAATTGTAAAATAATAAATTTAATATTGTGGACAACATCAATTTCTCGTACAAATTTTATATCTACACATTCATTGCGAGTGCTTACCAGGCGTCACCTCATGGACTTCCAAAACTATAAGAGAGAGCACCACAGAAGTCACTTTTGGACTAATTCATTATTTAATTATGGAAATAATTTATTTTTGTGGTAACAACAACATTTTTATATTTCTGTATCTCTCGTGTGGCAATATAGGACACGGGAACGACTACAGCGGGCAGTAAACGTTAATAAAAGCTTATAATCACCGTCATATCTGCAGGACCGCCATTTTGTTATCGCGCACAATAGCAAACTGCTGCTCTCTGCGTCTAGGAAATCACTCCCTATCAAATTTGGTTTTATGACACTGGGATGTTTCAACTTCTGGAAATGTTGTTATCGCCCAAATGTTATGGACTATGTAATTGTAATAGTCTAATATGGTTTGTTTATTGAGAGTGAAAAATCTATAATTATTGTGTTGTTTCATAATTATAATTACCCACTCGTCACTCGATTTTCCGACTTTTATTGTGTGTATTATTAATTGCATTTAAGCTTCAGAGGGATCTAAATGTTAAAAATATATAAGAGCCATTGGAAATGATACAATTTTTATTTGATTATTTAGTTCGAAAAGTGGTTAGGAGACTACAGGGTAATTTATAACGAGTAACAAAAACTTTAAAAGTTTGTTACGGAAGGTCATTTCTAGTGAAAAATATAAGAAGTCAAAGTTTTGTAAATATTAATTAATTTTCACATTTTGTTAATCAAGCTAATTTTGAAAAACAAAACAGTTAAACGTTATGTTTCTTAAATTAGCACTAGTGCACCTAAATTACACCACTATTTCATAAGAATGGTGCTGCTGAATATGAATTTACAGTTTTATTTATGGATTTTATATTGGTAGTGTGAGTACAAGCATTTCAATGAGTCAACGAGGAGCATATAGTGCTAGGTTAGAATTTTTCCGCTGCTTATTTCGTCAAATATATTTATCTTTATATTTAATTTAGTTATTTAGTTTTGTTGTCCATATTATTTCAACGATATAAATATTGTATATTCTTGTATAATAATTATTTTGAGAAAAATGGTATTCAAAATTAGAAATAATGTAATAAAAATGGCTATACTACTAGTGTAAGCTAGGTAACAGACGTACCTGTGTATAACATAACCTTATGCAATATCAGAACATTTATTTTTAATATCATTTTTCTCGAAATAATTGTCATACAACCCTAAACAATATTTATATCGTTGAAATCAGAAAAAAATCTCTATCTAACGGGCTAAAAATTGTATAGGGTACCATTTAAAAAAAAGATAATTTTGTTCTATAGTTTGAGAACCACTAGTTGAATTTTATATTTGTTATTATGTACTAATGAATTCCTTTATTACTGATCATTTTTTGTATATAACATTTTTCTCTAGTCATGAGCTTGCCAAGAAAAAGCGCTGGTTATTTGAAAGGAAACACCTTGTATAAATTACGTAAATTTTGTTGACAAGCTTGGTTAGTAGTATGTAAATAAAGAAAGAACTATAAGGTTTACATTTTATTTAAATTGTGTGTTGTTATAACTGATAGTGTCAAATATTTGTATCTGAATTATTTAAATAAAATGGTTGCCGTAAAATTGAAGTCGGGAGTCTTTTAATTGTCAATATATATATATATCCCAACTTTAACGACAAGGTTGAAATAGATAAATTTCAGTTTTACACGTAAACTTAAAAAACACAATTAACAATTGTCTGTTGATACAAAGTATTCTAGATCTAGACTATTAATCATTTAAGACATTATTAGTTCCCGGATCTCAACTTATTTACTAAGAAAAGAACATATTAAGTTCATAGTTCCTTAATAAGTTATTAATGACACTATGTACTCGTAGATTATTTCAAAGTTAAGTACTCTCACGACAAAATGTCACAGGATGTGACAACGTCATGTCAAGAACGGAAACGTGTTCTTTGTGAGTTACGGATTATAATAATATTAGATGTGCTTTCCAGTATAACGCATGAAGTTTATATTCTCAACTTTTCACTTATACACAGACACTATTTAAAATATAAATTATACTTCTGTAATTGGGCAGAATACTAAAATTCGAGCAACGTTATAAATGAAACTATTAAAAATAGTTCAAATAGAATTATTTTGTTCCCCTTTTTGGAAAATTATGTGACTAAACTTGTAAATGAATGCATATTTTATATGGAATTCATGCATGCCCGCTTTATTTGCAAAATCACGTAATTCAATAAATAGAAACAAGTTTCCTTCTAATTCTGTTTTAAATTGTAGGACAGGGTTTGAATATTTATGAGTATGGAATTATAAATGGTATTAATATGGATATATTTTATCACAAAAAAATAGATTTACGTATTTGATAATTTATAAAAGGGCACAAAATGCTAGCCATGCTAATAAGATACTGTCTCAGTAGTAAAGAGATAGAAATTATTTGCAATTTAATTTTACATCAAAAGATCATATTAAGGTAAATATTGACCTAACAGTTTTATATGAAAATTATATCAAATTGGCTCCAGGCAGAGATGTGCGCCTACGCGTAATCTATGACGATTTATTTAAATATGTAAACAATGCATCAATAATGTGAAGAATGATGACAAAGACAACACAATACGCAGAGAAAGTAAACTTTAAAATTGCACATGTGCAGTGGAAAATTAATGAAATGAAGATAATTTCATACTTATTTTGATAGTCAAAGCCATTGATAATAAATAAACAAAAATAGGGGGCTAAAAAGAAAACAAGAGTGTTAACAAAATTAAATTATACTGGGAAGCACTTGAAAAACATATAGTAATGCGCATAAGGCACAGGCGCGTCGATTGGCGGTTTGGCAACCGGCGGCGGTTACCGTTAGATTATTTAGCTTTATATTATGCTTAATATAACGTCCCTAAGTTTTCAGGGACGGCAAGAAATACATTAACTGTGGTTTTAACTGAGATGAAGAAGAGGCTGGAATTTAATGTTGGACAAAAATTAGTTCTGTTAGACCTTATAACCCTAATAAATATTTATAATGTGCACATCATCCTACTATGCACTTTTACTGTAACATATTACACTATAACTATGCGTGTACGTCGACATTTAAATTGTATGTTCAATGATCAAAGCTGCGATTTAGATTGTATCACCGTAGCAGGCGCGCCGGCTCCCGTTGATCATCTTTTTGGGAACCGGCGCTGGTTGCGAAGGCACTTCCTAAAGAATATATACAAATTTACATGGCATAGATTACATGCACATCCCTATTGTATGTTTATTGTTGCTCGTTGCATTAGTTTTTTCAGAGTTGTTACTTACTTTCTTGCTAATTCAAGACTACTTGTTTTTGAAACCCCAGAATTTTTTTTTCTAATCTGCGATTCCTATCTCTTCATTCTAATTTATTATTCGGTATATAGCAGTTGCCCTCTTGGTACTTTCCTGTTGATAGAGCCCAACGCATTACGATAAGTTGCTACTGCAGTGGTAATAAGGAAGAACTTTTTGCAAAACATTCGTTTTCTACTCTTATCTTTGTGATTGAAGTACAAACACTAGCAAAAAATAGTTTTGGATGAGAAAAAATGTCAAATGTCAGTGCAGTAACTTTATTCAAGGTCTAGTAGAAATTTTCACATAAAATCTAATACTTATGTGTCTTTACTTCTGAGATAGCCTTCTACTTAATTATATTTGATTTTGAGGATTGATATTTTTTAACTTAATATTTATTACAGTTTAGAATTAAAAAGGGCATTCCCAAATAAAAATTTGAATTATGATGTACGAATACTTTATGTTTTAGTTCGTTTATTGAGACTCAAATATCAAATGCTGTGCTCTAAAATGGTATTGTATTTTAGCCATTTTTTATTACTATATGAATACTTTGCTAAAGCCTAGAAGAAGTTTACTCCAAGTGGTTCTACGCTTATGTGTTTATGTACCAAGTTAGTCTTTAGCATATATAACTGTTAGGGTTTGTGTAGTCGGTACTTGATGGAACATTTTAAAATATAATATTGAAACACAACACTTGATTATTCCACAGATTTATTCAATTATGTAACGATCGTTTCGTCCTTTCGGACATCATCAGACAATGGCTGATGATGTCCGAAAGGACGAAACGATCGTTACATAATTGAATAAATCTGTGGAATAATCAAGTGTTGTGTTTCAATATTATATTTAGCATATATATAATAATAGAGTTTAATTTGGTACCTACCACGAGTTATTACACCAAGCGAACTTGCTAAAATATATGAAAATCCAAAAATTACTTACATCTAACGTTGAGGAAGTACCCAATGCTGGAATACTTTCCCACAAGATGTCCTGAGATACATTTGTACCATCCGCTGTGTTCTCTTCGGATAGCTGTGAAGTTGAGGAATCCATCGCGTGTTTGTTGAACTGGAGGCACAGAGTCGTCCTTCTGCCAAATAGGTTCTGCTCGTGGGTTTGAGTCCACCTCGCATTTTAAAGATACTGGCATCCCCTCGCGGACTGGAAAACCGAAGCCTGGTTCGCGGGAAATGGCGAACGATGGGGTATCTACAAGAAAAGAAAAAAATCAGTAGGAAATAATACAGATACCATCTGCATAAGATTTAGGAATTTATACATTGTATTTATACAGAGTGTGCGAAGACATAAGCTCCCTCCCTAAAATTATTTTTCCCACTTCTGCTATCGTAAATAAGCAATGGTATTAAAAAAAAATGCATATATTTTGTCATATTATGAAAACATGACTAATTTTAAATGATTTTGTACCAAAATATTTTTAAAGTACAAAACTTTTCATTTATAATTTTAAACCCATTGGCCTTGAAACGATTTTGACGTCAAAACATCAATCTACGACGGCAGTTTATAAAGAAATATCTACCTAGCCATGAAACAAAAGACGAATGATAACAATTTTTTGTTGTCAGATTTGTGTGTCATATTAAATTTAAACAGTAAGTTGCATTCAAGTCGTATTGTTTATTACAGATTAGCGTAGAATTTTATGTTAAAAAAATGAGTGAAACTAAATTGGAGCATTGGAGTGTAATAAAATTCTTAAAAAAAGAAGGTAATGGTCCTAAAATTATTCATGAGCGAATGGTGGCCTTCTTGTATGAGCAAGATGCCCCAAGTTATTTTAAAGTAAAATTTTGGTTTAAACAGTTTCGATGGGGAAGGGATTCGCTACGGGTGATCCAAAATCTGATCGACCACTTGAAGCACGAACTGCAGAAAATGTTCAACAACTTGAATTGGTATTTACTGATCTGTCTTTATCTTAAACCAGTGTTTGGAAATTGTTGCATGATGATTTGGGTATGAGGAAGGTGTTTTCACGGTGGATGCCCATATTGCTAACACCGGAGCAGAAACAGACATGGAAAGAAATTTCGCAAGAAAATTTGACTGCTTTGGAAGATGACAGCGACTTTTTCTCAAAAATTATGACTGGAGATGAAACATGGGTATATTACAGGGACTCGCCTACCAAAAAAGAATCCATGCAGTGGGTTCATAAGGGCTCCCCTCCGCCCAAAAAAGCCAATACACAATCTTCAGGGAAAACGTTGAGGGCAACAATTTTTTGGGATAATGAAGGGATATTATTCATAGAGTATATGCCAAGAGGGTCTAAAATTAATGCAGAGATATATGGGACTATTACTCAGAACTTAAAACTTGCCCTGGAAGAACAGCGTCCGAATTCATGTAAACAAAAAAAATTGTTGTTGCATGACAATTGCAAGGTTTGCAAAGTATGTAAAATTGAATACATTGTCAGGGAATGCGGTTTTATAAAACTACGCCATCCACCTTATAGCCCCGATTTAGCACCTAGTGACTTATTTTTCTTTAAAAATATGAAAAAAATAAGGGTAGAAGATTTGAATCAGACGAGAGGTTAATGTGTGCTGTTGACAGATATTTTACAGATCTTCCAAAAAAATATTTTTTTAACGGAATGGCGCAGATGAATAAACGTTTGGAAAAGTGTGTTAGTGTTGAAGGAAGTTGTGTAGAAAAATAAAGCATTGTTCAAGTTCAATGTGTCTTCTTTCATAGCTACGTAGATTTCTTTATAAATTGCCCTCGTAGTTATGGATAGTGAAAGTGTTATTTTCGTGCCTGATGTTATTTTAAATGCATTATTTGTTGTGATATAAAATTCTGTGACAGTAACTTATTTTTTTTCAATTCACTAGCAAATAAACTGTTACTTATAGTGTTGTTGCTACGGAGTTAATAATGACAGTTTAAAACGTCAAAATTTAATAAAAAAACAAAAACAAAATTTTAAAAAGAAATTTAAAAATGAGTACCGGAGCCCATTAGGATGTTGTTTGTAAGGATGTATGTTTATTTTACCGTCAAGGTATCGGTTTCTATTAGCGACGGGATGTGACATTTTGAATATTTACATTTAAAGGTTGTCACTGACTTTCTCAAATGTGACAGTGACATCGTCTTTTTAACTTTTCGATAGAATACCATGATTCTTTTTTCAATGTATTCCTTGCATGACAGTAAATTTCAACAAAACTAAATCAGCCTGTTTGACAGAAGTTCTTCCTAATAATAATTGTAGATGTATGACAATCAAAACTCATCTTCATCGATGTTTAGTTTCGTCACCATGTTTCCGTGGATGCTTTGCCTTTAAGAGAAATTACCGGAGCAGTAAATTATCTCGGTCCGGAGACAGTGCGAAACACGAGGCATCACGGGCGTGTAATGAATTCACAGTTATGTGGGTCTGATTGCAGCCTAGGATGCGATGCTAAATTACCATTGTAAATTACAATTTACAGGTGAATCAGCTACACACTCGCTCTGTCTACTATATGTCATTTTTCCATTATGTCAATTAAATATTTATGAAATTATGAATTCAATAACAAAGTGATATCTATGACGTAAAATAAGAGCCTGCTTTACCATTAGTGATACAATAGAAAATATTTTTTATCTTCCGCTATCCGTAGTACGGGAGATATAATAGGGGATGCGTTCCGCATATCAAAATTAGTTTGGTAAATAAACACTTTTTGAAATCCTTAGAATCCGATTTTAACATTTTTCACAATAATGTTTATTATCATTCAAAAAATGATGAAAATCTTATATTCCTCAAAGGTGAGATTCACTGTATATACATATATTTATCGGCAAAATTTTAATTTCCGCCACAGACTAAACGGCTTTACCGACTTTAATGAAAATTTCTGTAGAGACAAACTCTTACGGGTCAATTTTCTGTACGATGCATAGTTTTTATATAAAAAAAATATTAAATGTGGAAAATTAGGAAATTGAAACAAAAGATCAGTCTCCCTTGAAAATTTACAACGAGGATCGCTATAAAATGACACATTTGACATGTCAATTTGAAACTTTAAATGTAAATATTTGTGTAATAAACAGAATTTGAAAGATACTAAATTCAAAATCATAAATAATGAGAATGGGCAATTATTTCAAAAAGGTAAAAAGGGCTAAAACTTGTATTTAAAAATTATAATTTTTATTGGTTCATATGCACTTGGAAAGTATTGCAAATATGCCATAAGTAACTAAATAGAAAAACAAATATTCCTAACTATAGACCAATGTGATGACATATTTGACATCAATTTGAAACTTTAAATGGAGATATTTTTTAAATAAGAAGATTAGAAGGATTTATTATGATTTAAATGAACTACAGACATGAGAAAGTAGATTACATTACGGCTGTATCTTTAACCGTGTCCGATATTTTAAATGTACCTAATGAAATGGACAAAATATTACAAATTTCGTAAGAAGTTCTGAATGACATGAAACCTGTTAGCTAGAAGACGAAGCAAGGCAATAACATAAAATTTCAATAATCTGTGTTTTTTGGGCTAATTATAGAATAATTAGATGGATTTTATATTTATTTGTAACCGATTAACAATATAATATTCAAATAATCCGTGTTGATTACAACTACAACAAATAAATGCTTCTATTACAATGTGTTGGTTAAGAAACAATGTACTTTACATAGTAATTATGATTTTAAAAAAATCATTCTTTTTGTGTTACAGACATTTTTCTTATTATACTTTGTTTTAATAGGTAGGTACATATATTATTTGCATCTGTGATTGTAATCATCCGTGATAAACATTTTTAACCCCTTGAGTACTCCTGGTACACATACGTACCGCAAAGTGCACTTCAAAGACTAAAATGCAAAATTTGCATTTAACTTAGTTAAAAATTGTACCGCTTCGTACAGTAATGTCTTTTAGAGTTTACTAAACATATTGCCATCTACCAGCAGTTTTTAAAACCTCAACAACCGTAATGAACTGTTTACGAACTGGTGCGCATACATTTAGTTTGCAAGAAGACTGTGCGTACGTATGCTGAATTGTTTTTTTTTGTCTTCATTGTATGTACGTCAACGTGTGTATTATTGTACTACTTTATATGAAGGTAGTACAATTAATATGATTTTTTTATAAAAAATATCCACTCATTACCTCTCTGGTACATATTTGTACCAGTCATCTTTACGACAAACAAAAACATTGTCAAGAATGTGGTGCGCCACTGTGCAAAATGTGTTTTGCTCTGTTTCATACAAATTAAAAAATGTATGTATAATATTTTCTATTTTCACTCTGAATAAATAAGTTCTATAGCCAATTTTTTTCATTCATCCCCATTTTTCATTATATAACGAAGACTGTCGGTACACATACGTACCATGCATAAAGACTAATGGTACATATGTGTACCTTTTATTATTACAAAATTCAGCAGAGATTTTTTTTCTTTTTTGTTAAAGGCATTTTTTAGATGATCTGAAGTAACTATATAACAAAAAAAAAACTCAAAAATACTTGCAGGAAAAAAACCGTCTCCAAAGGGTTAAATCAGATTTGAACATTTTGCCCGGTGTGAAACCAACTATTTGAATGTTCCAATTGGGAGACATTCTACGTAAAAGGACATTATCAAATAAAACGAATCAGTTAACACATTACCATATAGCCACATATATAATACACTAATTAAAAAAAAATCGAAATATTTGTTGTCGGTTGGGATAGAACTCGGTTCCCCAGATTTGCGACCAGATTTAAAAAAAAAATCTGAATATTTTAATTGATTTAGCCAATATGACATATTATACAGCAAATCGGGCTACTTTTTTCCAATCTATAACGTAAAATGATTACAATATTTTTTAAATCACGCATTTACGACTTGAAAAGACATTTACTATTCTAATATCCAAAAATGGGGAATGATATTTCAAATCTGCTTTGATGAGTAGCTAAGCACAGGTTTGAATAATATTTAACCCAAATTTTTAATTGGTTGCAGAAAGAGGCAAATTTGTAAACGGAATAAAAATAAAAAATTATTATATTTTTTTGTTTTACCGCTATATGTTCAACATACTTCACTTTTTTTCTAAAGCCACTGTCTATCTAAATCCGAGTTCTGTGCGTTTAGTATTGTTTCTGTCAGTTGTTTTTATAAAATTTGCACGCTCAGATTATTTCGTGGGCAGTTTGGGTGTGCAGGTTGCGTGGGTAGTTTGGGTAAGCAGGAGAGGATATACTTTAGAAGACTGTTAGCGTTAGCATTTTGGGCTTAAAGTGTACCTAGACAGATTGGATATACGTATAGAATATCATAAAACTTTATCAAAATTTTGAAAGCACGATCAGCTATTGTTTTTTGTATAAAGTTGTCAGAACCATGTCGTGTTTGGTATTAAATGAAATGTTTCCTCAAGGGTTGCTACAGAGACAACTATCAAAAGAAATATTAGACAGTCTTATGGGCGGCCGTGTAACAAAGTGCTTGGTTGTGAAGGGTTTAACGGAGTAAGGGGAAAATAGCTCCTTGCATATTTCTTCACAGGCACCACAATCACAAAAATAACGCAGACTTAACATAGAAGGCAATGAAAAAATATGATGGATAATTTAAACGTCAAACTGGAAAAAATAAAAGCACACATGAAATACATATTATATTTGTTCCCATATTATTTGAATTTTTATATGTTTAACACATACAGAGAACTCATCAGGTATCTTATGAACATTATTTACTTTTTAAATGATAATATTTATAATTTTTTCTTATATAATGTTTCTGTAGAATTTCAAGGAAAGGAAATTCGTAATGCATGTGATACAGAACTTCCCGAATCTTACAAATTGGGAGATAAATATCCTGTTCAATCGTCATCAAATGAACTTGATCATTTGCAATTCTTTAGTAGAATTCTACCAACCTTTGCCAAGATTGTTATACGAGCAACAGAGTTCACCTATTTTCAAAAAAATATGACGGAAAGTTTCTTGCTGGTAAAAAATATTTATATTTTAAACTTATTTATTACCAATTATTAACTGAACTTTTTTGTAGAAAAAATAAAACCTGGAAAAATGCAAGTTGGTATCATTCGAAAAAAAGGGAACAAATGCAAAATGATCTAAAATTCACACTAATATATACATATGTTAAAGCCGACAATATCATTCATAAAGTAAAGCCGGTATTACATGATTATAAGTTTACATGTATTTCTTGTCAAATTTCTACATCATATTTCACATCATATGTGGTTCGTTTTACACGATTACACGATCATAGATTTTTTAAAATATTTAAGCGTTAATACCAACTTACAGAAAAAATTATGTTGGTGCAAAATACTTCACAGATGTGTAGCAATTTTCAATTATATTGACAACAGTTGTTCTACAAAAATAAAGTTAGTATCAAGTAAGTATCAATTTTTTGAACTCTTTATCGGATAAATAAGGTAACGATATTAATTAACATGTTAACTTTGTAGTTCACGTTAAAAATGGTTCATCACTTAAAAGCCAGGAAAAATAATATTTTAACCTTAATACTTCTGGGACTGACTGTGAAAAGGCATTATATTAAAAGGAAAAACACAAGAAAGTATTGGGATTAGTCGATGACAAGAAAAAATAATTTTAAATTAATAATAAACAAAATAAACAAAACAATTTTGACGGTCCAATTAAAATTCAACTGACAGCTACGAGAAAAACTACTTCATACGAGTATATCAGTGCGGTAGCGTGAAACTACACAAACCTCAAACTTTTTATTAATAAAATTTCTAGATATCACCAAAATATGATGTAAATGACCTTGATATTTAGAATATGTTCTCATTGAAACTATTTTACAACTTCTCATTGAATAATGCATTTTTATATCCAAATGATCGGGTAAAGTAAGAAAATCGTATTGTAAAATGTAAAGTTGTAGAAATACATGTAAACTTATGACTGTGTAAAACGGGCTTTACGGCTAATTGAGTTAAGTGAAGAACTATGATGTTGGAAGTTGAGTACATCTCTTTTCAACATATCTTCAAATTAATATTATTTATATACCTACTCATTACAAAAATAAGTTAAAAGTAAATATCAGTAAATGTTATTCTGTAACCTATACGCCGTATCAGCAAAATGAATTATTCGTACACAATGCAGGCAGTTAATCTTTATCGGAATTCCTCTATAAAAGATCTTGGTGTAACTTTTTGCTTTATTTTTTTTTTCTCGAACATACAAATAATGTGTGTCGTACTGCTAGCAGGACACTAAACTGCATCATTAGAATATCCAAAATATTTAAATATGTAATTGTCATAAAATCTTTATTTTCTGCCTTAGTTTTGAGTAAAATGGAATATGCTGGCTTAATTTGGTTTCCTTCCACTTTATCCATGACCTTGGACAGGATTTATCGTAAAGTTCTAAAATTCTTATCTTTCAAAATTGATAATGTGATTATGGATGACGAAAACGATAATAATTTGATATTATGAGAGAGTAGGTGAGCAGTGTCTCCTTACCAGCAGTAGCCTAGCTTGAAGTCAATATCGTGTCACTGATGATAATATAAAATATATAAATTTATCAATTAGTTTATTACCAATTTCTGGGCTTGTTAATCTGATTTTACTCATTAATGACGATGTAGCATTGAATTTATTATGAAAAAATAAAGTAACTAAGAATCAATCTTAATTGATATTATAACTATGGTCCTCGCAAATTTGTGATAATCCTGAATGTATCCGTCCGACGCTTATATAGATAAAAGTTGTTGAAACTATATGTGTTGCACACAGTTTATAGAAATGTGAACAATGCTACGAATAGTAAATAATACCTGATTATAAATGACAGTACGTACAATGTTCTAGTTCTGCAGTTCTATCTAAATTGCAGAGTACATTGTTCAAAAGAGAAATTGGTCTTCCATCTGACGTGACATGGATAGAGGATAGAGAAGTGCCGCGAGATATGAGTACATTTGAATAAACATTTATGTTTTTAGCACCAGGTGCGTTCTTCATTACATTTTCATTTTGTGAAGTTGGAGTTAGATGATATATGAGGCTTATACTTACGTTTCAATTTGTTATAAACTAAAATATGATATAGTTGTAATTTCAAATGTGCATGAATATACAAGATGATCACGCGAGAATTAACCAGCAATTATGTCTATAATTAAGGTTTATAGTGATTATCTTCAAATAAGCAAATTTATTGTAAGTAATATGGGCAATAAGACGTATAAAGAAGCGTTTTGTTATTTTCGGTTCCGGAGTATGTGAAACCAACTTTCAAATTTCAAACGGAACATACTGTATTTTTATATTATTGAAAACTACCTACATAAAATTTTCTTTACAATGTTAGTAAATAAGTACGTTGTATTATAAAAAAAAAATGGGGGATGTTTGAAATATTTTATAAGGTAAATCAAGAGAGTGTGAAATTTTGTTTTATTGTTTCTGTTGCCCAGGTTACGCTATATAATAGTTATTTATGCAACAAATGTGTAACGTAATACTTTTTTGGTCAAGCGCGATGTGTTACGCAAATAGCACGAGACAAAAAAAAACAATATTTTACACACGTGTTGAGTACAATATTTTTTCCTACAACCGAAATGTTAGTGCTATTTCTCATAATACTGAGTGTACAGGCATCTTCAATTACTATTAGTGTTCTTTCTCATAATACTGTACAAAATTTAACTTAACCATTCGAAATAAACTGAGAGATAAGTAGATTAGTGTTCTAGAATTGTACAAATTATACATTTAATATTAATATTAAAAATTAGTTTAGATTAGAATTAATTATACCAAAAATAATAATGTTCTTAAGAATTAGGTTAGTAATCAATCTGTTAATAAAAATTATTGCACTTGTATCATTTATAGTGTACATTAGTATATCTTTTAAAAAATATTACTTTCATTATTATTTACTACCTAATAATCTACTTGACAGATAAATTATTCGATTTTGTATCCTGTAGCAACGTCTATTTACTTTTCACGCACTAGTGCTTGAATAGTTATTTACATACTAAGTGCGGGAAGACATTCATCCCGCATGAGCGCTTATTTGAGGCACGAGCGAGCTTGCGAGCGAGGGCTTCATTTGCGCGAATGCGTGGATGACGTCTTCCCGCAAGAAGTTTGTACAATACTTTTTGTAACGAACAAAATCATTATTAATAGAGTATAAATGTCAAGATAATTGTACAAAATTCGCAAATATACAAGTAAATAGCACAGCAGCAATTTCATAGCAACGGTTGTTAAGTAAATTGTTGATTTCGTAAACATAATTGTTTGCATACTTTTTCAGATTTAAAAGTTGTCAAAATGTAACACATATTGTATGTTGTACTTACCAACTTTTCAAATAATTAAATAAAGAACAATGTCCGGCACATGCCTCTATTTTACTGGTAGTTTAATTGTCAGTGTAAGTCTAATATCTGATAATTTAAATTTAAGGTTATGTATTATTTTGATATTGGATAGATGACAGATTGTTCTCAAACAGATTGCACTGATGGTAGGCAAATTGATTATTTATTAATAAAGTATTTATTCTTATTGGTTTTTAATGCTTGAAAATCGTCAATTTTCGAAAAATTTATAAACTATATTTTTTCTCGTTTCATTCTTTTAATTGCTAATAGATAGCGCTAGTAGTATTAAAATGTCAAAATTAGCAATGAAATTTCTAATTTAATTTAGATAATTTTTATTCATTCAACTAATTTTCTTCAATTATCTTGTTCTTATATTAAATTTGTTGTAATGTGTAAAAAAATTAAAAATATAAATAACACTTTTAAGCTACTCGATCAAAATACTTTCCATTGAAACACTAGTGCGCGAAAGTAAAACAATAACGGGAATATGGCCTTTCGGATTGTGAGTTGGCTGCGGGAAACATTAGTTTCTAGGTAGTGAGTACGAAAAAGTACTTTTCACTACTTGTACTTGAAAAGTTACTCTTTACACATTGTAATGAGTGTGTAAAGTATGTACTTTATGCACGGTTTTAGCAAAATGAATTCATCTGAAAAAATACCGTTATCTATGCAAAAAAAAACAAAAAAAATCCCACACACTTCATTTTTTTCCTTCAATATATTCCTATTTCAAACGGCCATCATGTTATTTTTTAATAATATAACATACTACTTGTTTACTACCATTGTAAAGCAAATTTTGAGAACTATTGAAGAATATAATAAAATATAATATGTTCTGTTTGATATTTCTAAGTTAGTATCACATACTCCGTAACTAGAATTTATAGCACGCTTTTTGATATGGCATCGTATTGCCCATACTGTCTATAGTATATTTGTTAATTTGAAAATAATATCTATCTCTCTTAATAACGTAGTACTGGTTCATTCTCGCTTGATCAGCCTGTATATTCGTACTCGTATAAGCGCAATACATTAAGGATAGAAACTGACAAAATTAATTTATAGTTTTACGAAGAATTGTATATTTTACATAAAATTTACAAAGAGTATAATAAAATGGATAATAATATTTTTAAAATCTGATGTAGCCGACGCAATACCTCCCGCCATTTAATTTTTATTAATTTAAATATATACCTACATATTTATTAATGCTGAAAACTATATTAAGTTCCTTTCTAAAACTACTATTCTATGTACAATTTTCTTATTAAAATGTTACTATTATTAATTTTAAATGATTATTTTTTTGACTGAACTGTGTAACCAAGGAATGTTTAATTTTATCCATAAAATATATAGAAAAAGTATTAATGCAAACCTGTAGTAAAATTTAATAATCTTTAATTTTTAAATTAAAAAATTGCGAAAAAATAACATTTAAAGGTATTTTTTGACGAAAAACTATTTTGAGCTTCAAGTAAAGTGATATTTCCGGTTAGCCGATTTACACCAAAATCTAATTAATTATTGTGAGTAGTAACTTCGTACAAGTTTTAGCTTAGCTCAAGGTCAACTAGGATTATTATGTTACTGATGGAGGGGATAATATAAAATAAATAAATTTATCACCACTGCATTTTGTTCACTTTTGGATGTGCCAATCAACTATTAATCGCCAATTGGCAATAACGATTTATCTGTATAATTATGGGAGTTTTCCAGGCATTAACTTATTACAGCGGCGGATTTAGAGAGAAGTTTTATGGGCTGCAGGCTGCAGCCAAGCCCCTCCGCCTTGCTGATATTTATTCTGACAAGAATTTTGTTATTTCTTTTTTTTTACAAAAAAGTCTCTCTACGACAATAGTTTCTAATTTAGGAAAAATAGTAGTCTAAAACGCATTTTTTTTAATTCAAAATGAAAAGCATTATGTTACGTATTATACAGAAAACAGTAAGTAATAGTTATTTTATGGGGTCAACATTGACAATATTCATAATTTTATGACAAAGTCTTCATACGATAACCAAAACATCAAATTTATAAACCACATATATGTTTTATAAAGAAATATAATATTTGGTGGGTTTCATTTGGTTTTTATATTAGCAACTAAATGTCGAGCCACTGAATCTATCAAATCTTTGGTTACCAATTACGATATATTCTGCTATTCCTCTTGCAGTTTATTTTTTAATTCTTTAGTTTTAATGGTTCAATTCGCCTCTTGTAAGAAAGTGGCTATTGTATAAGTACTAGTGTATTAAAAATGAGCTCAATCATCTCCCACAGTCTTTGAGCTTAAGCCCAATTGAGCAAGTGCAGGATTTTTTTCTTAATCCAAACTGAAAAGCATTATATTACGTATTATACAGAAAAAAATAAACTAGTAATGCAGCTATTTCATTTATTTTGTCATACTGGTTTCTAAAGCAACGTTTTTTGATTTATAAAACAAAAAGCGAAACATTTAAAGTTCTAGGACTTTAAAATTTTACCTTCATACTGAATCATTTATTTACGCGGCATTAAATTGTTCTTCTCCTCAGCAGCTTCATCTATAATATTTCGAGGAATGTATTTTTCATAAATTATAGCTTTGAATATATAATACCTACTATATATTATATATTCAAAGATTATAGTGAATAAGAAACCAGAAAATTCAATTTCAATCTGTCAATCGGTCAAAATTTTACTAGAATTTTCGAACAATTGCGACTTAGCCTCCTTATACAAAACTCATACTACTACGAATTGCTGCATATTTCTTTTATTAATTTAATAACTAGAAACCAGTATGACATAAAATTATGTATGTACCTCAGATTAAAAGTGTCTTTAAGGTACTCACAAGTAATTACGGCCTTCAAACCTTGAATATTCACTTTTCGTCCTAGATACATAAATTATTATTATCGAATAAATATCGAAAATATTAATAATTTTATGACGAAAATGTCTCCGTACAAAAATCAAAATATTAAAATACAATATTCTGTTGCTTTTATTTTACTTTTTATAACAGCAACTAAATGACGACGAGCAATTGAAACTATCATACTTTGGTTCACTGATGGAGTTATATTTCTGTCATTCTTCTTGTACTTTATTTTGTAACTCTTCAAGAATTTCTCGCACTTACTGAATTAGGTATAAGTCCGATAATTGTGGGGGATGATATAGCTTATTTTTACATTCCGTCACTTTAGTTAAGGAATGTATGGTATTTTGGGTCCCTAGAATAGGAATATACTATTTTTACGATGATGCCTGCATGTTTGTGTGTGTGTATGTGACGATTGTTTCCAATACCACAATTTACATGATTAGATTTTGGTTATAATTGGCCAACCGGAAGTACCCTCATTTGCAACTTTTAAGAGTTTTTCTTGTAGTTAAATATTATCACCATCTATATACGACGTTTTTATTGTACAAAAGAGAGTATTACGAATTATTTCAAAACTGCATCCTTTGAGTTCTTGTAGGAATCATTTTAAAAAATTAGGCATTCTAACTATACCTTCTATTTATATTTTAGAAATTATTAAGTTTGTTTTAAAAAAATCTCAGCAATTTCACCACCCTCAATTGACAGTATTCCACTAGACAAACAAATACAAATCTACGCGTACCCAAACATAGAACCTCGGCTTATGAAAATACGTGTGAATATGTTGGCATTAAAATATACAATGTTTTACCTGTAAATTTAAAAAGTGGAACTCACAGTTCAATCATAAAAACTGTAAAAATAATATTAATTACCAAAGAATATTATAATATTCAAGACTTCTTTGCAGACTGTGCTAATAACCTCTTTTTTAATTAACAAAATTAACGCTCAAATAATAACAAGAGTGAAGCTAGTCTGTTCTGTATAATTGTTCGTTTCTTCGTTTTTAAAATCTTATTCGTGGTGTGTTTTTTATCCTTCTGAGAATAGTTTACTTTTCATATTTCTATTATAATACAATGTACTGTACAGGTGGACTATTTGTTGTTGTCATAGTTTATTTGTTCTTTATATTTATATTGCCTAATTATTATTATTGTACACGTTTCTCAAAATAACTTATTATATGTATCTCATTTATTGTACTGCTAATTTCAGGATTTTGTTTGAAAATCAGCTGCTGTAGCTGAAACAAATTCTTTTTGTACACTTTATGTGCAATAAACATTATTATTATTATTATTATTATTCATTGACATTTAATGTTATTATAAATTTAAAAAAAAATATATTATTCTCTATACGATTTGATTGCATTTTATACTTCATATTCAATAGATATAGGTAGAGTTAAATAATTATAAAGATATTAAATTTCATAAATCAGCCAGCTATACTAACCATAGAAACTGCTAATATATTCAGATAATTGAAATTGAATTGACACAGAAAGATAGTATAAGGAATGAAATGATAATGGAAATAACTCAATTGATAGAAGACGGAGAGATGAAGAATATATTGGAAGAAGAATGAATAGCTTAGTAATAGCAGACAGAAAAAACAGAGGAAGACCAAAAATATGATGGAACGACTGTATTGCAGAAGACTTGAGAGAAAAGGAATTGAATGAGAACGACCCGTAAAACGCAAAAGAAATGAGTACAGAAAAAAAATATAGCGACCTTGACAAATGGGTAAAGCTAAAGAAGAAGAAGACGTCAGTGTGAAGTGCAATTTGCCTAGTTTGTTTATGAAATAATTTTACTGGAAATTTAGAATCTTTTGCAACAAAATTGATGTATAGAATTGTACATAATACACAGTATTGACGAAACGTAAATTGCTGACCACTTCGGTTTTTTTCATTTATACAATAATCATTTGCTTACAAGACGCGAATTATTTGTAGAATCGTTTTCATGCATGAAATTAAAATTGTCTACTAAGCCTTATTTTTCGGCACATACGAGTAGCTTCAAATTTGCTTTTAAATATCAAGGTAATTAATTAATTAATAAGTATTTATAATTGTTACAATGTAATTTTCCTACCCCTGAAACAGTGTTAGCCCAAGGCCACCAAAGTTCACGGTCCGTCCCTGCCTTGGTTTCCAAAGCTGTTGTACAGAGCGCACTATACGATCACAAGTTTGACGGCGGTCGGATTAAACCTGGGCCGTTCAAACCACAAATAGTCGTCGTCGGGACCAAGAGGTCGCTGGATAAGGGAAAAGACGATTAAAAGGAGTACTTATTTTCTTAATTTTATTCATTTATAATGTCTTGTAAATCTACTAATCGCTTACAACTTTGTACGGTCATTAATAGTAATTTACGATATAAGTATATAAAGCTAGCCTTTAGTCACGAATTGGTGAGAATTAAAATACGAGAGCAGCGAGTGACTAAACATGTTTTACGCATGTGTATCGTCCAATATTTTATCTACTATAGATTCTTGTTACTAAACAACCGTTTTACAAACTTACAACTAAACATCAAATTTACTCACTATCGTAGATAAAATAAATAAAATCATAACATTCAGTATTAAATCATTTATTTAATTTTAAAAAAATGTACACTTTTGGCTCTTTCCAGATAAAAACAAGATTTTTGTGTTCATTTCTTTCAGAGACCATTGGATAAGAGAAACTGACGATTAAGATAGCGTCAATGGGAGCTTCCAAAGCTTATTTTATTTTTTTATATGTTCTCATTTCTACGTCAAATGAATATTACCCGGAGAATAATTAATAAAATTGTTGACAATGCTTGTAACGTTAAGTCTAATAGAGGGAGATTGCTGTGAGACAGAAGTAGAATGACAAAGAGAGTAGAGTGAAAACAGCGCATAAACAATGATGTAGTAATCAGAGGTGCAGTGAACACGTGTTTACAAGCCAAGGCTCATGGGATACAACTATTAATTGTTTTTAAGACGTAGAAATAAAAATAAATTAGGGCCTTTTAAAAGTTGTACACTCGGTGACTATTTTTTGTTTTCGGTTTGCTCTCGGGCCAATTCGCTTCTTGCTGCACAATTGTGCATAAACTAAAACAATCAACCTAACAACAGAACATGCGCGCAGACCCCAAGAATATGGTGTTAGCGGAATTGGGTGCGCGATTTTACAACATTATTAAATAAATTTTAACTTTCCTTTTTTAATAAAATAATTTATAACTAATCATTTTTAAAAGGCGTTGCCTTGTAAACCTCTTTTAGGGGCGAGTCTACTGCATATAGGCGATTCATATTAAATTCTCCCGCCACTTCCAACACGTGACGTGACGTCACAACGAGTATGTTTACAAATTGTCGTTCATTTCTGCACTAAAGTTTGCCTGTATATTGCCGGAATTAATTAATTAATAATTTCTTAATAAGACTGTTAATAAAGGACGTGTTAAATTATTTAAATTCTTCTGGGTGTACGGAAATTTTTGTCAGGGTGAAGAAATATTGAATTCTGCACATGTGATAGCATGTGATAAAATACAATCAGGTGACAAAAATTAAACATTTCTCTTTGGATTATGCCTACAAACCAGTGGTGTAAATAAATATTCGCATGAAATTATTGTAAAATTGATAAATTCTGTTTCACTAGCAGTAAAACCATGACTTGGCAACATATCGGTACAATATCTACTAATTTTGTATACAAGGTTGTCAATGTATTTAATATTTTACAACTGATCAGTAGTGTTCATATTATTATATATTCACCTATATAATACCAATTTGTGTCACTAGTTCGGAACACAACAGCACACTTGTAATTTCGTTGGTTTTGGTTAAAATTCCGTATTTCTACAATATTTACAAATAGAAAATTACTCTTTAAAGAATTTAATATTACATTCATGTTGCTTTTAACTCATTTCAAAAAGCAACTACAAACAATATACTCAACCTTATTTCTTTAAAAGAATGCAATATCTTAAAATTTAAGAATACTCGCGAATTTTATTCGTCACAAATAAATATAAATTTAAATACTTACTGGATTTTTGAAATTTTGTCTGAAATTATAACGTTACTTCTACAGCGTTTAAGAAACTATACTTGTTGTGACGTCAGAAAATTAGTGCGATATTTGGTCACCGATAATAGTCATCTCAACTTCAATAGCGTATAGGTAATTTATATAGCAATATTTTTTTCAATTATGAAAATAATAATATAAAAATAATAAATATCAACAATAAACGTAATTCGTGACATAAACTACAATTTGAATGTGAAATGTATGTTATTATAAAACGTTTCATTTTACACTTATACTCTATGGTTCATTACGCATTTATAGCAAATCGGAAGTAGTGAAAAGTTTCGCTGAAAAGCAGAACATATTGAGCGGAGCCTGCCACATAATTGCAAAAGTTGCTGCAGGATTTAATGCTGCACACCTATTTATATTAGTGCAAACGGCGGAACTGCACTACCAACTATTTAATAAAATAACTCACTGAATTCAAATGACTTTAACAAAAGTTTGCTGATAGAACGAAACTTTTGAGAATGATGAAAAGGAATGGAATTAATGATGAAAGCTTTCGATAATTATAAATGGATGGCGGTGTTTTATTCTTATTAATTTTCGCAGTATTTGTGGATAGTTGACAATTAAAATTTTAATAGAAGCAAATCTAATGGAAAATGAAATGATAATACGAGGAGATTATTTTTCTGGATCCAACCATGAAAATAAGTGACAATGTCTTGTAAAGTTATTGTGGTATTTGTCTATTTACCTACCACAACTACAAGATTCAAGAGTACAAAAAAATGAATTACGTAAACAAACATTATACAAGGTTTGATCAAAAAGTAATGAGAATTTTTGGATTTCGAGCGTTATTCGTTTTCAATTCATTTTTTTTATGAAGTTGGTACCACGGTCTGTAAATTGTATGTCAAATTTCATTCATGTTGGATGTTAACTTTGTGTTATACAGCCAACTACATATTAACGAAACATTTTGACAAGCTCGGCGATATTTTTATTTAAAAAATGCCGGAACTAAGAATCTGCATTAAACTTTGTGTTAAAAATGGTATATAATACAGAGACGTGGTGTAAATATTGGAGAAGGTATATGGCGCGGAAGCTATGTTAATAAGTTGGTCATACAAACGGTCATGATGTTTAACCATCTACTCGTACAGGTGACGTGTTGTCTTTATGATCCAAACTGTTTTCAAATTTAGCACCAATTATATAATTTTAAAGCTACGGTACAGTTGCTCTATCTACTCCTAATTTATATGGTATTCACTCGTTTCACTTGTTTATAACTGAACCAGTTTATTGGTTTTTAATTCATTTTTTTTTGGGTTACAAAGGCACCGTTTACGTTACAATTGTAATTATGGATAATACTTTTAAGACGATATGAAATGGGCTGATTTTATAAAATTTATTTCACAACTTGTAGGAGACCATATGAATAGACTATAAAATAAACAAGAAAGTTCCAAGAGAATTATGCGACAATAGAGGAAAAATAATGAAGAAATCTGTGATTGATGAAATTATCCTGCAGATCCGGGTAACAAAAGGAAAAGATGAGGACTTTATCCGTTAAAGTATGACAAGATAATTAAAAACACATGTAACTCGTACAAATTCCCAGTTTGTGACGATTGTTGAAAAAATATTTACAAAAACTCTATGGAATATATATTTTTACTTTTACATATTTTTAGCCTTTACAGTTTCCTATTGAGAGTAATTTATTTCAGGGTTACTATTCTTTTATAATTAACCCTTATATAATCTTTATATATATATATATATATCCAATTTTAATAAATAGCTACAAAAAAAATCTAGTTTGAAATAAAGTAACCACTACATTTTGTAACACATTTTTGTGTACGTTATATTTAATCTTCTTAACCATTATCTTTTTTAGATAACATATAAATTATTTATTTGCATTTCCCTATTTAAATACACTGTATAAAAGCATATTTAAAGTGAAAAATAACAATTAATTGACAGGGGCTCTGTGCAATAATAGGGGTTTCAAGTTTTTTTCATTTTTAAATATGTTAATCCGTACATAAAAATATATAAGATCTCTATTTTGTATTTTCGCTAAAAAGTTTCTAATACGCCAGAAAAAAATTAAGTTTCAATAAATGAGTCTGGAAAAAATCGGCGACGAGTGTTACGTCATCCACATCGAGAATATACGTTTTTACAGCTGAAATGGCGGAGGCGTGGCTTACGCGTGTGAACAGCCATTAGCCAATAGCATTTGCCAGCGTCAAACACGTCACAAACAAGGCTGATATTGAATTTTATGCGCTCGATTTAAATGTATTAAAGTTTAATTTTGACATTAGGGTAATAAAAATCAGAAAATTGACGATTATATTCACCTTAATATTACTTATACATGATGAACATTGATAACTAGTAAATGTTTTTTTTTTGTGGAACCGGCCGCGAAATAGGCATTTCGCAGCCGCAATACAGGCCACGAAATTGAATTTCGCGGTTGTTGTTATGGCAACGGCCGCGAAATTGAGTAAACAATCACTATGATTTTTTCAAAGCTAATTGTTTTGTTTATCAAACGTCAATTCCATAGCTACCTTGAAAGCCAACTTTCAATGTACAGTGAAACTGTTTAAAATTAATAAAATTTGTAATTACATAGTTTTTACGGTTGCACAAAAAATATTGTGTACACCTTGTCCGCGAAATCCTTTAGCGTCCTCGAGATTGTCTTGCCTCGGCCGCAAGCGGCCTCGGCGACAATTTTTCTCTCGGTACGCTAAAGAGTGATTTCGCGGCCTTGATATACAAATAACTATTAAAAGCCGTGGACTTGAAAACCCTATCAGATAAAATATTGGAATCAAAATTGCACCACGACAGAGGAAATTTAAAATTTTACACGGCTGATACGAAAAGAATTGTATGAAAATAATTCTTGGATTTTTTACGGGTTCGCAGATCACTTGTTCGTTACTTATTCGTATTTTTTGCCAAAAACAACTGCGATATGATGCCTCCTCTATCGTATTTACCAGACCAGACCCCCTGTGACTTTTTCTCCTCCCGAAAATGAAGAGGGCATTTAAAAAAAACGTTTTGCGACCATAGAGAAGGTAAATATAAAATCGCTTAAGAAACAGAAATAACGTTGGCATATACGTCCATTATATCTAATGGGGAATATTAATATTGATGAATAAATTATGACTGTTTGAAACAAACGAAAACTGTCGTTATTTTCATATTACATCTCGTTTTCAGAAAGTATTTTTAGAAAAGAAGGCAATGGATCAAAATTTGTGATTGACATAATATATTATAGTGAAAATGTTATATAAACAATTTCGATAGGGATAACCCAAAAGACGATTGTTTCACTGATTACGAATAAAAATCTCCCCTTTTATAATTATACAAATAAAAAAATCTAAGATCAAAAGTTTCTGGAAGGTATTAAGTTGTGTTGCAGAAGCGTACCTATGTGTAGCGATCATATTTCTAATAGTTCGATATTCAATATTAAAAGTATGAAGTTTTCTGATACTTCCTTCACTGCGAAAATAAAAAGTTCAAGATGCGATATTCGTGCAGGAAGAAGGCATCGCATGGCAAAGAGGAAAAGATCAAGAGTGAACAGATGCATGTTCGCGTTCTATAACTCTTTCAAACTTAATTTAATCAGCACTTCTCTCTATGAGAAACATGCAAACAGAAACTCATAAAGTACTAAATATTTTATACCTTTATACTACTACATTTTTTTTAAGAAAATAAAATACTAGAATATATTAAAATTACTTAAAGTTTTATTTTGTTCCACAAGTTATCACTGATAAGACCTACAAATAATAAATATTATAACGATATATTGTATTTAAAGTATGTTTAATTTATAATATATCATTAACTGAAACATTACTGCACCTCGTAATTATACTGTGTCATAATATTATCATATTATATATGATACCTTTACAATTTTGGGCAGATGTTGTCCAATGTATGTCCGTGTGAATGTATATATATTTACCTGCAGGCCAGTAGTGCAGCTATAATAACAATAATAATAATAATCAAAATAATATGCTACTGTACCACGCACTGAATTACACTACAGCAAAAAGAACATTTTATTTTCTGTTCTTGTGGTGGTCGGTTTTTGATTGTAATTGATTAGAGTGGTATTTTACTGGAAGTTACGTACAGTTAATTTTTTAAATATAAATATTGTGACGTGCGCCCCTGAGAGAAAAGTATGCTTGCGCCGCTACTGATAGCATGTTCGCGAACAATGACGTAACCCCTTCGAAAGAACGTACTAGAGCGATGACGTAATCCCGGAATTTCCCAGATGTTGAAATCCCCGCGTGTTAGTTGTTTTTATTATCTTTTAATATTTAATCCTTATTTAATTATCGTTTAATAAACGTATTCTTTGTTAATAATAATTGTCTATGATTTACACTTCACCCATATAAATAAAAACCGTTACAATATCATATTATAGCTGAGCACGTTAAATGATCGATTGTAATTCTGACGGCCAGGATTTCCACTGCTTGTTTGTTTACAAGATTATGTGAGTTGAAAGTAAGATATTTTACATATAAAAAGATATTTGTGTGAATGATATTTGTATTTTATGACCATTGTTATCATTTTATTTTACACAAATGAACGTTTCGGACAGCATTTGTCCATCCTCAGATATTAAAAAATATACAATTTTAACAAATGTATAAAAATAATAAATTTCGACTTACCAATGGATAATAAAATTGTACAACCATAAAGATTATGTCGAACGCGCGCACAGTTAAATTTTTTTTAACTACATATTACAAAAATAGATCAGGCGCAAAATTCTGTTAAGAATTAAAGCAGAAAAACACAAAAGTTATCTTGTTAACTATGGACAGGTTGTGCACTGACCCAAGTATTAAAAAAAATCTGTTGCACAATACCTCTCGCCACTTTCGTTTTTGGTTACATAATTATAGGGCCCGAGCAATAATGTGACTTTGTTGGCCGGACAAGCAGATATGAGGGTCCGTGTCAGAATGATAAGTAGTAATTATGTACTTATCGAAGAAAGTAAACCACATCGAATTGGAAAATCACGAAATTTATAATGAAAAAATGATATTTGACACCTATGTACATAATTACTAGCTACCATACTAAAACGGGCCCCCATATCTGCTTGTCATGTCCAACAAATTCGCATGCCTGATGTGGCCAACACAATACCTCCCGCTTAATTTAATTTTTATTCATGTAAATACTTAAAACCGACGCCAAATATTTCGAATTTTAAATGGCACAAAAATGACCCCTGTGGTGCACTCTCCACGTCAGCAATAAACACTCGTGTGGTGACACTTGGTAAACGCCCGCACGGTACAAATATTTCATCAACGTTATCGAAATCTGTGTACAAAGCAGATTGGCAGACCCAGCAATGGGTAATATGCCGTGATGATATATTTATTTTATTTATTTATATACTTACCTATATTCATTGCTGGCGTGGAGAGTGTAACACATGGGTCAATTTTGTGCTATTTAAAATTCTAAAATATTTGGCGTCGGTCGGAATCGAACCCGTTCCCAAGATTCGCGTGAAGTGACGCCTGGTAAACACCTGCACGGAACAAATATTTTTACATATTTACTTATGCTGGAAACTGTATTAAGTTCCTTCCCATATAATTATTGTTCCAGTTACTATTTTCTTTTTAAAACGTTAATATTATTATTTGAAATGATTAGTTTGTTGTGTAACCATGTGTATGAGTTGTGTTAAAACGCAAGCTTTGGGATTAAAATTATAGATAGTTTTATAAATTTGTTCATAAAATATATAGAAAAAGTATTAATGCAAATCTGTAGAAAATTTAATAATCTTTAATTTTATATATATCATAAATCTCGAAAAAATAACATTTAAAGGTATTTTTCGAAGAAAAACTATTTTGAGCTTCCAGTAAAGTGCTATTTCCGGTTATCTGATTTACTCCAAAATCTAATCTTTCCATATAAGAGTAAGGTAGAAATACAAGGTTTCAATAGTTTCTGAACGATAATATTTGAGTTAGAGCGTAAAGAGGATCCACGCATACATACACACAGACACCATCGTGAAAATGTTAAAATTGGATTCTAGAGACCTTAGAATGTGGTCATTTGCCAAAATCTCGATATGCGATTTTTAGCACGATCCCTATATCTCCCATACCAAGGGTAGCAGGAGGTAAAAACGTTCATTGCAAGTTATACAAGTAACCAAAAAAATGTGAAATAGTAAACATAGTAACAATACCAAAAACAATTATAAGTAATAATAAAAGTCAGAGAATTTTTACAATGATAATAAGTACACAAATTAACTTCTCGAAAAATATTTTTTTTATATGACATTTGAATGAACTACATGATAGATATTTGAAATTTAATGGAATATTGTTATACAGAGTTATATCTACACTCTACAGCAATTTTTTTAATTATACCTATTCTTTATATTTAGATTTTTTAATTTTAAATTCATTCTATGAAGAAATTATTCGAGATGTATCCAATTCATTGTTGGGATTGATAGTATATCTGAAGGGCATATGTAATACACCTATAATTTTAAATATTTAACTATTAATACAATAAGAAATAATATGTATGTAAATACTTCTCAGAAAAAAGTCTGCAGTAATGTCTCCGGATATATGACACTAACATTTATCTGTCAGTCACAAACATTTTAATTTTTCAATTGGTTTCCATGGCATTATTTGGGCTGTGTTTTATATCTAAATCAATAAAAGATATAATAAGATATTTAAATGTATCAGATAGAGAATTTAGTCTTCTTTACTATTTGTAAGAACAAAAATTTTTAAAAATAATATTTAGAATTTTTTTAAGAATCTGCTACTTCTGGTTGTCCAATTGCTACCAAAATCTTTTCAATTCAATACGTAGTTAAACAGATATTAAGTTCTAGTTTTTGAGAAATCGTCGTTCCAACATCCACACACACACACACACACACACACACACACACACACACACACACACACACACACACACACACAAACACACACACACACACACAAACACACACACACACACATCCACAAACAAACACACACACACATCATCGTAAAAATGTAAAAATTGGATTGTAGGGACCTTCAAACGTGCTTATTCATTAAAATCTAGATATGCGATTTTTAGCATGAATCCACTACCACTCTTAGCGAGAGGTAAAAAACTAAAAGATGTGCGCATAAAATAGTAAAGGGAACAACACAAGGCCATACCATTTTATGCGCACATCTTTTAGTTTTTTACCTCCCGCTACTCTTGGTAAGGGAGGTATAGGGATCGTGCTAACCTAACTCAAATACTATCGTTCAGAAAGTTTTGAAACCATGTATTTCTACCTTATTCTAATATGGAAAGAACTGATTAGATTTCGGTGGCAGTCGGATAACCGGAAATGGCAGTTAACTTGAAGCTCAAGATAGTTTTTTTTTTCAAAAAATACCTTTAAATGTAATTTTTTCTCAATTTATTATTATAAAAATTAAAGATTATTCCATTTTCTACAATTTTGCTTTAATACTTTTTACCTCTCGCTAAGAGAGGTATTGCATTCATGCTAAAAATCGCATATCCAGATTTTATTGAATAAGCACGTTTTAAGGTCCCTACAATCCGATTTTAACATTTTTACGATGATGTCTGTGTGTGTGTGTGTGGATGTATGTGTGTGTGTGTGTATGTATGTAGGATGTTGGAAGGACGATAACTCAAAAACTATAAGACTTTAAATTTGTTTAACTACGTATTTCCCAATCGGACATTCATGGGAAGATCTGAAAAGGTTTTGGTAACAATTGGACAACCGGAAGTAGAAGATTCTTGAAAAAAAAATTTCTAAATAATATTTTTTGAAAACTTTTCTCGGTAATATTAAAGAAAATTAAATTCTCTATCTGATACATTTAAATATTTTCTTATATATTTTATAGATTTAGAAATAAAAGAAATATAATATATAAAATAATCTGTTATAATAAATTTTACAGCCGAAAGGATGGCATGGAAAATAGTTGAAAATTTTGTTTGAAACTGACAGATAAACGTCAGTGTCAGAAATCCGGAGCCGGAGATATTACTAAAGACTTTTTCTGGGAAGTACATATATTATATTATTTCTTAATGTATTAATAGTTAAATATTTAAAATTATAGGTATATAACATATATCCTTCAAAAATATTGCTCACTCCTGAATAAATTCCAATCACGCCCGATCACTCACGACATATTTTCAGGCACTCACGCTCACGCCCAATCACGAAGAAAAATATATTCACGATCACATGGGTCACGTCGTGACCCATCGTGACCCGATAAAATTCACGACCCGCGCCCACCTCTAGTGTAAGCATCATGCGTATTACATGAATTTTACCGAACGCTGCTACTTGTGCACTGTGTACCTACACAAAATGGAATAAACGAACGACACTGTTGTACATGGTTTAAAAAGTGTACACGGTGTGGAATTACCAAGCGCACCTGATTGTTCCCAAAATCCTAATTTTAAATTAGTTGAGTTAATCTAACAGTTCGAGTTTTAAAAACGGTAATAATTCTTACCAAATTATAATAAAACAATAATTATTTTTTGGTAAGGTTAAGAATTGGTTATGTCACATTTCACGGTGCAAATCAGGCCATAGATACTGCTCATAATACTCATCAATGTGACATGGATGTTCAATCATTTGAATCTTCTAGGCCAACATTTTTTTTTTAATTAAACTTTAGAGGCGCATGTCCACTAAACATGATAGTAACTCAATCTGTTCTCATTTTTATTGATGACATCTATAGAATTTATACCTTTATGCTTGATATACAATAAGATTATATAAACGTATACATTATTATAATTGTCAGTGTAAGTACAAGAATCAATTTCATGTCCTATTCTTTACTAGGATGTACTTACTAATACTGGACTAAACTGACTAATGTGACGTCTGTACTTTCTGAAGTAGTAATTCAGTTAGAGCGGAGCAAGTAAATAGTCTTTAAAGTAGTTGGAGGGTGTAAGGTATAAGGGGCAGTAAGGAAGCATCCGAACACGTGCTAAACGACGTAGCCGTAGCAGTGCTCGCTCGGCCCGGAGCAAGTCACAACTCGCAAGTCGCGACGTTTAGAAACTCATCAATTCGACCATGCAGAGCACCGCGGCGGGCGTCTTTTGGTGTCTACCGAAGTGATTAACTATTTCCGGTAACAAGGTGTTGTTAACCGAGGGAAAGTGGAATCAGGAAGTCAGTGCTTTGACTCTTGAACGCACTTGTACGCTCAGGCAAACACAAGTTAACTTTGAGGACGAACTAAACGAACCGCAACGCGCAATGCGAACCACATAAGCGCATATATTTACATCATTTACCCGAAAGGCCTGCGGCACGCGGATACGGCCCCTGTGTGTACCGGTCTGTTACACTGTGGCCTCCAACGCCATGTAAACAAGATTAGAAGGTCATTTTCCAGACCAACAAAGGCTTTTTGTTTCGGATTCGGGTTGCTACCATCGATGCCCAATTTTATATTGCCAAACGCCACCGTTATCATAAGCACAGAAACACTGGTATTTGTTCACTTTTGATCACTGCATATTAAATTACAGCGAATCTAATAAAAGGGACAAGGGAAATTTTGCTCAGTTATTATGGGCGATAGATGTTTTATAAGTATTCACGATTACTACTCATTACAACTCTCATTTCATCCATGATATCTCACAAAATAATATCTTTATTCAAAATTTTGGAATAATATGTACGAATATAATGAGCATATTTCCATACAACAAGTCTGATGCTTAAATCAGCATCGCTGGAATTCAATATTTAATTTTACTGCATATTGTGGTTAGAAATATTCTGTACTCACTTGGCTTTATAATCTGCGGTTTTTATCTCCCTTACCATAGAATGCCAGTACCTATTGCTATTAGTAAAAGGTGTAGTTATGAGAATTTTATTTATCTTCAAATTATACTGTAAATAAATAAATAAATATATCATCACAGCATATTACCCATTGTTGGGTGTGCCAATCTGTTCTGTATACAGAATTCGGTAATGATAATGACATTTGTACCGAGCGGCCGTTTACCAGGCGTCACCGCACGGGCACTCATGGCTGTCGTGGAGAGTGCACCACAGGCACTCAGGCACGCGGCCACGAGACACCTAATACTGTACTTATGTTAAAACTCTTTTTTCATTGTGTGTGGTATATTATCCATGTATTTAGTTAAGTAGTTTAATATGTATATTTTCATTCTTATGAGTCTTATTTTTAATGTATATTTTCAATGTTTTGTTTAATAAACATTATAGTTCGTACATCATACTCTGTCTCCAAACAGTGTCATAGGCTGGTGTCATATCAATAAAGGTCGCAGATGTTTTAAATTTTTTTCTGTAAATCAGTTTCGACATAGGTTGTAAGAGAAAGGACCTGATCCTTAAATAAAAAATCTAATGTTACCAGCACATTTTCTTCCGTCATTTCTATGTATTTTGTACAAATTCCATACAGGAAGTTTTTAGCAAAATATTCTATATGTCCAGTAAAATTATAACAGGAACATATTATGTCAATTGCACTTGACAATTATATCTAGCTTAATGAAATTTAATTCCTTTATAATTTTTTAACTCTATATTCATTGAATATGAAGTAAAAAATGCAATCAATTCGTTTAAAGAATAAAATATTCCTTACTATTTATAATAACATTAAATGTGAAAAAATTGTTTAGCAACGTTTTTCTTTTCACGAAAAACAAATTCTTCAAATGAGGGTACTTACGGTTGTTCAATTATAACCAAAAACTAATCAAGTCTGTATATGTATGTAAGAAAGAGGAATAAGTAAAAATTGTAATTTTTGGAATTCTAGTATTGGAGTTATCGCGACTGAAATTATAGTCTCACACACACATACACACACACGCACATATACACGCACACACACAGACATCTTCGTAAAAATAGTAAAATCGTATTGTAGGGAACCTAAAAGTCCTTATTCATTGAAAACTTACCACCGATTTTTTTAACGAAAGATAATACCTTTCTTATTTGAAGGTAACGGAAGGTGAAAAGGTCGATGCTCCAAGAGGATAGTTCCAGGCGTGATCAAAACAACATCTATCCGTTGTATTCCTGTACTAAGCCACATTCCACCTCCACATCACGAAGAACAAATGCTCATGTAAAAATGGCACGCTTAATTTTTGTTACTTTTATACAGCTTAGTAACATGTTGCATTTGCGGATAAGTCTTCATATAAGCATCTTCAAGTATTTGTATTGTCACATCGGGTTAATTCCATTTCTGATGCATTGTCCAACTTGATCCCGTTAGTGCTCAATAGGATTGAGATCTGGACTACATACTAGCAAAGCAATTGCCATCTTTTCAATATTATTGTCTGAAGGGTATTCTGTAACTAGTCTAGCTGAATGCTGAGTGAAAAGGAGGCCATATGAAGGTAGGTTGCGACGTCGCGATGATTTTGTTTTTAGCCAAACATATCACGAATGAGTAGTAAACTGTGAGCCGGTTCGTTGTGGTGAAAAATTCACAAGTTGTTTGTCCACAATTCTTTTTGCATGAGCCGTATGTAATACCAACTTTCTCAGAAATCTCCTTTAAAGTGATTCGGTGATTAATAAGCCAATTTTTTGTAATATTTTTACTAGTGGTTGAAAACCTCTGTCAAATTCCAAATCCTTGATTTCTACATAATTCCTACTCTTACTATTCTTATATATATATATATATATATATATATATATATATATATATATATATATATATATATATATATATATATATATATATACAATGAACTTCTTTTAACTATCAAAGCAACCTTGTAGAGTACGTAACCTTCCATAACAGGCCATGTCCTCCCGTTTCAAAAGCAGGCGAAGCCAAAGCACTTGCTCTTGAATCCTGAGCTTGAATCCCAATCCGGAGGTGCTAGTGGTCCTTGTGCAGATTTCAATTTAACTCGAGTCGAGTATTTGTATTGCCTCGTACATAGGATATTGAACAGGAAGAAGAGTAGGTCAAATGGATCATTTTACCGATAGTGTATGTAAAACACTGTTTATTTTTTAATTTAAGTGTTAGGCGTTGGTGGCTCGTGAAAATTACAAATGGGTATTTTGCTGTTTATAGTTGAGCTGGTTAGAATGACAGTCGTGTATGTAACACAGGAAATTGCAATATCTGACTTATGCGTGGATTTGTGTTTCGTTTAAATTCCTCTATTTAGTGTGATATTGATGTAAGTCAATAGTACAATAATTAACCACTAGGAGCAGAATATTTTTTCCTTATGAACTGAACAGCTGACAGATGGTTTTACAAAACCTTCGATTACTTAAAATAAAGTTCATATTATTTACACCACTGTCATTCTAAACAGCACAGTTCTTGAAAATCATATACAGGTTTTCAAAGAAAAGGGTAAACGATTTTGAGGGTATAAACATTATGTGCTAGTGGAGTCACATAGCTCATGTCATGTTATATCAATGTCATGTCAAATTCAAAATTACATAACAATTACATATGTTGTTCCCAACGGTCATCTCATGCCATTTTTTTTCTTTTTGAGAGTACTCCGTTAATCTGCTTTACTTTTGTCATAATGATTTGGATGAGATTCTATGATCCTTATTCAATAAAAATTCGTCAAATTATGGAAATACTGATAGATCACGTATACAAAATAAGATTTATAAACACGTAACTTAGCACTACTTGATAACATAGCACTGACAAAAGTTGACTTGAGCCATATGGCTCTACCTTTAATCATAAAGATGTGACCAACATAATACCTCCCGCCATTTAATTTTTATTAATTTAAATATATATATATATATATATATATATATATATATATATATATATATATATATATATATATACATCTCTCTATCAATTTGACTTCAGTACATAGAAACATTCATTTGGCGTCTATGGGAATTACTGGTCCTATGCATCTACTTTTTCGTGAATATAGAATGTTTTTGTTAGTTTTTAAGCAGTCTGTATTATATACTCAAGTAGAAGTCAGGTAGTCTTGTGTTTTGTTTACAATGTAACAATTTAGTTAAGTGATTGTTTAAAAAAATCCAAATAATGTCTGTTGTCCATGTAACTGTTCATCTATCATCAAAAATATCCAAGTCACAGTGTATGTGTTCCTTCTCAGTCAAGCGGCGGTAATCCAATCATCGACTACCAGTCAGTTAAAGTTGTAATCGTAGGTTAAAATAAAAGGGTAAAAGATTTTTATGGTTGGTATATATATATATATATATATATATATATATATATATATATACCAACCATAAAAATCCCCATATATATGTATATGGGGTCACTTGGCCGCGTTCCTGAGTGTCGCGAATCTGGGGAACTGGATTCAATCCCCACCAAATTGTAAATGGCACAAAATTGATACAAATTTGTCATTATCATTACTGAAATCTGTGTACAAAGTAGACTGCACACAGTGACATTTATCTGCCAGTTACATACATTTGAAATATTAACTGTGTAACTAAGAAATTGTGTTTATCTATAAAACATGGACTCCGGGATTTATAAATTTGATTGTTTTATTAATTTATGTATAAAATATATAGAAAAAATTAATAACGCATGCCTATAGAAAATTCAATAATCTTTAATTTTTATGATAACATAAATCGCGAAAAATGACATTTAAAGGTATTTTTGGAAGAAAATCTATTTTGAGCTTCAAGTAAAGTGCGATTTCCGGTTATCCAATTTATACCAAAATCTAATGGCTTTTTTCCGTATTAGAATAAAGTTGAAATACAAGTCTAAATAAATTAAGAAAGTGTGAAAAGATAATGTCAGCCACATGGATTTGAACCATGGACCACTACTTTGCCGGAGTAGCGCTCTACCAACTGAGCTATGGCCAACCTATCCAATGGCTGACATTATCTTCCACTTTAGCTGCTAATGTATCTCTCTGTGGAGAATACAGTTTGTGTCACGTTGTATGATGTGGGGTTGAATAACCACTACATTTAAACATCTTTGTGAACATGTCAGAAATTACTCATGGCCCTATCGGTCCAGTTTTTGAAATTAACGTAGAGTTAACAGTTTACATTTTCTAAATAAATTAAGAAAGTGTGAAAAGATAATGTCAGCCACATGGATTTGAACCATGGACCACTACTTTGCCGGAGTAGCGCTCTACCAACTGAGCTATGGCCAACCTATCCAATGGCTGACATTATCTTCCACTTTAGCTGCTAATGTATCTCTCTGTGGAGAATACAGTTTGTGTCACGTTGTATGATGTGGGGTTGAATAACCACTACATTTAAACATCTTTGTGAACATGTCAGAAATTACTCATGGCCCTATCGGTCCAGTTTTTGAAATTAACGTAGAGTTAACAGTTTACATTTTCTAAATAAATTAAGAAAGTGTGAAAAGATAATGTCAGCCACATGGATTTGAACCATGGACCACTACTTTGCCGGAGTAGCGCTCTACCAACTGAGCTATGGCCAACCTATCCAATGGCTGACATTATCTTCCACTTTAGCTTCTAATGTATCTCTCTGTGGAGAATACAGTTTGTGTCACGTTGTATGATGTGGGGTTGAATAACCACTACATTTAAACATCTTTGTGAACATGTCAGAAATTACTCATGGCCCTATCGGTCCAGTTTTTGAAATTAACGTAGAGTTAACAGTTTATATTTTCTAAATAAATTAAGAAAGTGTGAAAAGATAATGTCAGCCACATGGATTTGAACCATGGACCACTACTTTGCCGGAGTAGCGCTCTACCAACTGAGCTATGGCCAACCTATCCAATGGCTGACATTATCTTCCACTTTAGCTGCTAATGTATCTCTCTGTGGAGAATACAGTTTGTGTCACGTTGTATGATGTGGGGTTGAATAACCACTACATTTAAACATCTTTGTGAACATGTCAGAAATTACTCATGGCCCTATCGGTCCAGTTTTTGAAATTAACGTAGAGTTAACAGTTTATATTTTCTAAATAAATTAAGAAAGTGTGAAAAGATAATGTCAGCCACATGGATTTGAACCATGGACCACTACTTTGCCGGAGTAGCGCTCTACCAACTGAGCTATGGCCAACCTATCCAATGGCTGACATTATCTTCCACTTTAGCTGCTAATGTATCTCTCTGTGGAGAATACAGTTTGTGTCACGTTGTATGATGTGGGGTTGAATAACCACTACATTTAAACATCTTTGTGAACATGTCAGAAATACAAGGTTTTCAAAATTTTCCGAATGATAGTATTTGAGTTAGTGTGTCCAGAAGATCCATACTAACACACATATACACAGACATCATTGTGAAAATATTAAAATCGGATTCTAAGGAGCATGAAACGTGGTCATTTATCAAAATCTGGATATGCAATTTTTATCGCGGTAGGTAAAAAATCTGTTGTGACTAACACAATACCTTCCGTCAGTTCTATGTATGTATCTCATACAAATTCCATATAGAATGTTTCTTGCAAAAGATTCTACATATATATTTTCAGTAAAATTATAATACAAATATACTGTAACGTTATTATTTATATGGGTGAAGTGTAAAACACAGACAAATATTATTAACCAAAAGAATGCGTTTATTAAACGATAAATAAATAAAGATTAAATATTAAAAGATAATAAAAACAACTAATACTATGATTAAATAATTATAAACACTAAGAATATTATTAAATGCTTAAACACTACGATTATTTATTTAACTAACATTTATATCACTGCACTTATTTATATAATTACATTTATTTATGTAAACTGTTAAACTGTTTATTTATATCACCGAGTTCATATCTGGTTGCTTGTATATATGAGACTGTCCCCCGCTGTTCTCCCGACGGTATTTATACAGCCCCTATCATTCTAGAACTCTTCTAAAGCGACAATGACCTGTATACAAAGGAATGAGGTCACGGCGCATTTAACCTGTCTCAGCGCGTCGGGGATTGTATTATCGCTCTGGTACGTTCTTTCGAAGGGATTACGTCATTGTTCGCGAACATGCTATCAGTAGCGGCGCATGCATAATTTTCTCTCAGGGGCGTACGTCACACTACCCCCTCCTTAAGACTGTTTCGTCCCGGAACAGTTCTCGATGGCAATATCTGCACGTATTACCCTTGGTACATTTGGAAGTCCACGTGGTACACCAAACCCGCATACACACTCTTTGACTAAGGTTTCAGCGACCGTGATGGCTTCCTGGTAGATAGGCTTCAACCTACTTGGTGAAGGAGCCCATGACAACCACGATGTATTTATTTCCGTCTTCTCTTTCTGGAACTGGTCCGACCACGTCAATCGCAATGCGCTCAAATGGACTGCCAACGTTGTATTGACGCATTGGACTTTTCGTCGTCTATGAGGGCCGTTGCTTCCAGCGCAAACCACACATTTCTTCCACCAGTCTTTAACATCTTTCTTGCACTTAACCCAGTAAAATCGCTGACGCAATCTTTCTAATGTTTTGTTGACTCCCAAATGGCCACCGCCAGATCCGTCATGGATCTCTTTTAACACGTTTGGTACTCTACTCTTAGGAATGACCAACTGAGTTATCTTCTCAGTTCCATGGCATTCTCAACCACACGCTTTAACAGGCCATCAATCACCATGGAGTGATATGGGTGAAGTGTAAAACACAGACAAATATTATTAACCAAAAGAATGCGTTTATTAAATGATAAATAAATAAAGATTAAATATTAAAAGATAATAAAAACAACTAACACTATGATTAAATAATTATAAACACTAAGAATATTATTAAATGCTTAAACACTACGATTATTTATTTAACTAACATTTATATCACTGCACATTTATTTATGTAAACTGTTAAACTGTTTATTTATATAACCGAGTTCATATCTGGTTGCTTGTATATATGAGACTGTCCCCCGCTGTTCTCCCGACGGTATTTATACAGCCCCTATCATTCTAGAACTCTTCTAAAGCGACAATGACCTGTATACAAAGGAATGAGGTCACGGCGCAAATAACCTGTCTCAGCGCGTCGGGGATTGTATTATCGCTCTGGTACGTTCTTTCGAAGGGATTACGTCATTGTTCGCGAACATGCTATCAGTACCGGCGCATGCATAATTTTCTCTCAGGGGCGCACGTCACAATACTATGTAAATTGCACGTGCCACTGACATCTATTAATATAGTAGCTGTTTCTATGGTTATTGCATAGCTGGCTGATTTATAAAATTTAATTTCTTTGTAATTTTTTTGCTCTATATAAAATGCAATCAAATCTAGTAGATAATAGAATATTCTTTAATAATTATAATAACATTAAATGTCAAAAATGGTATTCAACAGCGTTTTTTCAAGAAAAACTGTTATAATCTTCAAATGAGGGCACTTCCGGTTGATCAATTATAACCAAAATCTAATCAGCTCTTCATATGGATGTAAAGAAAAGAAATACGAACGATTTATAAATTTTAGAACTGTATAATATATGTAGCAATAATTTTGCGGAGAATTAGTGAAAGGGCAATAAGTCTAGTTCGTTCTTTAGTTCATGAAGCTTTCGGATTTATTTTAATTCTTTAGGATGAATCATGTGAAGTTGAATTTTACAATAGGTTCATTGAAGAACATGAAAACATTACCACTAAACAGATTTATTCATGGCACTCTGCAGTATATAAAAACCGCGCGAACTTATTTGGTTGCCTGATAGATAGCCAATAGAAGAATGATAATTATTTCTAAACAGAATTTTGAATTACAAAGAAAATAAAGTTGAAATATTGTTCCTGAAACTATAATTTAAAAAGGGTTGTAAAAAGTTATTTATTTGTTACTGCTCTTGTCATAGCTTTGTCACAATATGACTATAACAATTTCTTAATAAAATAAACATTTTCATTTTCAGCTAGATTGCTAGATAAATTTAAACAAAAAAGAACATAGCTTAACAAAATCTATCAAAAAGAAAAGAGAACCCTGGTTGAAATATTTCATTCAAAGATCGGTTCCACTACCCGGATCCGAAGATCAATTCAATTACCTGGTTCCAAAGACCAGGGCCTTAATTTTCTAATTTTAAATTCTACCGAATTTCAAATTCGATCAGAATTGAGATTTTTCTTCACTTATTATCAAGAGTAGATTTCAAATTCTTCTGGTCCGGAGCAGTAGAATTTGTTTCAATAGTTTATGCTTGACATTTCTTTATTACGTCTAGCTTGAAAAATTGAGTTAGAATCATATTTGTATTAATTATTCTTACCCAATTCTTGTAGAATTAAAAATCCAGTAATTTAATTATTTTAAAGTTACAAAATCGAGGCCCAGTTCTGGGTATTAGAGTACCTACTAGGATAGTTTTTAAGCGAAAAATATTTTTTTTTTTAGTAACACCTCGTGATATTTTTATTTCTTTTATCAATTGAATTAATAAGTATATATTTAGTAGTCAAGAACTACTCTATAGTTTCTACTCAAACATTTATTTCAAATTCTTCTGTTCTTTCAACAATGAATCCCCGTCTTTAAAAAATTCAGTGTGAATTGCGTTTTGTGGTTGGTAAATGGCCCCAACGGCCTCTGAGACTGGCTGTCTCGCTTCATTAGCAGACAAAACGCTTCGTCACAAGAGCAGCACCCGCGCTTCGTTACATTGCTCAAATTTTATGAAATATTAAACTGTCAATGAGAAGCTACAATAGGAATAACACTGATATTAAGTTTTAAATCCAATTATGGTAATAGCTCCCAGTAGAATAAAATGTAAAATGTGGTTTTTCCTTTCCCAAACCTTTTATATTTTATTGTATGGTAAGATAATGAAGACGTACGGTAATAGTGATTTTGAAGTTACAGCTTCGATTTATGTGAAATAAAAACAAGAGATATTTCAGTGTTTTACGGAAACAGGGATTTTAAAATATATATATACATATTTTTTAGTACGTAGTTCTTATCAGTAGTAGTGTTAGCTTTATACCAGTGTGGTATAGATATTTAGATGACTTTTTTTCCTAACATTAAACTATTCATAAAATAAGATCATCAATCGTAACATACTTCTTTGAATCTTGATCGCATAAGTACTGCAGTTACTCATTTTTTGATTCATTTGTATTAGCGTAATTCAAAATATTTAGTTTGCATGATAACCATTATTACAATTGGAAAGAAAAATGGCAAAGAGGGAAAGTACCAAATTTTTTTTTTTTTTTATATATAAGTATTAAGGGTACTAAGTGCACCTAGCCGGTTGATCTCCAATACATCTGATACTGGTAGCAAGCACTTACTGACCGCATAGCTTATTGCGTTTTTGAACGATCGACGCAATAACAAAATTAAAATTTAGAAATATTTTAAAATTATATTAAAATTTAAAAAAAAGTTTTGTACAGAAGCTTAGAACCTTGTCATCGTTTATATTTATAAAAAGGTATTTAAATTATTGCTACAGAAAGGTGAAGTGTGCTTCGCAATAAGTCATGCCAAAATCGCTACGTCCCACCAGTAGAAAATATTCAACAGCGTTTCAAATATGGCGTTGTTTGTATGTATCGAACCGAACCTAATATTATAATAGTGTTAAATTCTATTTCCAATTTTTCCATTTTGTAACGCATTTACATTGCGTTTCATCAAAATGATTTCGATGTGGCCTTATCTTAATGTAGAACATTTGATAAAAAATCTGTTGTGGCCATGACAATAATTCTCGCCATTTCCGTTTTTGGTTACATAAGTATAGGGCGCGAGCAGTCATGTGACATTGTTGGTCTTGACAAGCAGATATGGGGGCCCGTTACAGAATGATAATTAATAATTATGTAAACAGATGTCAAATGTCAGAATTTTTTATTAAAAAATTCAAGATTTTCTAAATTCACCTAGTTAATTTGTCACCAGGAGTGTGGAATTTACTTGAAAAATTATGATATTTAACATCTATGTACATAATTACTAGCTATCATTCTGACACGGGCCCCTATATCTGCTTGTCAAGGCCAACAAAGTGACTTGACTGCTCGCGCCCTATTTTATATTATACACCAAAAATTCTACTCACATCTATTCTTTATATTTAGATTTCAAATTCATTCTATGAAGAAATTTTGTCCTCTTCTAATTTTTCGAAATGTTTCCAATTCATTGTCGGGATTGACAGTATTTTTTGAATGGTATATGTAATATACCTACAATTTTAAATATTTAACTATTAACACAATAACAAATAATATAATGTATGTACTTCCCAGAAAAAATCTTTAGTAATGTCATTGACATTTATGTCAGTTACAAACATTTTTATTTTTCAATTGGTTTCCATGACATTATTTGGGCTGTGAGATTTTTTACAACAGATTATGTTACACCTTATATTTCTTTATTTCTAAATCTATAAAAGATATAATAAAATATTTATATATATTAGATAGAGAATTTACTCTTCTTTAATAAGCAAGAACTAAAATTAAAAAAAAATATTTAGAATATTTTTTTAAAGAATCTGCTACTTCCGGTTGTCCAATTACTACCAAAACCTTTTCAGCTCTTCCCAGTAATGTCCGATTAAGAAATACATAGTTAAACACATATCAATTGTTATAGTTTTTGAGAAATCGTTCTTCCAACAGACTCACACATACACACACACACACACACACACACACACGCACACACACCTACACACACACACACACACACACACACACATACATCCACATACACAGAGACATCATCGTAAATATATTAAAATCGGATTGTAGGGAACTTAAAACGTGCTTAATCATTAAAATCTGGATATGCCATTTTTAGCATAAATCCAATACCTCTCTTAGCGAGAGGTAAAAAGTTATTATAAATACCGAATCATGTAACATCCCAATGTAAATTAAATGTAATGATACTTATCACCGTATTTATTTTTATTTCCATTTTTTCTTCGCACCACCGTGGGTATCGTACTTTTAAAAATCAGGCTAAATTTAAAATTTAAACAGGAGAAGCGAAATTAACAGGCAGGGGCTGATATATGACCGAAGACACCAATGCCTGGCTTTTGCGGATGATGTTACTCTGATAACCCGAACAAAATAAGAATTAAAAAGAATAACCAGACGTCTAATCTAAGAAGCCGGAAGAATGGGACTTAACATAAATATAGAAAAAACAAAATACATGATTATAGGAAAAACGTTTAACTACACAGAGGAAATAGTGGTCAACACTGAACAAGTACAAGAACTTCGATTCGAAAGAGTAAAAAACTTTACATACCTGGGCACAAAAGTTACCGAAAAATGTGATATGACTGAGGAAATCCAAGAAAGACTGGCGAGAGCGAATAAAGTAGCGGGATCACTACATAAACTATTGACAAACAAAGACATATCAGGGAACCTAAAAAGACAAATATACAATACGGTATTGAGACCAACTGCAACATACGGATGCGAAACATGGATATTAACAAAACAGGAAGAACAAATATTAGAGGTAGGTATGGGAGAGAAAGTTGCTAAGGCGAATATACGGAGGCGTGAAGGAAGGAGACCAGTGGAGAAGAAGATCAAATAAAGAAATAAAAGAGATATATGGGGAACCAAATATTACGACCCGAATAAAAATGCAAAGGATACGTTGGGTGGGACACGTGGAACGTTTATCAGTAGAAAGGGTACCAAAGAAAATCATAAATAGAAAACAAGAAGGAAAGAAGAAGAGAGGCAGACCGAAGAAGAGATGGTTGGACGAAGTCGAGAATGATCTTAAAAAATTAGGAATTACAAGGTGGAAACTCAAAGCAAGAAACAGAAAAGAGTGGAAAGAAGTTGTACACCAAGCCCAGGGCCTGCAAGGTCTGCCGAGCTGACATATATATTTAATTTACTACAAATGGATTTTTCCGCTAAGACTTTGTTGGAATAAATATGAGTATTTTGTTTTATATATGTATTTTTTTAGATTCAAATAACCTGCCAAAAATTGATGTCGAGGTAGTTAACTGTCACTGTCAGAAAACTATACTTGTATCTTGTCAGAGACAAAATCTATTACAAAGATTTTTAATAAATATGTTCTATTTTAATAAAAATGTGATGTGTACTAAAACAAATAAAATTAGTTTTTTTTTTGTATCAGACGCCATTTTAAGAGCAGTTATTTTAAAATTTCGCTAGTACATTTACGCTTTTAATTCTAATATTTTTGCAAATGTTTCATCATTTGAACCTTGTAAATCTAAATTGTATTGGAAAAATATTACACATTCTGTAAATACATGTAGAGCATACATTTATGGAAGTTCAAATCGAATTTGTTTATCCCAAAACTGAAAATGATAAAATTCTTTCTATAAACACATATTTTCATTTTCTCAAGCAATACTAAAAATATGAAACATCCTGTTTATACCCGCACATAAAGCGCAAAGTTCATTTTGCAGTAAAGAAAACAGAACAGTATCTTAAATGAAGTTTTAGCATTTAACGCGATGAATCGCGTTGATGATCTTGAAGTCACAGAGAGATTAGTTGAAACTAAAAGCCTTTAAGACGACAGAAACGCAACGGCACTTGAGAATGAATTACTATATACATGTTTATGCATTGAGAAACATGCACTCACTCGTCTAGCATTCTCCATGTCTTGTTGCAACATGTGCAAGTAATTTTATAGTCAGACTGTTTACAACTTGTACTGGGGACGTAATTTATTTGCAAGAAACCTAGCATAACACTGTGTAAATGTACAGTTACATAGATAAATGTATGCACATTCGTCATAATGTAATGAACAGGGTGTCTGGTGGCTTTGATTCTAATCACAATTGCACCGACTATATACTAAGTTTTTGTGAAGAGAAGAGAGGTGTAATTCAATTGCTTGGTTCTGTGGGAAGTAAGACAATATTGCTGATAAGTGAGGCTTATATAGCACAACAAATATAGTAAAAGCATTAATACCATATTTTATATGTATTTTAATATGTTTAATTTAATTTTGTACATTCTAATCAATTCTGAAATTCAAATTTTTCAACCGGCTTCGAGTCTAATTGTAAAAATAATAAATCTGTATCATTGTTCAGAATTTAGATGCTGTAAAACATGTGCCTCAAATGTAATAGATATTGTGAAAATACCTACATTGTTTATATTAGACTATTATTCAAATTATATTTGCTTGGTATTTCTAAAATCAACATTACATCACGTTCCAAACAAACATTAGCCGGAGGGAAGTGTAGTGGATAAGTAGATATCTGTACTCTACGACATACATCATTATTATTATTTGTAGTGTGTTAATGTCACCATTTACGTATATCTGTCATACAACATAAATTACAAAGACATATGTTAAAATAATCTTTCTCTTTGTAATTCTAAGATGAAACGTTGCTAAGCTACTGCTGTATAAAGAGCTGTGTAACCTTTCTTGAAATAAGTCACCTTGAACAGTCATCTGTTGTGATTCCAACTATATAGAGATTGGAAGCCATGGTTGTGAAGAACAGCTAATGCAACAATGCTGTTGTACAAGTGCAAAAACGGTACAGCTTTGATTCATTTTTCTCTACTTTTTTCCTTTATTCTTTTAATTGTTTCAACGCAATATTATCCATTAACTGAACCATCTTTATCATTATAATCAATTTGTGCTACAGCATGAACTTTTGCTTGGACTCAGACTTATAAGTATCTCCATTTCTTCAGAACCCCTTCATTCTACGACAGTTTTCCTCTTATAAAATTATGCGTGTAGTATGTGATGAGACCTCATTCCAGATTGTTGCCGGAGCTGTCTTTTGTGATAATACAACTTTCTGTGTACTTTTGTGGCCATCTGTCACTGTAGTAGTGTTGTTGTTTTGAGACACACTGCCGATGTATCATCACTACTACAATGTAGAACACTTTGAATACTGTTAAAAATTGAATTAGCACTTACCCGTAATTGTAGCCAGCCATAAATTATGTAAGACTGTAAATGAAACATCACACGCTGAAAACATAACTTGTTCAGAGATTTACAAACAACTTTATTATTAGGCTTGCCGATGTGTTGTAAAGCCATTGTACAAAGCATGTACACTATTGTATATAAGCCAAAAAACAAGGTTAATATTAAAAAGTAAAATACATTTAGAATGTTTGGATTTTAAGAAATTTTGTATTTACCCATACATTCATACATTTCCCGATGTAATAAAATTATAAAATTGAAGAAGGAAATGATGTATCTTGTCCAAAATAGGCGCAAACTAATTTGTTCTTGTACAAGTATCGATACATGATTATGTTCGTGTTTCGTTCGATTTTGGTTGTTCAGCATGTGACGCGACCTGAATCGGATGAAATGACCCAGAAACTTCAATAAGTGTATTTGTTTGATACTTGTGAGAAACCCTTCATTTCATATAAAAATAAAGATTTTTTTCAAGAATTACAATTATTCAGAATGAAAGATTTAGAAATGAAAATTTGCTGTAACAAACAGTACTGGTGTAAAACGACGATAAGTAGAAATCGATGATTTTATGTTGTAATTCAGGTGTAGTTGACAATGTCTCATTCTCAAGGCGGAGCGTAGTTGCATTTTACATCTGTATCCTGATCTTGCCTGAATTTCAAGAATATGTAGGATAACGAAGAAGAAAACAATATGAAAGTTATGTTGTTTGAAGGAATTTAGTTTTGTCACAGATATAAACTAGGAAAAACTAGTTTCATAATTAAAATGAGTCAATCCCATAAGTAAATAACTAAATTGAGTAATTTAGTTCAAAAAATAAACAAAGCTTAGTGGAATATTATGTTATATTTTTTTTGCATAAATAATAAGGGTAGATATATGTAATAATTAGAATAAGTAGGTAACAACTGTCATAATTACAGTGAAAAGTAGGAAAATATTTAAATTAATTATCTATCAGTTAAGGTTAGAGTTCTAGAACACGCGAATAGTATTATTGGCGTGACTAAGAAAAACTGATAGCGTGTTGGAAACATGTAACAAAATGGCTATTATAAATGTCACGCAAACATTTTGGTTTACTCACATCATTACTTTTTCCACTCTTAAATTACAATTATACATTAGCATTTTTAAAAAGGCAGATACTTCAAATATTTCCTTTTAACGGAAACAACAGATATTTTAATGAAATTGTATTTGGCTTAAAGGTTAAAAATGATTTATTCACGCTCATAAACTGTTTGTGCAATTAGGTGAACAAGTTGTTTAATGTCAAAAGTTCCACAAGGAGGGAGAATTTAATTAGGAAAATTTGATTTTAATTAATTAAATTGAGCTTTAAAATGTATGTGCTGGTTGTGACGCTGATTTACATTGTTCCTGCCGTTTATATAATAATGATAATACACTTTATACTTTTATGCTCCCATAAATTAAATTCAATATTACAATGTAAAAATATAACCAGAGATGATGAAATTAATATTTTACACTTAAATTACAAACTTCACAGTAATTATAACTCTTAATTATAATCAAGGTATTCAAATTATTACGTTAGGGTTAGACATTTATGTCACTCTCTGTAATTTCAGCTTTGCTATTAGATATAAGATTTAAAGGTACAGCAGCGCATATGAACAATTGAGAAATATGCTCTGCATGGGGATATCAAGAACTATGGGGAGTCACTAATTTAGACTTTAGGAGACCATTTGGGTGATGTATCATTATTTAGAAAAGAATGAATAGGAGATAAAAGCAAATTGCACAATATTGTCTACGTTATTATGTAATTTTATGTTTAAAATTCATGTAAATAGAATTTATTGCCTTTAGAACAATGTTCGGAGAAATATGTACAAAAATGTAGAACTATATTTTACGAGTATGAGCATATTGTGTATTAAAAGTGTGCATTTGATAATTGAGATTTTAACCACACAAAAATATTTTGACAAATCTGTCTTCAAACATAACAGTTTATTTCCTACTGCGAATATGTTATGCAATCGACGAATATAAAAGAAATCCGATGTGGCCAGCACATGACCTCCCGCCAATTCCATTTGTTGTTCCAATAAATAGAAAATTCTATAATACGAAATTTTGGATTATATTTTGTTTTTCCTCGAAAACCTGTTAACAGCACTTCCGATAGTCCAAATCCAATATGTTATTTTAATTTATATACGAGTTCTAAATACCAAATTTGAGAAGTTTTGGATCATATTTTAAATACATTTTTACCTTCCGCCATACCGTAGGTAAGGGAGGTAACATTTTCGGTCCAAAAATTTGATAGTGACTTTTTAGTGAGTAAGCACGAATTAGGGTCCCCACAACACGTTTTTACTATTTTTACAATGATGTGTGTCTGGGTGTGTGTGTGTGTGTGTGTGTGTGTCTGTGTGTGTGACGATTTATTCTTCCACGATAACTCATCGAACTTGCAAAAAATTCTTTTTTTCGCATTTAAGTTTTCAGTATTCATATAAAGAGTTGATTAGATTGTGATACTTTACTTAAAGATCATTGCTATTTTAAATTTGCAGGAGGTCATGTGCTGGCCACATCAGATTTTTATGTTTCATTAACTAAAATTAATATTTTGATATTTAACTCTTGTTAGTAGGTAATTAAAATCAATAAATACGTTTAAAATTATAATGTAATTATTTCATAAGAATTCGAAAAAGTGAACAAACTAAATATTGTGATATGGCCCTGCATTAATTAGTTCACTATATTGAGACTCTATTGTAATACTGAATTTTGGTATGCTATTCTTTAGGATACATAGTCTTTCGGGTGGCGATTTTAATTTTTGTTTATCAGTGTTGAATTTTGCCAAAGTTATATTTATTGTAGTCATTGAAACGATAATAATTTCGTTTTCCAACTTTTACGTTCATATGTTTCAGACAGTGAGAATGCAACAATTATTACAATTATAGAGTAAAAAAGCAATGTTTGTGGCCATGAATCAAAATCTATTTGACAATGATAAATAAATAAATATGTATATCACAATAGTTTATTTCCGATTACTGAGTGTGCCAATTTGCTTTTCTTGCATTTTTCAGTTCCATCAGATCGTTTACCAGGCGTCACCATAGCAGTTAATTGTGTATAACTAGAAAATAAATTTGTTAACTCCGGTTGTATTCGAATCCAAACTGGGCACTTACTACACTCAGCCAGCCAACTCCATAATAGTAAAGATGATAAAGACGTATGATATTTTACTTAATCTTTTTCACTACAGACCAGTGTCATTTGTTATCTGTTAAGTTATCTTTAATAGCTTTACCATTTCATTTTGATATCAGACATTTTCAATCTTCTCAATTCGTTTTCGTTTTAGAGGGCAGCTTCGTTTGCCTTGTCAACAGATCTACCCACGATCTACTCCGTTGCAATGTTTATCAGTGAACACATTACGCTTTTCTTTCATCGGATGTAATTAACTTGTCATTGATAACTTATCAAATATTTGATTAGTGGCTGTAGATATTAACCAGAAGCGAACAAAGACGGGCGGCAGAGAAGGTAACTAATCTGCCCGGCTTCCATTTTCATGGCATACTTGACTGAGTTTCGTGAAAACGAAAAACTGCTAATCGCCTTCTCCTTTATTTTGTTTCTTGTTTCTTTTGTTTGGAAAAGTAATTCGATCTTGCAAGCTAATATGAACTTCAACAAATGAAAGCAGAAATAATAAAATATATGTTATTAAAGAAGACATATCTGACGGCATGGCAAGTATTTTATCTATTTTTATTCTGGTTTATAGCATTTCAAATTGGGTTATTAAAGTTATGTGGTTATTATTATTTTGTATTTTGCGTTGAAATTTATTTTATGACAAATGGTTCATTCGTATGAGATTGGAGAGAAAAATATTTGCGGCTGTCAAAATATATTTTATGGGATGATAATAATTTATGACTTATTGAATTTTAATTTTTGTTATGAGTTATAAAATATGATAGCGGATGTAAAACCGATTTGTTTTAGCTGAAAATTACACGTTGACATATAGTATTTCAATGGCATAAATGCAATATTATAGAAACATTTTCAATGGAATCGAATAACTGTTTATATAATCTATTTAAATCTAGCTACGAACAAAAAATGGACAGTAATATTTTATTTATTTCTGATATCCCACTACAGTCACTATACCTACATGAAAATAATCTTTCATCCTTCGCTTTGTTTCACGTCTTCAACATCTTTGTGATATCTTTTCGTTCTTGCTTCTACAGGTTTTCCGCACTTTGGGGTATTTTAAATATTTTTTCCTGTCTCATCAAAAATGCTTACCTACACCAAAATTTTACTGTAATATATGATATAAAGTCAGTTTTCTCGACTTGATCCCCACGTCATCAATCGTAACCATATAATTCAAATCACCAGAGTAGGAGGGAATTGACGACGTCATGTTGTCGGGTAAAATCGTCTGATTTCCGTAATATTCAAACAAATCAAAACTAAAAACTGACAGTATATATCGTGTGATTATTATTATACATAAAATTTGAAGTAATACATTTATTTTGCAATAATAATTCAATTGAATAAGGACGATGTAATGTCAAAGCTGACAGTATTATAATAAATATAACCTATATTGTGTCAGTTTTGTTATTCATCAATTCAAAGTATAAATTGTTATTTAGCAATAAAAAATGAATTGAATAAGCACGATATAAGTATAGGTAATGGATGAAATATAGGTACCTCTTTTTATTATCCAAAAGCAATATGTTGCAATAATTGTCGCAATCTCAGAAACACCGCCTTTGCAATAGCACAATATAATACCAAGAATTAACAAAACTACCAACACACAACGAAACACAAATTATCGACGCCAAAATCATCTTTATCACATGATTGACATAATGACATGAATATTCAAATAATTCAAGTATTTGAAAATTATATTTGTTACCTACTGCTGTTACAATACAGTTTATTTTTCATTTTTTGCCGTCGGTTGAGATAATGTATACCTCTCTGAAACACCGATGATAATGAGATAGCGAATAAAAGTCTCATATATACCATGTGTGTACGACAAAGATATTAGATAAAAATTTAGTAATTCATGCATCAGAAATTAATGACGTTACATTATTTTGTAAATGAAGTAGGAGATTAAAATCAGATGGCCCCAGATTGGGGCTGTGTGCTGGATGGTCCACAATATCCCATCCAAAATTGTCCAGTAAAGTTTTGGTTATTAGTACCTACTGTATGAGGCTGTCAGGACATGCGTTATCATGAATCAAATACATGCCGCTAGTCAACATTGCCTGCCTTTGTTTCTGAATCTCCCTTAGACGTTTCTTTAGAATTTTACAGTAGTGATCAGCATTCACAGTAAGTAGCTGCACGCAGAAAATTTATGATCGAGCGGATCTCACATATGGCGGAAGAGTGAAAAGAATGCTTCGTCGTAAACGCCTGCTATTGCCAAACTGTTCGATTTAGAGAGCTGCTGGACCACTCTTTTCAAAGGGAAGGAGTCCTTCTACACGACAGTACCAACTTTACGAAACAAAATTTCTTCATGCCAATAATGGCGACTAGCTAGCGTGTGAAAGTTAACGTTTAAATTATTTCATGGATGTGGTTTCTTTTCATAACTATGTCATACGATTTGAATTAGAAAGGAAACTGACCTTTGGATATTCTTTTAGAGAATATTAGAATTGTACGAAATGTTCAGGTACGAGAATTTTTGCAAGTACCCAACTAGGAAATCCCAGAAATACATTATTATGTCTTACTCAAAATAGATGGATGAATACGGTACCTGCTAGAAAGCAAAATAACACAACAAGGGTGTATTTAAAATATTCTAAACATTTTTCGTTTATTTCGATTATAACAAAATATTTTAACATTTAATATAATTAGTTCTACAATTCCATGAAATAGGTTTACAATAAATGTTCAAAATGGCCACCGTCATTGTCAATACACTCTGAAGGCGTCGAAAATGGTGTAACTATTGTTCTTTCAATATCCTACAAATTATCATTCGTGACATTTTGTGTTGTAGTGATATTCTTCGAGTACTAAAACCTAGCTGAGAATCAACACTTATTTTATTTACATACATGTAATAACCACCGTTTGGAAAATGACGATTCGGAAAACGGTCGAAATAAATTTGCTGGGCTTTGGCAGCTTTTCTGAGCTTTACCATAGGCCAGTACAATTTCTGTATACTTACTATCCGTAAAGGCAAGCATATTTACTGATTATAACTTTTATAATAATTATTGATTTATTTGTTAAAATTTATTTGAAAAAGTTGACAACTCACATTTGTCAAAAACAATTGTTTCATTATTATTGTTACTGGATCAAATTATTATGAAAATACCTAAACGACTCGTTAATTTATGGGGGGGGGGAGGGTAAAAATGCTAAAAAATTAGATTTCGAAAAAGTTATTAAGAAATATTGTTGCTCTCAACGAATTCTATCACTGCGGTTAAATTTAATGTACTTATTTCTGTCACATTCTGTATATAATTATTTATTTTACTCTATTGATTTTTGAACAATATGATTTTTGTATAAAAACTTTTTATTCTATTTGTACTTTTCTCTAAATTCATTTTTTATGGTGAATCCGGATATTGATATAAATGTCTAAAATAAAACGGAATGTCATGATTATTTAAAAGCCGCGTGCCTGAGTGTCTGGCCGCGAATCTGGGGAATCGGGTTCGATCCCGACCGATGCCAAATATTTCGAATTTTAAATAGCACAAAATTGGTCCCTGTGGTGCGCTCTTCACGCTAGCAAGGAGTGCCCTTGCGGTGACGCCTGGTAAACACCCGCACGGTACAAATATGTCATCATTACCGAAATCTGTACAAAAAGCAGATTGGCACACCCAGCAATGGTCAACATGCCGTTATGATATATTTATTTATAATATGGTTATGAAGACAGTCTACAATATCCGTAGATAAATTTCTCATGGTAATATTAATTAATTGTTCTTTTACATAATTTAGAAAAATGTTACCGTTTGCTTTTGTAGATCTTATGTATTATTCTGCAGCCCTCCTGCACACGTCTATAACAAAATCAGGTGTCTGCTGTAAATTGCCGTACAAAATGAATAAGAACATGATGAGTTATTAAAATTATGCACATCTTATTTCAATACTTACTTGAAAAAGGCATATTTATAGAATAATAACACCGCAAAACAAAAAAAAAACAAACAAAGGGAACACATACACACGTATCGTCCGAATGTTCATACATCGCCCTGTTCATTTCTTGTTACATTAAGTTTCCTAACGATCAAATATTGACCATGAAGTTGGCGCAGATGAATTTCGCTCGCTCACAATTTAAAAAGTACACTCCGGAGTACAAAATGTTTGAATGAGAATAGGTAGAGCTATTGTTAGTATTTTTTATTTAAAATTTGTACTGCGGAGTGTACTTTTTAAATTGTAAGCACGCGAAGTTCATATGCGTTAACTTCATGGTCAAGATTTGAACGGTGTCAAACTGAACGAAACAAGAAATGAACAGTGCCATGTATAAACATTATGACGCTACATACTCGTACCTGGCCAAAACAAATAAAACCGAATGACTTCACTACTGCCAAAATCCAAACAAAGCAGCAAAATGTTACAAATATATTATAATGACATCTCTCGACAAACTTTAGAGTTGACTTTATATATCTCTATCTCTAGTTGTCTCTTTTTGTCCAGCCGAGAACATAACAAATAATAGTGAAGTATAGGGCATGTTTTGCCTAGTATATTTGTGGTCGTTGGTATACATAGATTACCTAAAAATATCCTTCTTATTTTAATATGTTTACGACCACTTATCTGGATTCAAACCGAAGTATCCTTAGTCCAATAATCACATAAGAGTCTCAGCGTTATAATTTGCGTGTTCATTCGCACCAAAAATAAAAATGGTGAAAATAATATCCCACCTAACCATCAACCAACAAAAGCAAAAATATATTCGTTGCGTGCAACCGGTGCCTCTACCTACTCTCCTCCCGTTCTCCTGAATTCGTCTTTTATTTTTCGCTTTTTGTATCTTTTGATAGGATAGTCTCGGCAACCAAGTTCGTGAGTAGAAATATGAACCGGCGCCGAGACAAGATCAATGGTTACCACGCTCAGAACTGACTTTATTCCCTTTCGTCTCGAGCTAGAGGGATAACCTACCCCTTTCCTGGATTTCAGCCACCGCTAGTTCAGATGGTTTTATTTTCCAACTATGATTGCTTTGTTACACTGACAGCTGGCGATATAATTCTTTATTGAAAGCCGAGGAAGTGGACAACGTAAATCTATATTTTTCGATGCACTGCCATTTGTTACAGTATAGCAAAGAAGAATTAGTTTTCAGTTACTTTAAAAGAGACAATGGATATTAGATATTACTTTTTATTGCAATATGCTATATTTGCTATCTAGGGCTTGTATACAGGCTACCTCTCTGTTTATCGTTTTCAACCGGACTCACCGAGCCGAAATATTTTACCACTGCCACTGCTGTATTTCCGGTTGGATTTCAGCCATTGCTGCATTTATTTAAGATGTATAAGTGGCCAGCTTATAGCATCCGAGTGTGATAATTACAAGTAGTTGTTTTTATTTTTTACAAGTCACACATTGGCGGTCCACGGGAATCAAACACACGGAAAATAGTTCGGGTGACGTCACTGCGAGTCAATAGATGTGCTCTAATCCGCTCGGCCACCAAGCCGACATATCATAAAGTCATAAAAGAACAAAAAAAAACTGTATGGAATGTCACATTACTAATTTGAAAAATTCTAAAATCTCGTTTGTATTTGCTGAGCAACGAGTTATTAAAATTTTTAAACACACTAAATTTGCAAAGCCAGGTTGAATAATTGTGGTACTAATTCATCAATAAAAGTATTTTTGCAAGAGTGGGCCAAAAATTACATATTTATAACCCAATTTGCGGGCGTAAAGTATGACTTTTTGACCCCAGGGCGATTTAATAAATCATACAAGCTCTAATTTTTAACTTCGTTTATTAAATTAAATGTTGTTACATTATATATTTCTAATTTTTATTTTGAATAATTAATGTTAATGTTACAATTTAGACAATTATTAATATTGATTTTCCGACGTTTATCATGTTCTTCTTAAACAACTTGTAATTGCTCTGTGTTATTCTCTATTTGAATAGAAGTTAAAGCCTCTCTATCACCAATCAAATTTTGGTTAGCAATTTTTAATTTATTTTCCACTGAATTGTCGATGTAACTTTTAGCAACTGCTGTTGATTTTCAACCACCATGACATTTCAAATTCGGTATGTATGCTCCGGTATCAGGTAACAAAAATGCTGAGGAACGTCCAAAACAGTGATCGGTATATAATTTTGCATTTGGTAACTCCAGATATGTTATTTGTTGCAATTTCCATAGGTATTTTACCAAAACTATTTTTGCTAACTAATTGTATAGAACATATTCCATTTTTATAAAAAAATAAAGAAGCGTTTATGCTCAGTTTTGGGTTTGCGTGAAGCAACATACTGTTTGCATATTTATAAAAAAATCGGTCTTGTTTATTGTTTACAATTGTAAGCATACAATTTTAGTTTTAGATTCTCGTATAGTCACCAGCAGTCCTTGTTCTATATATTGTATGTCATCGATTGTTAGTCGTGTTAGTTCTTCACGATGACCTACTCCAGCAATTCCAAAAATTACTACTACCTACAATTTTTTTCTGTTATTGTATTTCGAAGTTTTAAAAATTTACTAATATCGACGATGAGTAGGAGTAGAATCTTTATGGCACTTGGATATTTCGGAGAAATATATCAGAAGTACATTTTCTGACATACTTTTTATCTTCTTGCATTTACATCAACTTTTAAATTCTTCACATGCCTTTTTGTATATCATTTTAAACTTTTCCGGCAACAAATTTAAACTAGCACAATTTGTTATGTTCGTTTTCTTCTATATATTTTTTTAAAAGATAATTAACAACACTACAATATCTTGCAATATTTTACAAGTGATATTTTATATTTTAATAAATAAACACTTTGTTTGTTGTTACTTAGCAACCAAAGCAATTTGTTTGTCAGCCTCCTGGTTTTACAGCTTATAGTTATGTTGTAGGTACTCGTATGTTAATTTATTTTTGAACGTATGGTTAATATTGTTGTTTAAATAGTTTGTTAAATATGTGGGATAAATTTATTTTTATATTGTGTTAAAAAGGATAAAATTGTAACTAATTAACGTTATTAAAAATCCCTGTTCATTTTTTATTGAGTTTAGAAAACGTACGTTAAAACTTTGGTAATATGCATTTTGTGGAAAATCTTTATTTAATACTTATTATTGAGGTTAATACTGTTGTTCAAACTATTTGTGAAATACATATTAATTATAATTCTTCACCTTTTCCCATGACATGTTCAAACCAATGTAATCATCTCTCTTGTATCTTTCTAGAAACTTATATCACTCGAGTTATTTCCCTTATCCTTTCATTACTTATTCTATCTTTCCGTGTCTTCCCCAACATTTATCTCAACATCCTCATCTCTGCCACATTCATTTTCTATTCATTAATACTGACATCTGTCAATTTGAATTATCTGAATATATTAGCAGTTTCCATAGTTAGCATAGCTGTTGATTTATGATATTTAATATTTTTATAATTCTTGAAATCTATATCTATTGAATATGAATTATAAACAGCAATCAAATCGTATAGAGAATATTATATATATATATATATATATATATATATATATATATATATATATATATATATATATATATATATATATATATATATATTTGTAAATACAGCTGTCTAGGAAGACGCCTCCTCCCTTTAATATTTTTATTATACATAATAGAAAAATGGTTTATATAAAAGTTTTATTATTTTAAATATACTTTCATGGCAGATATAGATTTTTTTATATAGTCAGGTTTACAAGATACAACTATCAACTTTTATTTTTATATAGCAACCTATAATTATTTTAATAAAATATAAACCGCATTTTTTTCTCTTTTCAACAATGTATTAGTTTATATTAATGGGTTTAAAAAAAAAACGAGAAAAATAAGAGAATTGACATATTATGAGAAATAACTTTTATTCAAATAATTTAGGTGGCTTTGAGAAAATAAATAAACAAATAAATTAGTAAATAATAGGTAAGTAATAATAAATAAGAAACAAACAAATGTATACTTTGTTGATATTAGCATTGTTACATTTTGTTTACTTTCACATAGCCACTTATAAAAATTATTGTCCATATATCTCAATTATCTTATTTATCTTGAATTTTTGCAAATACATTAATTAAAACTAATACATCGTCGAAAAGAAAAAAAAAAAATGGCCGTTTATACTTTAGTAAAATAATTATAAGTTGCTATTTAAAAAATAAAAGTTGATAGTCTTATCTTGTAAACCTTCTTTAAAATAAAACTTTTATATGAGCTATTTTTTTCTATTACTTATAATAAAAAAATCAAAGGGGGGGTCTTCCCAGACTCACCCTACAGATATCATCGTAAAAATACTAAATTTGTATTCTAGGGACCCCAAAACATGTTTATTCATTAGAAACTCACTATGGATTTTTTTGACCTTCCTTACCTAAAGGTGACGGAAGGTAAAAATTCTATGTATACTTACCCTATAAAATTCTGAGACATTTACTGTTTGACTGTTTGTCCAAGTGAAATTGCTATGTCAGGGATTTCTTGGGACACCCGACATATGTTTTCAATTTTGATGTTTAATCAATTTGACATGATTTATTTAGCAAATATGTTTCTTTTTTACACAAACTGTACATGTCTAAAAATGTAAATTATCAGGAAATATAAAAATTAAAACATTAAAATTTTAATTCAAAATTTAATAATGAGAAACATTTTTGAGCATTTTGATTCGAAAGTGCATGAAAAAGTGCCTTAAAGAAGTTTAAACCAAAATCCCGTATTATATCACACTGCAAAAATAAAAAAAATACTAAATTTACATTTTCGTTTATACCTAATGACATTATTTTTTCTAATTTAACACACCACTAAAATGGTCTCCTAATAGGGCAAGTTTTGTCTAATTTAATCGACTTCATATCTCCTCAAGATCACCATGCAAGGTGAGTTTTTAATACATTCTTTATAACTTTCAAGTACAGTTCTTTATTTTGCTCTAAGAAGTCATTTAATTACTTTAAAAAAATTATTTTTCTAAATTATTAAAATTGTTTCGTACTTCAAAATATGCTGCAACTGTTACCTTCGTAGAATTAATTTGAAATATTTATTTCACTTGACACATTTCAGATATGAATTTTACAGATTAATAGTAATTAATTACATGATATCATAAACAAGTAGGTTAGTATTTACAGTCAATATAGTCATAGTCACATTGATAAACAGCAGTTTGCTACAAAATCGATATTTCACCCTCTGGTTACGATCTCTGATAGTTTTACCGTCAGTTTAGAGAAACTGCAGGTGTTAAAGCGAATTTTGTGATAAATAAACCGGGAGTTTGACCGGAGATCGTGAATGCGGCACTAAATAAAGTGTTAAATATTAAATGAAAAATTCAATGAAGAACTCGGTTGATCAAGTAGTTAAGTTGTTGTTGTTATGTAAAAAAAGAGTGTATTAAAAAAAATTATTATCGAGTTGTCATATTTCAAGAATTGTAATTATTTTCAAAATATATTTATTCAGTTAACGAATATAATATTTACATAATTATAATTCTAGTGTTACAATGTCTGGTAGTTCAAGTACAGTACGTATCAAGGTTCTCACAAAGAAAAATTATGATTTCTGGGAATGCATGTAGAGGCATTATTAATTAAAAATAATGCGTGGGGATATGTGAATGGTACGAAAAAAAAAAAAACCAAATGACAGAGCAGGAATCGATGCATGGGAAGAAGCCGACCTAAAGGCAAAATCTGATCTTATTTTATCGATAAGTGGACCAGAGCTTAAACTCGTACGAGGATGTAAAACATCACGTGAAGTTTGAGTAAAATTAGAGTCAGAGTATGCACCCAGAGGTCCAGCTCGAAAGGCGACTCTTCTGAAATATTTCATGTTGCATCGAATGAACGAAGGTGACGACATTAAAAATCATATTTCAAAATTCTTCGATGTTGTAGTTAAGCTCGAAGAGATGGATGTGAATATAAAGAAGGAACTCCTGTCCATCATGTTGCTATATACGAGTAGTATGCCAGCAAGTTTTGACAACTTTCGTTGTGCAATGGAGTCCCAAGATACAGAGCCAACACCAGAAATTCTGCGAGTCAAAATCGTAGAAGAAAGCAATGCGAGAAGGCAAATGTTGGCCTTGCAAAAATAGACGGAAAATTGCTTATCTTGGATTTCCTGAAACCAATTTGGCATATATTCTAGATCATTCTTCAGGAATAAATTAAGTTCCAAATTTTCTGTTCTTATAAAATTAAATTTCAAATGAATTTTGTTTCCTTACCTCGGAGACAGTCTCTATTGTACGTACAAAATTATATGTTTTATGTCTTTATTGTTTAGCAATTTCACAAACTGTAACATAATATATAGTACACATGCTCATTCATCCATCGCGTTTGTTAACCTATAATAGTGCATACACATTTACAAAAGCACAATTTAATTTGATCAACTATACTTGCTTTCACAGTGTGCATTTCACTTTAACTACCAAGTTATTAATCACCGAAATTAGACACTATGAAACAATAAACTGATAGAAATGTATCCAATACAATGGTCTCTTCTATTTGTATCCAAAACTGTAGTATACAATTCAGTGGGTACGGGTCCATTAACATAGAGCACAGGCCGTTCAACCAATTTACTGTCAATGATATTAATGGTGGGACTCGACTAAGTATATTTTGTGAGCATACAATGTGCGTATGCATTCTGACCTCGTTCTGTACGTGCCATTATACAGCCAGTCATTCATGTGCATATGTGGTAATTACGATACATTGTATTGTAATATGCATTTGACGAATTTTGGAATGCAAAAGGATTCTTTAAATTATTTAGACAGACAATATAATACTGACATTTTAAGGATTTTTTATGTAAACTATCTATTCACGAAAATCATATTTGTTTTCATATTTGTCATATTAGATTCAAATTAAAAGTTTTTTTCTATCTGTACAAGATGGAGCACCTACAATATATGAGTTAGTGTAGTTCTATGCAAAAGAGGAAAAATGAACAAAAAGTACTCGCCATATAAGGAAGGTATGTCAGCCGATTCGATGTAATACTGAAATATGATGAAAAAAAATGTAGCGACTATCGTTGTTTGATAATAAGATTTTTTTAAAAAGAAATTAATGTTGAAGAAGAAGCAATAAAACAATTTGAAGGTTTGTATAATTTATTATTACTGTTATTTTAAATTTAATATATATATATATATATATATATATATATATATATATATATATATATATATATATCTGAATTTTTAAAGATGTTCGAACAACGTCACCTACGAATTATATAAAAAAATTGATTGAAGTAACGATTTCTACTCAGTTATATCAGATATTATTTTAGTATAGTTGGTAAATAATTTTATTTACAACTGTCAAATAATATACGCCTAATTCAATAGAATTTTATCAATTAATAACCTTCGTTACTGTTGCTAGTGTTGTTAATTGAATAATATTGACCTTTCAAAGATACAAACAAAATTACTTTTAAAAAGTAATTCTTTCCATATAAAAAGCGAAAATAACACTAGTTTTGTCATTTTTCATATATTTATTTTTCTTCGTAAGCATAAAATGTAGCTGAGTAGTCGGTTTTAAGATTTTTCGTTAAATGTCAAATCACTTCATAATTATTTTGTTACAACAACGATACTAAATTTGTCTATTTAAACAAAAAAAATGCATTTGTCAGTGAGAAAATTCTACTTATTTTTCAATTACAAATATGTCTCTGATATGTTAGTTTTTGACAATTTTGGATAACGTATAGTATTCTATTCGCATGTCTTGGCTATTACTCATTCGAAACTTCATTCTCAAGGTCGTAATGGCTATCTGACAATTCTGGCAAATGCCAGAGGGGCCGACGTTTACCGAGGCCGGTTTATAAGAGCAGTTTTCGTTTTTTGTCGGTTTACAAAAAAATGCCAGAACCAAATTTAGTCCCCAGTTTGGCCTTTTTCATTCTCATGAGTAATAGCATACATTATGTGCTCATTGAATAATAAACTATTACTAATGCTTGTTTCTGAAATAGATAAAAATGAATAGAAATAATATTATATTTTCATAGGAAATATTTTAACTGTCACGATATGAGACATTTTTCGCTACTAGAAGCAACCTATTTTTTTTTAGTGTATTCAAATATTATTTTAAGGTAAATTACATTATTAGTAATATTTTATTATGGACTACATTTGTTATAATGAATAATTTACAATAATTATAAATGTACTCGTACCTTCATAGCAAATTTATGAAATGCAGTTCAAATAATTTTATTCACTTGGGAATACAAATAAAATAAATAACAAATATTTACTGTGCAATCTGGCAAAATAGAAACGAAAGCTTTGTTCATGGAATTTTTATTCAACATTATCAGAGTTTCGGAGTTACAAACTGGGTAAACATTTAAACATGCACTATAAATATTTTATTTGGTAAATTTGTATCCAACAGTTTTTATCTGCAATCCAGAAAAGTCAATACAATGGTGGTGTGTACGTACTGAAACGTTAAATTTTACTAGCGATATCAGATTTGTTCCCAGATATAAACTGGACGCCAGTCAACCGTTAACTTGATAAATTTTGTTATTGTTTTATTGAATAATAAAAAATTACTACTGTCATTCCACGTATCATAAAATGAAATTAATTAATCTATGAGATTTATGAATTATGTACACATATTCACAAAAATATTACTAAATTTTGAACAGCGCAGAAGTGACCTCTGTGGTGCTCTACCCACTACAGCTTTGTGAACCCGTGAGGTGACATCTCAATGCCTCAACGATACAGATATATCGTCATTACCCAAATCTACGAATAAATGCATATTGGCACACCCAGAAATGGGTACTTCAGACTATATTTTACTTTGGTCTCTCTCCAAACGTTGGTCGAATTGGTACGAGCCTGCCATGTCTCATTCTGGAGTAGCTGTTCGAAATGTGAGAACGTGTGTATGCTCTTCGTTATAAATAAACAGGGTGTTAAAAAACAAGTGTTACACATAGAGAAGAAGTGAAAATAGTCTAAAAGTTTTATACAATGTGTCCAAAAATGAAGTGTTACGAGACACAGGTAATTTTGTATTAGAAGCGAAGAAAAACTGACAAAGATAGTGACCGAACAAAATTCCAGTAAATAAACTATAAAAATACAATAAAATTTAATTAATTTTTTTTCTTAATTTCTAATAGTTGTTATTTGAAAATTAAATATTAGTCAAGGTCGCCCCAACATTTTACTTAGTGCAATTATTTGATATTTTTTTCTGAAAAACAAAAACAAGTCTAAGATGACCTTTGAAATATAAATGAAAAGTCTCATCTAATCGGAGACGTAACTCTAATAGTTTTCGAGATAGCAGAGGTAAATCCCGTAGAACCTCATTTTTTACTGCCTTGCATCTCGGAATCTATTGAAGAACTACTTCTTTATATCCTATAAATGTGTTACACTTGTTTTTTAACAACTGTATAATATAGCACTTCACTATGACACCTTTTTTCGTGTTCCTGCCATGGTAACATATGGTACCTATTCTTAAGTAGTTAGCTTGTATCAATAGGGTTAGGTTAGGTTGTCCATCCCGGAAATGCGTCGTATTATAATGACGTCTAAATGCGTTTCAGTGCTGACTCCCAAATTAAACGACATCGCTCCAAGTAAATTTTTCTTATTCCCAAAACTCAAATTAGTAAAAAGTACATGTTGAAACAACGGAAGACGTTGAAAAGGCTGTAACACGGGCTTTAAGCGAGATCTTAGAAACTGAGTGCCAGAGATTCTACCAGCATAGCATCACCGTTGAAATAAGTGTATACGAGGTGTTATATTTTAGTGGACCCAGCAAATATCTCGCTCATTTATTAAGTTAGTAATTTGACATGATTTATACAGCAACATGTAAGCTACTTGATGACGGATGTACATTCATGATACCACTTCCGGTTTATTAGTAATTAATATCAACTTTGAAATTTCAAATGGAACAAATTATTTTTTTTTTTTACAAATTTGAAAAGTACATCAAATTTGCTTTACAAACATGTGAAATAATCCTTATGTTACATTATTAAAAAGTAAACTGGCGGGCACTTTTTTATACACCTAGTCGAAAAGAGAATAGTGAGCCATGACTGTGGCTTGAAATAAAACAATGAACTAAAAGAATTGTAACACGGTAAATGTCAACCTGTAAATACTCAGTCGATAAAGTACTGCGTTTATTTTTAAACTTCGAAAATATACATCTAGCATATCAACTTTTTCTGAGTTAAACAAATTCATTTTATAATAAATTAATAAGGTACTACAATGAAACTTGCTAATAATAAAGGTTAGAACAAATTATTACTTAGTATTTACAGGTTGACATTTACCGTGTTACAATTGTTTTAGTTAATTGTTTTATTTCAAGCCATAGTCTGGCTCACTATTCTCTTTTCGACTAGGTGTATAAAAAAGTGCCCGCCAGTTTACTTTTTAATAATGTAACATAAGGATTATTTCACATGATTGTAAAGCAAATTTGATGTACTTTTCAAATTTGTAAAAAAAATATAGTTTGTTCCATTTGAAATTTCAAAGTTGATATTAATTACTAATAAACCAGAAGTGGTATCATGAATGTACATCCGTCATGAAGTAGCTTACATGTTGCTATATAAATCATGTTAAATAAAAGAAATTACTAACTTAATAAATAAGCGAGATATTTGCTGGGTCCATTAAAATATAACACCCTGTATAGAAAATAACTAAAAGTGATTACATTGTAATTTTTTAAATATGTAAAAAATAGTTATTTGTTTAACAAGGCAAACAAATAGCAGATACACTGGCACGGCGATGTTTCATGGACTCTATGAATTTATCATCTGTCCGCTCAACCAGTCTCAGTGCCTCGAAAGAGGCGTCAGTACACCACACTGATGAGTTCCAATAAGAGCGAAATGCGTCTGTGGTTCTGGTTGAGTGGGCCAGGCTCTGATAAATGACCGAGAGGTTGATTTAGAGACTGAAATTTTGTGAACTATTGCCAAATGTAATTTAAATATAATTTAACCTAGACAGCGAAACTGCTTTTTTGCATATTGAACACAATTTTAGGATTAATATTAATTTTATATTTTTCAATATTTAAAATGTTATTATTATCGTCGTTGTAATCTGGGTTGCTGTATAAAAACAAATTTGAATGATTTGAGGCAACAAAATCATAATTTCTTTGTTACTTAGTAACTGTCAATAAGGTCTTACTTTCAATGCCAATGGAGTATTCTACCAATTTAGAAAAATCTTTTAATATATAAAAATCTAAGAATATTGGCAAAACTCGATGTTATAATCCGAATTAGTAAGCAAGATATGAATTTTTGAATGTCTGAAATTATTTGTTGCGTCATAGTCCCGAATTGGTTATGCTTCTCAAACAGTTATTTCTAGGGGTACCTTAAAACCGTGTGACCACATTGGCGGGTGTATTTACAAATAAATAGAGATTTATAATCATCATATTCTTGGGCGGCCAACTGCAATTCTTTCTCTGTTTCACATGGTTCTGCGTTTAGCTAAAAATTTTAAGGAGTAGTTGCGGTGCGATTTTCAGCGACAAATCTACCAATAAGAACCCCAGTTTTTTTGTATAAAATTAAATGAGTTAATTGCTTAAGTAGCACTATTGCCTTGCTTTATATGATTATGAGATTGGACATAGAGTGCTTATACATTTGTTCCTAAGTAAAAAAATAATACAAAATTAATTTCTTTCTTTTCGTGAATTTGAGTAATGATTTTCGAAACTAAGCAGTTTCTGTTTTTCTTTTTTTACGGGGTGACTTTGCAAAATCAGTTGTAGACTTTTTATAGTAGTAAATTAATATCTTTATTAATGATTATAAATTTGATTGCAGAAAAATGTATAGAAAGTGCAAAAACTATTTTTTTGTTTTGCTTGTTGCGGTTCGCGCAGTTAGAGAATGATTTGCAAGGATGCATTTGTTACAAAATTCGTTTAAGAACCATATATCACAAAGAATATATGTTTATGTTATGTATTTGTTTAAGAATTTTTATTTTATTTCGCAATTTTATAAAATACAGTTTATTTCTATAAAACAAGTATACTACATTATATTGATTGAAGTTTAGTATTTCTTTGTAATGGTTGAATACCCCATTGGCTAAAAAATATTTTTTGTAAACTAGTCTCATAACGTTATAAAGATTTTGCGCGATGAATTTGGGACACTAAAAAACTCAAATAAAAAGAACTTCAATTTATCTGTTGTAACAAAATATATTTATAAATTTGAATTAAGAGCAGGTTAACACCTAATAACTACTGGATCGAGCTTAATTGTTAGTTTCATAAAATAACCGGACTCTACAATTAACTTTAGCCATAAAATTTTGTACAGTGACTTCTAAAACTTGTTTTGTTGCAGAATTCCATCTTTTCTTGTCTAGAAGATCTCTGGCCACACTAATAGCCTTTTTAAATTTCCGTTTCACAATTGCCCAGTAAGTCTCTATCGAGCTTACTTTGGGCAATTAAATAGACTATACTTTTTGGGACCGTTAAATTGATTTTGTTTCCCTACCACTGCATAATAGATTTTGCCAAATGATATGACACCAAATCAGGCCAAAACACAATAGAAGTCTAGTTATTGGTAATAAAAGGCCATAAATGTTTTGGAACACACAGTTTTTAGTAAATATTTTGAATTATGGCCTCGGTCGCAATAACAGTTCGACTTTTTGCCACATGTATAAATTTCTTGCGTCACAAGATATTGTTACAGAATATTTTTTTTTAATTTCTCCTAATCATTCTAATTGTCCTTTGAAGTAAAGAAATACTGTCCTGAGAATTGTTCTAAATCACCTATATCGTATGTTTCGTCGTCCATCCACCACAAGAATTTTTTGTTAAAATATCAGTGTTTAGTTTGTGATCTCGGGTTTTAGGTGCAAATTTTTGCTTATCACTGCGGTTTCGATTTAAATTAACGTTGTGAGTATTCAACAATGACCCGCGATTTTTGCCAGTTTCAGGTTGTCTTGCTGTTGTTAAACATACTTCAAAAGGCTTCACAACATTATGAACGATACACTTCGGTAAACATAATAGTTTTGCCAGTTCTTGAAAATACAAATTTGGAATATTTTGTCGAGTATATAAAATTCTTTTGCGAACATCTTATTTAGTTGAATTTTTTTAAATTAAACAATTGATATTAGTTACAATATGAAGATACAAATAAGGATAATTTGCTTATATTTTAAACGCAACCTGACAGATCTACGTGCAATATTATAAAAGTTACAATAATATATAGTTGTCCAGAATTTGTCCTACACAATCTTTAGTCAGACCTCATATGTAAATTTTTATAAGGACATTTTGGAGTACCTATTACTTTTTACCTCTCGCTAAGAGAGGTATTGGATTCATGCTAAAAATCGCATATCCAGATTTTATTGAATAAGCACGTTTTAGGGTCCCTACAATCCGATTTTAACATTTTACGATGATGTCTGTGTGTGTGTGTGTGTGGATGTGTGTGTGTGTGTGTGTGTGTGTGTATGTGTGTGTGTGGGATGTTGGAAGGACGGTTACTCAAAAACTATAAGACTTAAATTTGTTTAACAACGTATTTCCCAATCGGACATTCATGGGAAGATCTGAAAAGGTTTTGGTAATAATTGGACAACCGGAAGTAGAAGATTCTTGAAAAAAAATCTTCTAAATATTATTTTTTCAAAATTTTTCGTGGTAATATTAAAGAAAATTAAATTCTCTATCTGATACATTTAAATATTTTATTATATATTCCATAGATTTAGAGATAAAAGAAGTATAATATATAAAATAATCTGTTGTAATAAATTTGACAGCCGAAAGAATGCCATGAAAAATAGTTGATAATTTAAATTATTTGTAACTGACAGATAAATGTCAGTGTCAGAAATAATGAGTAATGAATTAAAAATGTACTTGGAGAATCCCTTAGTTCTTGATCTGTGACTATTATGGAGATGACAAGTCTAGGTTGAAGGACTTAAATTTGTTTCAAACATTATGGGACAATGTACACCAGTACTGTAGACTAGAGTAACTTTGAATTGCGAAAAAGCTATCAAATTCTTCTCAAGTAAGTTATAAATATTGACAAAATCGGAGTGCAATCTATCCGTCACTTTATTAAAGGGAATTAAGGTTATTTAGATATAACATGTATGAAAAAATAAAATGTAAAAGAAGATATATAAGAATAGATGCACAATCCAGATATATACATTTTAGACCGCCCAAAATTAATGTTTTTACTAGAAGAATATGAAGAGAAAGTAAACAAAGTTGTTCGAATTGAAAATTGCTGTTACCAGCCTAATATTTATATATGGTAAACTCTACTTTGTAATTTATTGTAACATAATTTATGGTAAAATATCTTCATGTTGAGACATGCTATTATTGAATAATAAAGAAGTTTATACGTCAGATTTATATGAATATATTATTTGTATTTATAAAAATAATCTTTGCTTTATGCATACATCCAGGTAAAATATACGGCGAGAGGTTATGTGCTGGCCACATCAGATTTTTTCACAAAATTACATGTGTTGCGAGCAGCTACCTGGGAATATATTATATAACTTTTATGCAGATCAGATACCTATATAGTTTGTACTTCCATTTCTGTTGGCAACATTGTCGTTTTGCGCGAATTCGCTGTGCGTGTTTATCGGCTTCTTTTTCGCTAATCGTGACTGCTTTGCTATCTGTTTGTACTCAAAAAGAGCAATTTTCAGTGATCTGGTTTTAGTAGTTGTATCAGGGACAACAATCTAACAAAAACTTTACACACAATATGGGAACATATTGTCTACGAATATAACTTTTATGTATATGGCAGTGAGGCTAAGTATGTTAAAGTACGGTTTGGACGGTTAGGGTTCAATTCTACTCGGTGATAAACTTATTTTCAAATTTTCAATGAGTTGAAAAGCGACTCTTGTGGTTTCACTCTTCACAGAACCTTTGAGTGACCATGAAAGTATTGACATTATCGAAATCTGAGAATAAAAGCAGATTCTATAATTTATAATGTTATGAACTATGATATGTAACTAATGATGCAAATAAATTCCAAATAAACTGCAGCCATAAAAAAAGAACATTTCAAATTACTTAGTATTGTAACATGAAACAATAATTTATTCTTTTATATTTGTTGATTGTTTCATCTTTATCGCTAACTGAAGATGTTCTATAAACAGACATTCAACTCATTTAACTTTTAATTGCTCGTTAAAATTATTTCCATTTCCAACAATATTAATTATGAACCTAAACTGTGACTAATTGTTCAGTGCATCGCATCAAACTATTTAGAAGAAAATGAATTGTTCTTTGTTTCCAAACTTCGCTAGCAAGTCACTTGGTTTCCTGCTACGAATTTATAAAGAATTATTTATTTTGATTCTGTCAAACAACATTTTACATTATTTATTCGAAATAGGTTGTTTCCAATACAATATTTTCAAAAACAAAATGATCAAATAATATTCCGTGAATGAAACGAAACATAACTTTCGATTTTGTCAGGTGATTTGACATTTATTTTAATCGAAAGGCGATCGAAAAAATGTAACTGGTGGTAATAAATAAATAATGTGCGCAGAAATATTAACTTTTGACATTAATATGAAATTATTGATCATAACTGTCGCGCATTTACTGAAAAAGGGAAAATATATGGGTATATGAGGGAAGTTTGTTATAAAAACTGTACAGGACTGAAATTTTTACAGAAACCGCAGGTAGAAACCATGTTATAATATAATATAAAAAGCTTATTATAAACATATTCATATAAGGCTTTCTTCTTTAAAATTAAAATGTATGAAAACTGTTGTTTTATTAAATTAACTCCATTTAAGCAATTTTTTAATTAAGTTAGCAAATTATGTAATTCCCTTTAAAAATCATAATATCTCATGTGCGTATTACTTCCAAAAGTAGGTTAATCCATTTACAAATGAAAACTAATTACATTTACATGCAAATATATTCGTACAATTATCCTTAAGATTAAACATCTTTGTAAGCTTAAAATAAATTAAAAACGCTAGATAAATGACCTCTGTTGTTAAAATACAAACTTTTATATCGAGGTAATAAGGAACGTCATAAAATTAGTCCTATGTATCACCTTGAGATAGGAAATATTTTTCATTTAATTAAGCCAAAGAAATTACCCTGCTATAAAGATGTGCACGCCATGGACATGAAAGCTATTTAGTAAGAAAATATTTCTTCCATTCCCATTTTGACCTTTCACTTTTATAAAAGTTAAGTTCCATACCTTATTCCACTTTAAGAATGAAGTACATAGTGTTGTATAATAAAAAATCTATTGTGGTTAGCACAATACCTTCCGTCATTTCTATGTATTGTATATAAATTCCACGCAGAAAATTTCTTGTATTTTCAGTAAAATTATTTCATAGAGATATTATGTAAATTATACCTGACACTAACATCTGTCAAGTAGTAATATCGCATTATTGAAACTGTTTTCATGGTAATACAACAAAGTTTGCAAGATTTATGAAAATTAATTTATTTATAATTTTTTATCTCTAAATACATTGGGTAAAATTCTGCACTCTTCTTTAAATAAAGAAGCTTACCTATATGAAAATAACAAAATAAAGAGAGGCATATGCATTGATGCATTAATAAAAAAATCTGTTGTGGCCAGCACAATACCTTCCGGCAATCCTGGTATTATGCATTAATTCCATACATAAAATTTTCTTGCAAAATATTCTAACTTTGCAGTAAAATAAATTCATAAACAAACTATACAATTTGCACTTGACAATGACATCTTCTTCTTCTTTAGCTTTTCCCATTCGTTAGGGGTCGCTATTTTTCATTTTCTTCTTCCACTCATTTCTGTTTTGCGTGTCGTTCTCATTCAGTTCCTTTTCTCGCAAGTCTTCCGCAATACAATCTTTCTATCTTATCTTTGGTCTTCCTCTGTTTCTTCAACCTTCTATTACTAAGCTATTCATTCTTGCAATATATTCTTCATCTCTCCTCATGACATGTTCAAACCAATGTAATCGTATCTCTTGTATCTTTCTACAAACTTGTAATACGAGTTATTTTCCATATTCCTCCATTCCTTACCGTACCTTCCCGTGTCTTCCCCAACATCTATCTCAACATCCTCATCTCTGTCACATTCATTAACTTTTCATTGCTACTGAAATCTGTCAATTTGAATTATCTGAATATATTAGCAGCTTCCATGGTAAGCACAGCTGGCTGATTTATGAAATTTAATATCTTTATAATTCTTTAACTCTTATATCTGTTGAATATGAAGTATAAAATGCAATCAAATCGTATAGAGAATAATATATTCTTTAAGTTATAATAACGTTAATTGTCAATAAATGATATTTAACTGCGTTTGTTCAAGAAAAACTGTTAAAATCTTCAAATGAGGGTACTTCCGATTGACCAATTATAACCAAAATCTAATCACCTCTTTTGTATGTGAACTTGAGGAATACGAAAAAAGTATAATATAATAATGAAAAGTCCAAGTGGACAACAAACTACGGCGTACAATTTGTACCAGAAACTACTTTCTGTATAACTGCATATGGAGCTAAAGTTTGGCAGCTCACTGAAAGATAGAAGCGGGTTCGAAGCAAGCGAAATGGATTTTGATATTGAAACAGAACTGAGATGTGAGAAGAAAGACTACCAAAAAGGATTTTTTCTATTTTGGTTCTTTAATATGTACTTTATGAAACCCATTTGAATGTCATAAAGTACTTCTTAAAAGAACTCAAACCTAATTTCTGTTAGGTTGGTACGTAGTACCTACATTTCTAGACATTTGTCATTTGAAAGTAAATATTGTTTAAATTGTAAACAATAACAATGAAACGTCATAGTTACGAATATCAATCACTGTTACTGTTACCAACAATCAAATAAAAATTAAAATATTCCTAAAAATGAAATCACGTATATTTGTAAATATTTTTTTGACAAAAGGATCAAAATAGAAAAAATAGTATAAAATACACGTTTCATAAGACATTTCAGCGCACTTGTCCCGTTAGAAAACTCGCGGCAAGCCGCTCGTTTCTAACAAAGACGCGTGCGCTAAAATCATGTCTTATGAAACTTGTATCTTAATGTACTATTAAAATTGCATCCACCTGGAAGAAGAAAATGCGGAAGACTGCAGAAAAATTGATTTGAAGGAATAGACTAGGGGATGGAAGAAAGAGGTTTGATGCAAGATCAGTGGAACGACAGAGACCAATCGCGTTTGGGAATCGGAAGACGGCGAAAAACGTTATTTTATATTTATAATTTACATATTGTTTAATTATTCGTCTTTACCTATTTCTATTTATTACAGAAATCTGAAGATTGCAAGATATGTAATCAAGCAAGTATATTATTAATTCCATTTTATAATCTATCTAACAACTTTAAGTAACTGTTTATTTACTATAGAATTAAAAATCATCAAACTTTGACGTTTCGAGCAGTCAAGTATGTCATGCACGAAACAAAAATTTTATGTGTGTAAAACAGGCTGGCTCCGTAGCTCCACCAACTCTATTCTTATCTCAAATACAGTATAGAAACGATCACTACGCTAGTGAAGAGTGCTGAATTCGGTCCATTGAATATAAAGAAAATAATACAATCATATCGTATAAAGAATAAAATATTCAATAATAGAATAACTTATAATGTCAAAAATTAATATATAAGTGCGCTAAGAGCTTCAAATTAAGGTACTTCCGGTTGATCAATTGTAAAATAATCTAATCAAGTGTTTATTTGAATTTACGAATGAGGAATACGAAAAAATTGTAATTTTTGAAATTATGGTATTGGAGTTATCGTCGCCGAAACGATCGTCACACACACAAATATATATATATATATATATATATATATATATATATATATATATATATATATATATATATATATAATCGTAAAAATAGAAAATTCGTATTCTAGGGACCTCAAAATGTGCTTCATTAAAAACTCACCATCGAATTTTTTGACCAAAGACAATACCTACCGTACCTAAAGGTAAAAATAGTAAAGTTAAATTTGTTAAATGTATTTATTTTATAACATGTATAAACACACTACTAATAATTAATAATAGTTTTAAAAATAAAACTGAAATATACTATTACGGGTAAAAATTATTTTAGTAAATATCAACAAGCAATTTTACTAGATTTTAGAATATACCTAGAAAGTAGGTGGAGCCGAATCAGAACGAATAGGACGGTAAGAAAATTATCGAGCGTGTACAATAGGAATGTTTCGGATTATGGGACTAGTAATTATGTATGGGTGTGTATGCAAAACTGAAAAACTTTCGAGAATTTGATTGGTTGCCTATATAGAATTGGTCATAGTTAGATGTTGCGAACATTGTATTAATCATTTGTAAAACTATTGGTTCAGCATGTAATTTTTTTCATTATAAAACGGTGTATGCAATTATCATGGTTTCCATCTTAATATTTCTGCGCAGGTTTAATGTTACTACTGTTACTAGGTCAGTTTTATTATCGCTACCTTGTCTTTAATCATGGTTGCTGCTTTATGTTTGCAACAAGAAAGAGAAACGTTCAGTGATCTGGTTTACGTGAACGGAAGGTATATCAAAGGCCGCTATCCATCAAAGATTTTCAGTACAATACGAGAACAATGGTTTGTAAACTGGAAACATTCACAATCGCCCGGAGACAAGAAATTAAAAGTCAATCATTCGCATGAAAATTGATGCTTACAGATTTTTGGTACTCATAATGCGCAATATTGTATTGGGTAATTATTAAGAGACGGACACAACAATAACAGTGTCTGTAACAAAGAAATGTTTGCTGACGGTTTCGAACCCATAATTTAAAGCAAACAACAGTAGTAACAGCACGCACTTTAGAATTATGTCAAATGAGGCATGCGTGACTCAAAATATTCGCCTGCAAGCGTACGACTCGAGGCGAAAGTATTATACTAACGCCCAATTTCAATTCAAAGACAATTTATATATTTATTATATATACAACTGTCCCCGAAAATTTCAAAACAAAAGGCGAATAAAGAATTCTAAAGTTCCAAGATTCGTAAAAGTAAAATCGTATTCGCCTGTTTTCTATGATAGAATTCTAAAGTGTGTGCTGTCATTACAGAACGTCTATATGAGCATAGTATTTAATTTTTTTGTTATCGAAGATCGCGCTAGAATTATTAACAATAATGTACATGATTCATTTGTGTTAGAATTTTATTTTAAATATATTCAAAGAAGTTCTCATAATAATACACTCCACTATTCTTTCCTCCTACTTCTTAAAAGCTTACAATTAATCTTCTTTTAGAAAGCTCGTAAAATAATTATAAATTATTGCACTATTGCAGGATTAATCTCTTCTTCACACAAAAATCTTGTATTCCACAAATTTCCAAGAAAAAAAATCAAAAACTAGCCAAATGTAGTGCATTGAAAGATACGTTTGAGTATTCTATTATTTTAATATTTTTTTCGCCAAAAATTGAAGTACATTTTCTGTGGTTAATTTTATATTTTCACTTTCAATGATACTTTAAAAAGCGGATTAACTAAGTTTTAACTAACTTAGCCTTCGCAACTTAATTTTAAATGACAGATAAATAACTGTTTAAAATGATAATACAAATTGTGATTTCCACGACTTACCTAATTTTCTTATTCTCAACAATTCTAGCGTGATCTATGTAATAAAAGAATTACTATTAAAAACAATCTGATGTGACCCTTCCGTCAATTTTGTGTATTATGTATAAATTCTATACATAAATTTTCTTGCAAAAGATTCTACAGTAAAATTATTTCATAAACAAATTATGCAAATTGCACTCGATACTGACATATTCTTCTTCTTCTTCTTTAGCTTTATCCATTCGTTAGGGGTCGCTATTTTTTATTTTATTCTTCCACTCATTTCTGCTTTGCGTGTCGTTCTCATTTAGTTCCTTTTCTCTCAAATCTTCCGCAATACAGACCTTCCATCTTATCTTTGGTCTTCCTTTGTTTCTTCAACCTTCTATTAATAAGCTATTCATTCTTCTTCCAATATATTCTTCATATCTCTTCATAACATTTTCAAACGAATGTAATCGTCTCTCTTGTATCTTTTTAGAAACATCTTACACTAGAGTTATTTCCCTTATTCTTTCATTCCTTACCATATTCCGTGTGTTTTCCAACATCCCCATTTCTGACCATTCATTAACTTTTCATTGGTACAGAAATCTGTCAATTTGAATTATCTGAATATATTAGCAGCTTCCATGGTTAGCATATCTGGCTGATTTATGAAATTTAATATCTTTATAATTCTTTAACTCTATATCTATTGAATGTGGGTACTTCCGGTTGACTAATTATAACCAAAATCTAATCACCACTTATTCTAGATGTAAGCTTGAGGAATAGGGAAAAATTATAATTTTTGGAATCGTGATATTGAAGTTATGCGATCCGAAACTCGTCATACACACACACACACACACACACACACACATACACAGAAAAATGGTAAAATCGTATTATATGGACCCTAAAACGTGCTTATTCGCTAAAAACTCATCGTTGATTTTTTTGAACAAAGGAAGGTAAAAAAAACTGATAATTAATTTAAAGTTATAACAATCCGGAACCATCTGCAGTTAGAGATGACTATTCTGGTACTGTTTGACTTAACAGGGTGTAACCACTTTTTCAAACACACTGTATATATATATATATATATATATATATATATATATATATATATATATATATATATATATACATATATATATATATATATATATATATATATATATATATATATATATATATATATATATATATATAGCTCGTCGCCCGTCTATTATAATGTTACAATATATGTATACCTTTTAGTTGGGTAACTAACTATTCGCTTGGTTAGTCGGGTTTAGTCGCGAGCTGAAAATACCAGCCATAGAGTTTATGATTTAAGCAATTAATAATTGTAAAATAGAATATGCCTAGATACTTTGAGAAAGTAATTGACAAGTCAACAATAAATTGCTAGCTTTAAAACTTCTCGACAAACGCCTCACCTTCTGTCGGCAGTTGACAGTTCTTCCTCGGGCTAAACAACCGGCGATCGAGATATTGATTCCCACGGTAACAAATGAACGTAGCAGCATGAGCAATGAATTGAGACGTGGCTAGTGATTTACTGCATCTCTAACGAATTTCAGCTTCAGCCGTCGTCGCAGCCAATCAATAAACTTATCGTTCGTCTTCCACCGGCGGCGTGTACTGATACCGCCCTATGTCCTGTCCGATTGTGTCTATGTGGCTTAAACTGCGTTTAGTCAGCACACCGTCACACAAAAACTCTCCCAGAAGAATTTCTCCAGTGTAAATCAGGTAATTCGCTACTGAGATGTACTATCTGCTGGGCTAGATGTTTTGGAAAAAACGTGAAAAGTAATCGGAATTAATTCCAGAGTATTTAAATAAATAAATGAGGAGGGAATTAAAGGTTCCCCTGAAATTAAGTCGTTTAGAAGGCTTTGTTGCCTCTTTTACGGGTTTGTAAGTAGACTTGTTTTCTTCTTTGTTTATCGCTTTATTAAACTTTCTAGCTCTTTTGCAGAAGTAATCAATATTGTTTGGAGTTTCAAGTATTCTTCCGTTTTCTCTAAATATATATAATTATCCATTGTAATCATCATTTTCACCATGAGTCATTTATTTTGTTCTACCTTCCGTCACCTTTAGATAAGGAAGGTATTGTCTTCGGGCAAAGAATTCGATAGTGAGTTTCTAATGAATAACTACGTTTTGGGGTCCCTAGAATATAAATTTACTATATTTACGATGATGTCTGTATGTATGTGTGTGTGTGTGTGTGTGTGTGTGTGTTTGTGTCTGTCTGTCTGTGTGTGTGTGTGTGTGTTTGTGTGTGCGTCTGTGTGTGTGTGTTTGTGTGTGTGCGTCTGTGTGTGTGTGTGTGTGTGTGTGTTATGTGACGATCGTTTCGGATCTCATAACTCCAATACCATGGTTCGGAAAATTATAATTTTTTCGTATACCTCGAGTTTAGATCTATATGTAGACGTGATTAGATTTTGGTTATAATAGGTCCACCGGAAGTACCCTCAATTGCAACTTTTAACAGTTTTCTTGAAAAAACGCAGTTAAATATCATTTATTGATATTTAATGATTATAAATTTTAAGGAATATATTATGCTCGATACGATTTGATTGCATTTTATACTTCATATTCAATAAATGTAGAGTTAAAGAATTATAAAGATATTGAATTTCATAAATCAGCCAGCTATGCTAATCGTGGAAACTGCTAATATATTTATATAATTCAAATTGACAGATGTCAGTATCAATGAAAAGAAAATTACTGTGGCAGAGACAAGGATAATGGTATAGATGTTCGGGAAGACACGGAAAGATAGAGTAAGGATGAAAGGTACGGGAAATGGCTCGAGTGATAAAGTTTCTAGAAAGATACAAGAGAGACGATTACATTGGTTTGAACATGTCATGAGGAGATATGAAGTATATAGTGGAAGAATGAATAGCTTAGTAATAGTAGGTAGAAAAAATAGAGGAAGACCAAAGATAAGATGGAAGGACTGTATTGCGGAAGACTTGAGAGAAAAGGAACTAAATGAGGACGACACGCAAAACAGAAATGAGTGGAAGAAGAAAATAACAAACAGCGACCCCTAACAAATGAGAAAATCTAAAGATGACAGTGTTAAGTGCAATTTGCATAGTTTGTTTATGAAATAATTTTACTGGGAATATAGGATCTTTTGCATTAAAATTTATGTATGGAATTTCTACATAATACGCAAGATAGAAGGAAGGTAATGTGCTGGCCACATTAGACTTTTTTATATAATTTAGAATTTTTATATGCTTAATCAAGGTTAGTTTTATCAAGATTAACTGGAATTAGCAATAGGTCTTCATTCATTATATCACTCAGTTTCGAAATAATTTCTTTGCTGCATAATTAAATATTATAAATAAGAAAAGTTAGAATTATTATAGAATAATACATTGAAGATTGTCATTCATTCAAAACTTGTCTTTTCAAGTGAGCCTGGTCGGGTAGTCTACAAAATCTACTAAAAAATACCCCAACCTCAAAGATATTGTAACAAAACCTTTTTTATGGAATCCTGTCCGACGAATGCGCTGAACAACATATCAAAAGTTTCCGGAAATCTGAGCCTGGGAACCTCCCACCAATTGGGAAAAATGGCGGCATATTTTACGATGAACTGTAAAAGAGTTAGGTTAAAAAATATTTAACCAAAATAACAATTTATTAGATAAATTTGAATTATTAAAAAAATAAACAATATTACCTAAGTATTTAATTCTTGGTCTAACAGGTTTTACTATTTATAACAGTTTAAATTCATCGTGGCATCGAAAGATGTAAATTATCGACGATTTCGAAATAATTTTTGTCAACACTTTCCTACAAATTTTAATTTTCGCATCCATCGCTCTGATTCTGTTTAAGATAGCGGTTTGAAATTTGATTTTAACATGAAAATCTCTTTCATATAATAAATTATACGATTTTTGCCGATGGTCGATACGCCAGTTAGTAACTTCACATGAAATCCTTCTGTTAAACATCTGAAAATCGGCTCGTTTCTAATTTTTTCGTCAACTACTTCAATACGTATTAAATACGTAATATTATTTATCGCTAACATTGTCGAAATTTTGGATAAAAAAATGCAAACTGAGCTGATTTACAGATGCGTAAAATTTTAGTTTTTAGTAATTCACGAACAGCTCATGGGCAAAAATCGTGTAGTACATATTATGAAAGAGAATTTCATGCTGAATTAGATATTTCAAATCGCGTTATCCTCGATAATTTACTTCGTTCGATGCCATTGTGAATTTAAACTGTTATAAACAGTAAAACCTGTTAGACCAAATATTAACTATATAATATTGTTTATTTTTTTGAATAATTAAAATTTCTTTTATACATTTTTATTTTGGTTATATAGTTTTTAACCTAAATCTTTTACAGTTTATCCTAGGTTAAAAGTGTAGAATCCCTTTTTCTTCCCGCTTTTTACTTGAAGTTCAAAATAGTTTTTCTTCGAAAAATACCTTTAAATGATATTTTTTCAGAATTTATGTTATTATAAATATTAAAAATTATTAAATTTTCTCCAAGTACGCATTAATTATAAATTAAATAAATATATCATCACAGCATATTACTCATTGCTGGGTGTGCCAATTTGCTTTGTACACAGATATCGGTAATGATATATATATACAGGGTGTTCCACGACTCGACCGACAAACTTTTGCCATATATTCCAGGGGTCATTACGATCAAAAAATGTTATATGACCTATAGTTGAATTCCTCTTCGTTTCGGAGATATCGAAGAAATTAAGAAACAAAATGATAAAAGAAAATTTATTCATCAATGGATAGCTAATTAACACAAAATTACAACAACTGTTTAAAATGAGAACCGCCATTTTCTAAACATACAGTTATCCTTCGAGTCATAGAATGTTGACAGTTAATTACTGCCAATTCATTCTTTAGAGAATTAGTAGCTTCAACTATACGGTCAGTCAACTCTTGGCGTGTATCGGCATATTCTGCATTAGTAAAATGCGGCATAATGGCTTAAATTAATAAGACAGCACAAAAATCATTCAGCATTAACTACGATAGTAAACACGTCATTAAACTGATTTTTTTTGTTAAACAAATCCGTCAAGGCTAACTCAATTATCATTTTTTTTAATTTCTTCGATATCTCCGAAACAAAGAGGAATTCAACTATAGGTCATATAACATTTTTTGATCGTAATGACCCCTGGAATATATGGTAAAAGTTTGTCGGTCGAGTAGTGGAACATCCTGTATATATATATAAATATATAAGGAAACTGGATAGTGGGTTTGACAGTCAGAAAATTGTAGGCTTAAGTGGAGTACACTCTTTTTGATTTGTCAAGCTTTCGGTTATAATTTTAACCATCTTCAGGACACTGTAATACAATAAAGACTTACAATACGATCATAGTTTGGGTAATAAGTACTCACATTAGTTGAGATTTTTTGAAAATTTTTCAACTAAAGTGAGTACTTATTACCCAAACTATGATCGTATTGTAAGTCTTTATTGTATTACAGTGTCCTGAAGATGGTTAAAATTATAACCGAAAGCTTGACAAATTAAAAAGAGTGTACTCCACTTAAGCCTACAATTTACTGACTGTTAAACCCACTATCCAGTTTCCTTAACTAATTACAGTCGCAATTACCTTTCACCTATATATATATATATATATATATATATATATATATATATATATATATATATATATATATTATAGATTAATTTATAAAGTAATCTATTTTATAAATTCCGGAGCCTATATGTTTTAAAGATAAACACAATTCCTTGGTTTCAGTTTAATTCTTAACTAATGGTTATTAATTTTATTTAAGCTGTAATATAAAGTAAATGAAATGAAATGAAAAGATTTCTGAATTTAATAAAAATGTAATGTTTTAATTATTTATCATTGAGATAGTTTATATCGACGTTCTTAATCGGATTTAAGTGGATTTAGAATTAGAAATCATATATAAGAAAACGATGTAAACAATCTAGTTTGGATTTAGAATTGGATTCTATATCGACTTTATGAACAAGATTTATACATACCTAAATCTGATTTACTTACGATATAAACAGCAATTTAGTAAAAAACTCAATAGTGATACTGTTATTTAAGCAAAGTTATTATTGGAAACGAAATGTCCCTTATGTGGAATAGAGCGCGGTGCTTCTGGAATAACCATAACTTTTTAATTTGAATTGCAAAAACTATTATAAAATATCTGATGTGGCCAACACATTATCCTTCGTCAATTATGTGTATTATGTACAAATTCCATATATAAATTATTTATTATTTACAACAGCGCCAGTTCCTTCAAATGTTTTCATTGAGATTTTCATTGTGACACTATATCACACAAAAAGAGCATACGTTTTAGAAAGTACATTTGCAGCATTTATTTTCGTATTAAAATTGTGTAATTTGTATGCGATCTGCAATCGAATAGCGCTGTTTAATTAATATTTCGTATGTCTAATTTTTTAGAAGACACTCATTGTTAAATATTGTTGCTATAGGTTTGAGATTGTAAAGTTATAGGGTACATTTAATATTACTGTATTGAGAAATCTTTATATTTACGTAAAAGCAGCAAAAAAAATCTGATGTGGCCAGCACAATACCTTCCGCCAATCCTGTGTATTATGTACAAATTCCATTCATAAATTTTCTTGCAAAAGATTATAAATTTCGGGTCGCTATTTTTTATTTTCTTCTTCCATTCATTTGTTTATCGGGTCATCCTCACGTCAAAATTTTTCATTCAAAATTTCGTTTTTTGGTATTTTATGATTCCTTTTCTCGGCAACTGAATTCCACACCCCTGATAATAAATAAACCGCATGAAATAAGAAAATCATGAAATTTTGAATGAAAAATTATGACATTTGTCAGTTATGGACGTATTTATTAGCTGTCATTTTGACACGAGTCCACATTCGTATCTGCTTGCCAAAGTCAGTAAAGTCACGTCACTGCACGCGCCCTACACATAAAAGATCCTATATTTCCAGTTAAATTATTTAATAAAACTATGCGCATTGCACTTGACACTAAGATCTTCTTCTTCTTTAGTTTTTCCCATTTGTTAGGGGATCGCTGTTTTTTTATTTTCTTTTTCTACTAATTTTTGTTTTGCGTGTCGTCCTCATTCAGTTCCTTTTCTCTTCTTTCATCTTATATTTGGTCTTTCTATGTTTCTTCCACCTTCTGTTATAAGCTATTCATTCTTCCAATATACTCATCTCTCCTCACGACATGTTCAAACCAATGTAATCTTCTCTCTTATATCTTTCTAGAAACGTTCAACACTACAGTTATTTCCCTTACTCTTTCATACATTTACTATTTATTGATACTGACATCTGTCAATTTGAATTACCTGAATATATTAGCAGTTTCCATAGTTAAGTTAGCATAGCTGGCTGAATTATAAAATTTATTATCTTTATAATTCTTTAACTCTATATCTGTTGAATATGAAATATAAAATTATAATAACATTTAACTGAGTTTTTCAAGAAAAACTGTTAAAATCTTCAAATGAGAGTACTTCCGGTTGACCAATTATAACCAAAATCTAATCAAGTCTGCATATGGTTGTAAGGAAGAGGAATACGCAAGAATTGTAATTTTTGGAATTCTAGTATAGGAGATATCGTGCACGAAAGGCGGTCCACATACACACACACACACACACACACACACACACACACACACACACACGCACACACGAACGCACACACACACATACAGAAATCATCGTAAAAATAGTAAAATCGTATTATAAAGACCCTAAAACGTGCTTATTCAATGAAAACTCACCACCGAATTTTTTGACCAAAGATAATACCTTCCTTACCTAGAGGTGACGGAAGGTAAAAAGCGAGTTACTATATTTGCTTAAGGCAGTGGTTCCCAACTGGTAGTACGTGAGAGAATTTGGGGTTGTGCGCAGAAGGGTTCAATAATAATACAAAACAAAAGTCATTTGTTAATAACAATTACATATAGTTTTCTAGTTTTATGGATTTACTTTGTGTATTTTGTTTTATAAATACATTTTGTAAAGTTATTCGCATGCGTGTAAAATTTATTTGTTCTTAAGTATAAAAAGGTTGGGAATCACTGGATTAAGGAGTTATCTTATACTATTATGTATTATACAAGCTATCCCAAAAGTAACACGTCATGTTCTTTTGGAATTTGATTCAGGGGGCCGAAACAAATCCAAATATCAAAAGTGGAAATTTTTCTAGTTGTTCCTCGTTATGAAGTTATTGATAGGAAATAAATATGTATTAATATTTAAACTTTGTTAAAAATGAATAATATTAGAAAAAATATATTTACCACATCTGTTGTCACAAAATGTTGAAATTTTTGAAGGCAAGCATTTGAATGATTTGTCATGTAGTTTTAACGCAAGGTTGTTCCAAAAAGTTGTGTAACATACATCAATTAGGTGGCTATGGCGACGTTCGTATTCTTACTGCTGTGGCGTTAACTGCAAGATTTATGGTGCAGAGCACACATATTCTCATGCTACATCGTGCGAATGTTTGTCTTCAAGTAGGAGGCTATCTTGTTTTCAATATTATTGGCTTTTATTTAAGTGTAATTGTTAATATTTAAGCAATAACTTAATAACAAAGGACAATAAAAATATTTCAGTTCTTAATTTTGGATTTTCCTTAGTTCCCTGAATTAAATTCCAAAAGCATGAGCGACATTTTTGAGACACCCATACATAGTAATTAAGTAAGTATTAAATATAGACTTGTGCTTGAAAAGCAAATACATATACAAATTTTTAAATCACCTTATATTTAATATTGGTTTACTGTTGACATTTATGCCTTTATATTCGTCGAACACCGCGGTAATATTCAAAGGTCTCGCTGACTTTTACTCCACCAGACAGACAAAAATCGACAGCACCATAAACATTTCTACAAATAAAATAAGTTCGTTCGTGTTCCAATGACTGATTTTATTACAGCAGATAGCCTGATAATATCTAGATCTAGAGTAACGAGTAATGCCATTATAACATAACAGTTCGTGCTTTGATCAATTATAGTTTACAGTTTGACACATAAAACGTGGGAGTAAGTTCTCTATAAAGATAACAATACAGATGTTTTATTTATAAAAGAGGTATGGGTTTAAATCCCAAATAACACTACGAGAGTGATTCACAAAATAACAATAAAGAAGGATCATTGAAGAAGGTGTTGACAATGCCTAATAGATGATATGGATCTGAGCACAAGGGCAGCATACACAAGCGAGGCTTTTAACTTTTTATATGGGATTTTGCTGAATTCTGAAGGCTTCGTACTTTACTCATAAAAATTTAATTATAGCTCAATATTCCTCTACTTTGCAAATGGGATTAAAAAATTTGAATTTATAAGCGCTGCTTTTTAGACGTATGACTTACTGAACTTGACTTTTAAAAATTCCTAAAACGTCAGATGAACTGTTTACTGCTTTCCCTACTTGTCACCCTAAGCGCGATTTTGACAGGACTTTGTATTGGTTTTATTTTTTATGCATTTATTTCATTTCCTGTCATATTTCAACCTTATATCAAATTATATATAAAAAAAATTAATTCCCAAATAATTCCCAATAAGATATTTCATGAAAAATAATGAAAAATCTCTGGTTTTAAGGATAAAACAAATTCAGAACACAATAACTCTTATACCAATGGACCCGTTTAGTGTGATGTCACGAAGGTTTCCAAACAAGAAAATGGCGGCTTCGTTACTAAGGCGGTTGCTATGCTACTTCAGGATTTGACGTATGAGACATAACATAACCTATAAGTTGTAGAGTTTGTTTGATATTGAAATGGCTCAGAAACATGTAATAAAAGTTTTCTTCTATTGTAAATTATTTTATAGACGATAGAAAATTAATAGAACGTGGTGAAAATGCGGTCGAAAGTGGTGATGTAGTCAGTATGACATATAATGATAATTTAAAAATAATAACAAGCACTGTGAATGCCAGTATGAGAGATCGAACGTACAAAGTTGAGGTATGTAAAATAATTTCATATGAATATTGCTCATTGTGACTAAAAATTCATTGCATATAATTTATTTGCAGATTAATATTACATTTACATCCTTGCGGATATTTGGGAGCCAGTCCAGACGGATTGGTAGGCGAGGATGCAATTTTGGAAGTGAAATTCCCCTATAAATTCAGAAACACCGACATAAGGGTCGCAATGAAATGTGATCATTCTTAAATTTGTAAATACGATGTGGATAAGGAAGAATTCGTATTAAATAAACATGAATACTACCACCAAATGCAGGGACAGCTTCATATAATGGAGAAATCATTGTGTTTTTTAGTTATTTGGACTCCGAACTGCACTATACTTATTATTATATTTATTAAAATAATGTATATTTTTATAACAATAAATAAAATTTTCTATTTAACAATATATATGTAATTTGTATAAACTTACTGAATACCTATTTACTTTATAATACATTTCAACTTCTTTGATTAATGGGTATTGAAAAATAGTCAATGCCGCGCATACTTGAAAATTTTTAGTTGAAATTGGGGTAAAGTTTTGAGGAATAATATTTAAAATTTGAAAGGCTTTTATCCTTCTTATTGCTCTTTCCACGTGAACTCTTGCACGAGCAATGTTTCTAGTAACAGCAACTTGCTCCAGCGTGAATTGCATTTCCATTAGAAATGGTGGAATATTTAAAGTTACCCCGGGCGGCAATACATTTGTTATTAAGAACCATTTGTTAGCTATGATTAGATCTCCAGTTTCAAATAATTTTAAAATTCCACAATTTTCAACAATTTTTTTATCAGACATTGATCCTGAGTATAGTTTAGTAACGTAGGTCACAACCCCATTTGGCGCTAAGCCAATTAAACCCTTTAAAGAGCCTAAAATTCTAAGAAAGGGAAAATTCCCACCACTGTAGTTTCGCGGTCAGTTTTAAATAACATAGCAACGGTTACCAAGGTGGCAGCCATTTTCTTGTTTGGAAACCTGGCCTACGTCATCACTAAACGGGTCCATTGAAAAAGAAAAATATATAATTTTTTATAGTATAAATTAAATGAATCAAATATAAATGGAATTATTTTTCTAAATTCTGGGTTTATTTTAAAAAGTATACAAAAACATATTATTTTTCTACATAGTCCCCCGCCCTAGAAACGCATTTTGACAAAAGATCATCGTATAAACTAGCGGGACCTTCACTTAACCATTGGAGCACAAACTACTCCACCGCACCGTCGTCGTTGAATCGATGGCCTCCCATCGCTTCTTCGAGGGGTACAAGGGTGAAAGACACATGGTAACAAGTCGGGATTGTATCGTGGATGTTCCAACGTTTCCCAGCCAATTTTGATCAATTTTTGCCTCGTAGTGTTTGCTGTGCGAGGGCTGGCGTTGTCATGAAGCAAAATGACATTTTTGACAGTTTGCGTTTTTCTTTTTCTTTGACAGGACAATTTTGCGGCATCTAGTAAGTTGCAATAATATTACGCATTAAATGTGCGTTGACCATTATGCGTTTATCAGTCTTCATGAGGTTCTGAACCGTCTGGATGTTGACTTCGGTAAGGCACATCCTTTGGCGGCAATCGTGGCTCTGATTCTCGACCCTTTCTCACCATTCAGAGAACTCCTTATGCCAAGCAAAGACACGGGTCCTTAAACGTATTGTCCCCGCACTGGGCCTCCAACCTCCGCAAAATTTCGGTTGGACTTACGCCTTGGCTAAAAACTTGATAATAATTCGTTGCTCCACGAAGACATGCCCTTCATGCACGCTCATGGTCTTCTTTAATACTAAAGAGATCTAAGCGAATTGGGCTCATATCTACCCCCTTCCTAACAGTCCAAGCTACCTGCTAATCAACTCTTTCCTGTCTATGACCCCTCTGGAATTTAAAAAAAATCAGTCCCGTTTATATTTGATTCACCCTCGTATTTGAAAATGAAAATTTTGACCAACATCAGTTGTCCGTTTTTATCTTGCAGCCTATGAAAGTTTTTGTAAAACACAAGCACATCTAAAATTGAACCCCCAAAAGTGTATCAAATTATTCATTTAATCGACATCGCATCTACCTAGTTTTCGAGATCCCATTAGTGGCAAATGTAATATGGTCACTTATATATCGCAAAACGTTAAATTTTCTGTTATTTATTGAAGCATCCTGGTATAATTATATAAATAAATATATCTTCATGGCTTATTGTTTACCCTCGTGGAAAGAGCACAAAAAAGTGACATCTGTTGTGTTACTTTAATTATAATACCATTATGATGATGTGTAATACGAATAGTAAAATTTATCCTTTAGTTAAAAAATCCAAAACTACAAATATGATAAAACTCAAAATCTACTTACATTGTACGTCGAGCAGAAGTGACACATTCATCGGTTGCTTGAGCGTCATATGGTGCACCAAGCATGCTATTGTCGCATTATGATGCGCGCGCATCACTCTATCCAAATGTGCATCGCTTCTTGCGCCTGCGCTGGTCTCCCTAGGCAACTCTGTTAGGTTTAGCGCCTGGTATGGGATCTCTGGCGCATCTAGGAGAGCCAAGGAACCTAGGCTCAGCTCCCAGGAAAGTGTAGGCTTTGGATTACCACCGTCTACCACACAAGAGACGGTAAGTTCGCTGTTTTCTTTGACAGGAATGAAGAGGTTTCCTGGGTCGAGGATGCGGTTGTCGAATAACAGGTAGGGCTTCTTTGGGGGATCTGAAACAAAAAAGAAATATTTATGTAAAATTGACACATGGTAAGCGATATAACAACTGAAATTTGAATGATGCACAATTCTGAATGTATACATTTTTAAAATAGAATTGGCGCTTGCACCTCATTAACTTTTCTTTAATTCACACAGTCGACAGGGTGTTAAAAAAGGTAAAAAACTATAATAAAGATTATATGCTATATGTATAATTTTGACAACACGCTATAATACCGATATGTACTACAAATGTTCCTTTTAACCAACAGTTTAAAACGTGCTTATTCAATGAAAACTCACCATCGATTTTTTTGAACAAAGATAATACCTTCCTTACCTAGAGGTGACGGAAGGTAAAAAACATCAAAATATTTGGAAATTAGTTTGTAGTAAAGTTTTACAAAAGCTAATACAAAGAATACCTCGACCTAGAGAATGTAAAACTTATAAAAATCGAAAATTTAAAATCACTAAGGCCCGGTATTTTCATCTCTATAGGGTCTTTACAATACGATTATGATGTTGTCTGTATGCGTGTGGACGTGTGTGTGTGTGTGTGTGTGTGTGTGTGTGTGTGTGTGTGTGTGTGTGTGTGTGTGACCGCGGTTTCGGCCGCGATATCTCCAATACTAGAATTCCAAAAATTACAATTCTTGCGTATTCCTCTTCCTTACAACCTTGTACAGACTTGATTAGATTTTGGTTATAATTAGTCAACCGAAAGTATCCTCATTTGAGGATTCAGTTAAATATTATTATAATTTAAAGAATATATTATTCTCTATACGATTTGATTGCATTTTATATTTCATATTCAACAGATATAGAGTTAAAGAATTATAAAGAAATTAAATTTCATAAATCAGCCAGGTATGCCAAGTTAACCATGGAAACTACTAATATATTCAGATAATTCAAATCGACAGATGTCAGTATCAATAAGAAGTAAATGAATGAAAGAATAAGGGAAATAACTCTAATATTCAAGTTTCTAGAAAGATATGAGAGACGATTACATTGGTTTGAACATGTCATGAGGAGAGATAAATATATTGGAAGAAGAGTGAATAGTTTAGTAATAGAAGGTGGAAGAAACATAGGAAGACCAAATATAAGATTTTCGTAATCTCACTGACTGATAGTCATCTGACAGTTCGATCGTAGCAAAACAAGCAGATCGTTCAATGCACGCCCTAGCAGATAGCAAATATTAAGTAAGCATTTGCTAGCTCCATTGAACACACCTACTGTATTTTGTCTGAGTATTATCAAAATTTTCCATATACAGCTACCTCCTACTTTTGTGACGTCAAAAAGTATACCTCCCGCGTTTCGTATTAATACGAAGCTTCCTCTTATGACAAACCCGTTCCGTTTCACCTTCATCACTTAATATTAATCTCCCATTTATCATTTCAACACATAATGTTCCTTTAAATTCACTGCCTGTAATCCTAGTCGTAGTTCCGTAATACACAAATACATCCCACAAAATCAGATCTTGTCGGTTTCAACCCCTTTTGTGGTAGTTAATATTCCTGGAGGACTGGAAATCAATCAGAGTCGCACACCCCTTGTAGATCTAGTGAGATATTCAAAGCGGGCATATAAATTCTACCCGTTGACATGCAGCCAGCAATGCATCTCTATTTCACATAACAGTGAGGTAGCCTGGTAGCCATATTGTGTTATGGAGGATCACTGGAAGAGGAAACTAAGCTGAATAAGTGATAAGAGAGAATGATGAATGGTTTATTAAAGTTTGTTCGTACACATGATTTTTGTAAGATGAAAATATGTTAGATGTTCATTTTAATTGAATGATTTAAATATTTAACGTGACCACTTATTATTGTATATGTATATAAAAGTAATAATAATTTATTGTAGTTATTTCGTAATTACTTTTTTGATGTTTTCAATATGAATGCTATTATATTTCATTTAAAAATTAACATCATTTCTTTAAGTATGTCGCTTATATTATAATGATATCGAAGAAGCTTGTGTCTGGTCGCGAATCTGGGAATCCGGGTTCGACCCCGACCGACGCCAAAAATTACTTCGGATTTAAATGGCACTATATTGACCCCTATGGTGCACTCTCTACTCCAGCTTTGAGTGCCCGTGAGGTGACGTTTGGTAAGCGCCCGCATAGTACAAATATTTCATCATTACCGATATCTGTGTACCAAGCAGATTGGCACACCCAGCAATGGGTAATATGCCGTGATGATATATATATATATATATATATATATATATATATATATATATATATATATATATATTAAAATATAATTGTTGTAGTTTTTGGTGCAAGAGCCTAATAGTTATTTGTGATATAACTTAGAATAAATATATTCCAGTATTTTGTCAACAAGCGGAAATTTTATGCTAATTTCTCCCGTGTTAATATCCGCTATAATGGATAGAATGTCTTTACTTTTCAGTAGCATACAAAAATATTTCAGTACTTACCTGTAAAGCCTTCTTAATTAAAATTGTAGACTGCATTATTTAATTATAAACGACTTTTGGCATTTACGAATATATTTAATTTTAATAACGTATGTAACAAAAGTTATCAGAAAAATTTTCGCTCCAAATTTTATTACAAAATAAGGTCTATTTAGTTGTTGTATAATATACCATATTAAAAATGACAGAAATTTTTTTGAAAAATATTATACAAATTTGAAAGACGTAAGTAAGATTAGTTGAACAGATTTGCCGAAACATGAGATTGTTAACGTTTTTGGGGATCAAAATATTGGACTAGTTACCGAACTATGCGGGAATATGAAGTAGGTGTAGTATGTGTTAATTTACCAAAAACTAAGTGACTCTAAAATTTCTCCCATATCGAATCAGCAGACTACTATAGTTATTTAACCCTTAACTAGCATGACGTAAATTTGTAACACTTATAGTATGGCAGGGTCCATTTGGACCCTGTATGGTTTTTTTACTATTGTATTAGTTATCTTTTAGGTTTGATATATTTATCACATTGACATATTCTTTATGAAGAGAATTTCATATTAAATAAAACAAAAAAATATATAATTATGTTTCCATTGTATATAATACAAATGAACAAGAAAAAATAACACATTATATTCTATAACAAATAAACAAACTAAATTCGACATTTTTTTTTCTTTTTTATAATTTTTCGGTAGTAGTACAGTCTAGTCTGCGCCTCTATAACAAAAAAGACATAATTTTTTTTTACATATAGAATCTATCCAAAATGTATTTGACCTTACTTTTCATCGCATAATTCGCATAGTATAGTTATTTTTCTGTGGTTCATGCATATACATTTTTTGCATACATCACAAATGACAGTTTCTTTTTTTTGTAAAAATAGTTTTGATTTGAATCTAAACATTCTTTATCACTTTCCGAATTATCACTTTCTAGTTCTTCTTCTGAATCGGTTATGTGCTCGCTATGCTCACTGGGTCCATCCGAAAATTCATAATCTGTATCAATTCCATATTGCATGATATCTTGAGCGATATTTTCAAGTTCACATTGTTTTAGAGGTCTTTTATATCCACTACACCCAGCCATTTCTTATATATACACTTTAATATTTTATTACACTAATACCATGCCAGGGTCCAATTGGACCCTAAATATAATTTTCCGGCGAACAGTTGAATACTGAACATCATATGTGCTACCGGTAGTTTAAAACATCATGGAAGAATACACTGAGGCACAACAAACACCGTCTATAAATAAGTAGCCTAAGTTCGGAAGAAGTTTTATCAGGGTCCATTTGGACCCTGCCATGCCAGTTAAGGGTTAAATTACAGGATGCGTAGGTGAACATTTTGGTCTAGGAAGAAATTTATCGGGTCAAGGAGATTGCTAACACTTTAAAACCTTTGAAATCAAAAAAGGCTTGAGTAGTATATACACATTTTTTTACTCCTAAATTTCAACCTTGCTTATTATAGTTTAAATTAATTTACCGAATTGGCAGTTGTCATAGAAACAATGCGAAACAAGCTTGTTATGTAATGAAACAAATTTTAGCAAGTATAAAAGCTTCTTCGATGTCATTATTTTCACGGCCGCTGTTTTGGCCGTCCTTTCACCTTGTAACAATTGTAATAGAATACCTACCTAATTGTTGTTATATTTTATCAAAAATAAAACGATTTTAAATTTTCAGTGAAACGTGGTGAATTACTATGAAATGTATTGACATTGCAGTCAATAAATATTTTTATTTTATTCATCGTCATAACAAAGCCAATTCTGTAACAACATTGCTTAAAATTGTTACTAATACAATTTAATATAAAGCTTACCAATTTCGTGTTTTATTTAGTGGTTGCAATTATTATTGCTAAAACCGAAATTATACAAAAGCAACTTACTAGGTTTTTTGTTGTAGAAATTAATTACATTTGTCAACTTATGTCTACAACCAGATAGATCAGGTATTTATATAGTTTTAATATTCGATATAACTGAAGAAGTTTTAATTTTATTTGCGTTATCTTTGTGTGGTTTATATTCCACAGATTATTATATTTTTCATAAATATTCAGAAATTGATTTATATCGACCGCGTTTCACTCAATTTGCTAAGTTAGTAACTTTAGTTAAAAACACGGATTAGATATTGCAGTTACAAAATAAGAATTTTCTATATTATATTTCTCCAGTATGCAACTGCAACCGCAGAGTTGAGGGCAAGTTGCTTACAACTAAAGTTGACTAATGTAAGTTAGTAGTTTCCATTGCAACCGTATGAACCAAAGTTAAAGAACAATTAACTTTAGTTGCAAGTTGCCCTGAACTTAGGGTTGCAGTTGCTTAGTTGAGAATTGTAATATAGAAGATTTTTGCTTTTTGCAACCATTCGTATTGTAACTGCAGTATTCAGTCCGTATTTTTAAATAAAGTTAATCGCTTCTTTAGACGGTTTAGCTTTTAAAATTAACTATGGCAAAGTGGAACGCCGACGATATAAGTTAATATCTGAATATTTATGAAAATATGACATTCTGTGAATTAATCTAGCACATATTAATCTGAAGATATTTTTTCAATTATTTCAGGCACTAATCGACTACCGACTATTCGGCCATTTTTTAAGACGATTAGTCGGTCCGGCCGACTAATTTCAAGTATCACTAAAAGCCGTTCTTCACTAAAATTCGTTTGTTTCCAATGTAATGTCAGTGTAAAATGTACCATTGCCTAACATTTCTTCATCACAATCTGATTAATAAATAATGAAATAATTACATATTAATAACATGTAATTTTTCCTACATACAAATCTAAAAATTGCATTTTTGTTTTGTTGTAGTTTTCTTTTTGTTTCATCAGACTTACAGTAAATAAATATTTCATTTAAAAGTGCACAAAAATCGTCATTAAAAGTTTAAAAATCGGCATTATACGACGATTTCATACAAATACAGTGTGGCCAACCGTATTATAATTATTGTACATGTAAGATCATTTGGGCAGGTGTGCGATATACAATAGTAAATTTATACGTAACCTGACAAAAATATGATCAAGAAGAACAAACTAAATGATTCTGATGAATAAATTTGAGTGTTCTTTACGATAACTTTAATGACCGACATTAGCAACATTGAATGTCAGACTGACAGATATTTAATCATAACCTATACAAATAAAATTCCTTTCATTTTCACAATTTTTCGATTTCAAATAAAATTTAATATGTACCGCGGCATTGAAGTTCCTTCTTATCACTCATGTAATTCCTTTTTTTCGGTCTTTAGGACCTCGGCAAATAAATTCCACGTTCGAGATAAAAAAAAATAGAATTTGAGTGCCTTTATTATACGATATCATTCAAACGTTGCCAACCTCATAATAATTATTGTATATGTAAGATACTTTAGGCAGGTGTATGATGTACAAGAGTAAATTTGTTCGCAAAATGACAAAAATATGTGCAAGAAGAACGAACTAAATAATTCCGATGAGTAAGTTTGGGATAAAACAAACAATTTTGAGTGTTCTTTATGATAACTTCAATCTCCGAGATTAGCAACATTGAATGTCAGAATGGCAGTTATGAAAAAATATAACATATATATATATATATATATATATATATATATATATATATATATATATATATATATATATATATATATATATTCATTTTATTTTTACAATATTTCGATTTCAAATAAAATTTATAAATACATAAATAACTATTACTAATTAATTTACTAATAAACATTGTATATTAATTCTATGCTTATCAAATACTAAGCCGATTAATTGGACATTTTATCGACTATTCGCTGGCCGGATAATCGCCTTAACCGACTAATAACGTCTGGTAAATATGATTTAACATCAATACTCAATCACTATACTGTCAAATTTATTATTCAAGGTTAATTTACATCATTTACAATTAAATTATAGACTTATTTATAAAACATTGACCTTATATTTTGGTGACTAAAAAGAAGTTTATGATTATATGACATTTTACACTCGAAATGAGCTCTTAACAAAATGTTATAGTTATTTAAGTATTAAGGGCAGTAAGTGGTTCCTACCGTTAGAATTCGTCTCGATCTCCAAAATAATCCGATATCAATAGGAACCACTTACTGACCGCAAACTTTTTTTGCACCCGATCGACGTAATAACAATAAAAATTTGGAAACATTTGAAAATTATTTTAACATTTTAATTTTTTTAAGTTGTCATTTGCAAAGAAAGCTTTGATTATTGTCATCGTTTATTTTTTATTTACTTATCACCTCCTAATCAATAATTTGTAAAGATAACATACTGCTTTGGAAACTCAATCGGTAAACATAAAAAAAAATCTGATGTGGCCAGCACAATACCTTCCGTCAATCCTGTGTATTATGTACAAATTCAAAATAATGTTACTGCACGCGCCCATACATAAATTGTCTTGCAAAAGATCCTATATTTCCAGTAAAGTTATTTCATTAACAAATTATGCAAATTGCACTTGACACTGACATTTTCTTCTTCTTCTTTAGTTTTTCCCATTCGTTAGGGGGTCGCCATTTTTTATTTTCTTCTGCCACTCATTTTTGTTTTGCGTGTCATTCCTCATTCAGTCCCTTTTCCCTCAAGTCTTCTACAATACAGTCTTTTCATCTTATATATGGTCTTCCTATGTTTCTTCCACCTTCTATTAATATATTCATCTCTCCTCATGACATGTTCAAACCAATGTAATCGTCTCTTATATATCTAGAAACTTCTAACACTAGAGTTACTTCCCTTATTCTTTCATTGATTTACATTTTATTGATACTGACATCTGTCAATTTGAATTACCTGAAAATATTAGCAGTTTCCATGGTTAAGTTAGCATAGCTGGCTGAATTATGAAATTTATGTGAAATTTATTATTTGTATTCTTCTTTAACTCTATATCTGTTGAATAACAAATATAAAATGCAATCAATCGTATAGATAATAATATATTCTTTAAGTTATAATAACATTTAACTGATTTTTTCAAGAAAAACTGTTAAAATCTTCAAATGAGGGTACTTCCGGCCGACCAATTATAACCAAAATCTAAACAGGTCTGCATATGGTTGTAAGGAAGAGGAATACGCAAGAATTGTAATTTTTGGAATTCTAGTATTGGAGATATCGTCCACGAAAAAGCGGTCACATACACACACACATACACACACACACACACACGCACATACGAACACACACACACACATACAGACATCATCGTAAAAATAGTAAAATCGTATTGTAAAGACCCTAAAACGTGCTTATTCAATGAAAACTCACCACCGAATTTTTTGACCAAAGACAATACCTTCCTTACCTAGAGGTGACGGAAGGTAAAAACAATCGTGTAAAATAGTTTTTTAAATTCGTTATAAATTATCCTCTATAAATAAATGGTTATTCTAATCCACTTTCGCAAATTTGAAATATTTAATATTGGATGCAAACTTATGAACAATAAATCAAAAATGATAATACAAATATTCGTTTCACATAATTATTCATAAATTTTACATGTTCTTTTCTTTGTGTAGACATGGAGGCTGTGCTTCCTTCGTATCTAATAATCTTATTTACGATTCAGAGAACCGAGCCCAACCATAAAGGTTTTAATCAGAACGAGATGACTGCCCGAAGGCAAACGATGAGTAGCTAGCTACGCAGTTTGCCTTTTTGAATGTTTTATACTTTTCTGTCCAGCATATAAGTATTCCTGCGGAATTTTCTAATCTGGTAGAGCAATAGCAGTATTATATTCTTTTTGTTTCCCTCGTTTTATTGTGGATAAAGGAGACGAATGACTGGAGTTCACGTAGATTTTTAGAAGAATTCTCGTAGATTTTCGCAAAGCACGTTTGAAGAGGTAATAAATACGAATTCTGAGTTACTTTTATCGCAGTAATTCTTTTCCTTACGTGACTCTTGTCTCGTATGTCGAATTTGAACATGGGAGTACGTTGCATCTACATGAAAAATAGAAAATACAGAGGTAAAAATGTGATAACTATCTTTTCCACGAGCAGAAAGTCTAATGCGAAGCATAACCTATGAATTTTACTTCAAAGATAAAAATTCTCTGCATTAAATTATAGGTATCTCAGACGGTAAAAAAAGAGACTCCGAGAAATAAAATAGGATTGCGAGATTGCAAAGCTGCAAAAAAAAAATAGAGCAGTAAATAGTACATGACGATGAATCTAATACTATATATACGGATAACAAGTGATTATTTATAAAATTATAAATGTAGGAGGTAATAAAAGCACTATTCAAAGGGAATTAAAAGTAATTTGCATGATTTAAAATTATTCAACGAAAAGAGTTTTGCGCAAAATAATAATTCAATAATAAAAGATGCATCTTTTTAAATTTGATATAAACCTTTGTTTTAATCAATTGGTCCGAAGCAACAAATGTTTATATTTTTATATTTATGGTTTGGATTTATGTTGCAATTAATTTTGTTATTCTATTATTATTTCTAATAATATTATACTGGTTCATACAGGAAAAGTAAGCTTCTTTTGAATAAGCTCTCTCAAAAATTCTTTCTTTTCCTGAAGAAGAATAGTAATTTACGTAACAAGACCTGAAACTAATACTTTACTGGGTGAGTAGGCATATTCCAGACCAAGCCATAGGCGAACTTTGGAAGCTTGTGAACCCAATAAAGACACTTTAAGGTTATGTACATTTTTTTTCGCAGCCCTGAAAAAAAGGATAAATAAAAATCTATAGCTATGCATTATTTTTACCTGTCGCTAAGAGAGGTATTGCATTCATGCTAAAAATCGCATATCCAGATTTTATTGAATAAGCACGTTTTAAGGTCCCTACAATCCGATTTTATCATTTTTACGATGATGTCTGTGTGTGTGTGTGGATGTGTGTGTGTATGTGTGTGTGTGTGTGTGTGGGATGTTGGAAGGACGGTTACTCAAAAACTATAAGACTTTAATTTTTTTTAACTACGTATTTCCCAATCGGACATTCATGGGAAGATCTGAAAAGGTTTTGGTAACAATTGGACAACCGGAAGTAGAAGATTCTTGAAAAAAAATCTTTTAAATAATATTTTTTGAAATTTTTTCTTGATAATATTAAAGAAAAATAAATTCTCTTTCTGATACATTTAAATATTTTACAATATATTCTATAGATTTAGAGATAGAAGAAATATAGTATGTAAAATAATCTGTTATAATAAATTTTACAGCCGAAAGAATGGCCATGGAAAATAGTTGAAAATTTAATTTGTTTGTAACTGACAGATAATGTCAGTGTCAGAAATCCGAAGACATTACTGAAGACTTTTTCTGGGAAGTACATACATTATATTATTTCTTAATGTATTAATAGAATTGGAAACATTTCGAAAAATTAGAAGAGGACAAAATTTCTTCATCAAAAATGAATTTAAAATTAAACAATCTAAATATATATGGAATAGATATATGCGTAAGTAGAATTTTTGGTGTAGAGTGTAGGTATACAAGAAATGTTAAATACAATAGGGAGCGAGCAGTCATATGATTTTGTTGGCCTTGACAAGCAGATATGGGGGCCCATGTCAGAATGATAGCTAGTAATTATGTATATAGATGTCAAATATCATAATTTCTCATTCTAAATTTAGTGATTTTCCAATTCCATGTGGAGCAGAATTAAATGTTAAATATCTAAGGCATACAAGTAAACTTTAAACTCCTGGTGATAAATTAACTACGTAAATTTAGAAAATCTTGAAATTTTTAATGAAAAATTCTAACATTTGACATCTATGGACATAATTACTAATTATCATTCTGAAACGGGCCCACACATTTGCTTGTCAAGCCCAAAAATGTAACATTACCGTTCGCGCCCTATACTTATGTAACCAAAAAAAGGAAGTGGCGAGAGGTATTGTGCTGGCCAACAGATTTTTTTTTATTGCAAAGAAATAAATAAATAAACAACTGATCGCCACGGAAACATTCATGTAGGATTCGGAGAATTACTTTCCGATCCCTGATAGACAATTTCTCGAGTTAGCTTATTTCCGGACGTTCGCGAAAATAATTCACACCTATTTAATATTTTTATTCATTTTCATAAAATTGTTTTCTAAAATTGTATTTCACTTCTGTTCCGTTATAATTATTATTTTTTAACGTTGTGTTTTTCACATAAAATATTTATCCATGTTTGTTAACGTTTTATTACTAAAACTTTTTAATTTCTGACTTGATTTAACCCTGAAGATGATCATTGTATGATCGAAACGTTGGTTTAAAATCAAAATTAAACATCTTAGACTGTATTCCGACTATTTTTTCTTCCCTCATCCAACTTCCAGTCGATTATCGTTACTCCAACATTTATTCATTTTGTTCAAATACATTCTAAACGCTATTTTTGTTCAAACTGATACATCGCAACTGATTTAAAAGATGATTTTAGTATGAACTGATCTTCATTTAAAAAGTAATTAGTAGAGCTATGTCTCATTAACATTAGGGATTCAAATAAAATATTTATTTTAAATATTTCTAGGGAGCAAGATATATGAGATAAATATGAATATGGCTATAAGAAATTATATTGCTTAAATGGGCTTAAGCTATAATACATAAAATAACAACATTGTTCCATTTTTCTGTGTAGTTATTATTAAGAGAAAATGTATTATTTTAAATGAGTATTTAATTGTGCTGCAATGTAGTTATTTTATTACAGTCCTTTAAATTCAACTGGATTTCAAATGTAAACTAGATGTAGACAACACATGAATTCTACGGCTCCAGACCAGTATAATTTGAAATATAGTAGAATTTAAAGTTACAAAATCGAGGCCCAAGCCCGATTTGTATTATACGAAGTGCTATCCAAAAGTTCCCAAACTCTTTGTGTAACTCTTCTAACGCTTCTAGCTATTGTAGTACACCGATTTGCCGCTAGATTTCAACACTAGTACGTCTCCCAAACCTTTCCTTTCGTTTTCACAACATTTTGCGTTCTTTTGTCGTATCAGTGTGGTGATATCTGTGTTACTGTTTGTTTTGTTCTGCAATAGCGTGATGAACGATTTGAAAGAGCAACGCATTTGCTTCAAATTTTGTTTCAAGCTCGGGAAAACGGCGACCGAAACTCACGGAATGCTTCAAGTAGCATTTGGTAATGAAGCCATGGGAAAAACCCAATCCTTTCAATGGTTTAAGAGGTTCAAGAATGGAAGGATGAGTGTGGAAGACGATGAGCGCTCTGGACGTCCTTCAACTGGAATCAATGACCAAAACATACAAATTGTGCGTGAAACAATTCTCTGAGACCATCGACAATCAATTCATGGCAAATGTGAGGCGAAAACGCTCTGAACTTTGGGCAAGCAAAAATTGGCATTTCCACCACGACAATGCACCGGCCCACACATCTCTGGTTGTCCGCGAATTTTTGACATCCACGCAAACAATTATTCTTCCCCATCCCCCTTACTCACCAGACCTTCCTCCTTGCGACTTTTTCGTCTTCCCAAAAATGAAAACCAAGCTAAAAGGCAAAAGATTTGAGACTGTTGAGGAGATTCAAACGATATCGCAGGAGGTCCTAAGCGCTATTGAAAAAAATGACTACAAAAAGTGTTTTGAACAGTGGAATGGAAAAAAATGGGACAAGTGTATAACTGTAGGTGGGGATTATTTTGAAGGAGATAATTTGTTGGTTTGACGTTTTAATAAATACTGCTTTTTTAAAAAATAAGTTCGGTAACTTTTGGATAGCACCTCGTATAGAGTAATTACAAAAAGTCTAAATAAATGGGCAAGTCTTTTATTATAGAGATGGAAACAGCAAGTATCAATTTCTCGGACTTGCAGTCAATAATAGAATTTATTTACGCCGACGTATCGAATATACCACATAACATCTCTTTTGTTAAATAAATCTGTAACTGTTACTTTGCTATAATTTTTGTATTCATCTGTTTTTATTATATATATTCATCATACGCTTTTTTAAAATTTGACGATTCTCACTCTGTAATCTATGGGTTTCAACTAAGTATTTATTTATAAGTTTAAATGGCCGTCTTTTAATGTATTTACCGTTATCCACATGTGTAATTTTTTCATCTCAACAATTCTAGCCCTGAAGAAGACTATGACATAGTCGAAACGTTGGCGTGAATGAATTTTATTATTGACTGCATGTCCGAGAAATTGTTACTTCCTGTTTCCATCTATCTCCCAAAACACAGTCGAACATCGTTTTTGAATTCTTTTATTATAACTCCCAAACTATAAAAAAAATATATTATTTTCAATTTTTTATTACACAAGTGAAAAATTAGAAAAAATGCCTATCATCTTAATATTTTCTATACGAATCTAACATATTATTGCAAACCATCGTTCTGAACAAATTTCTTTAAAACCAAAGATGCTTTACTCTTGCAAAGATCTAATTTTTTACGGTTTCTAGTGACATGTGGATTAAAAATTTGAAAATTATAGTATTTTTTAAGAGTTTTACTGTATTTAGATAATTTCTGAGAAGAAATTTTTTGTAATCGGGGTAATAATAAAAAAGTTGGTCATTTGTTAAAACTTTTTGAATCACTCTGTATACAATAGGTTTTCATATTAAGGAAATTATAAAGTCAGGAGAATAAAATACAATGCACTATAAAAATAAATCAAGAATTTTGTATAAATTATAATAAATTATTCAGTTTACAATCTAACATCAATAAATGTACAATATTTTATTGTAATGTTAATGGACCAAATCAATATATGAACATTTCAATATGAAGAAATAAAATATGATTATAAACAGTAAAATGATTGTAAACTGTAACTATAAATGTGTATAAAATGTCTTTGAAACAGTCGTTCTTGGAAATGTAATTGTCTCCTTACCACTTTGATTTTCTTTCACCGTCATTTCCATTTGATCTGTATATATTTTATGTTTCATAAAATATTAAAGCATCGATTGAATTAACTGATAATAAATTTAAAATTGAAAAACATTTCACAATATCTGTAAGCATCAAAGTGCTTTGTAGTATCCCGTATTTGGAACACCCGTACGTTACGTAGCAATAAACCACACGAGGGCTATCACATTCAATTATCTCAAATAATTTCAACTTTGACATAAAAGCAAATTTCATCACCCTCACAACTGGTGCATCATCCATTAGGAGATATCGCTTTACTCTTGAAATTACTTCACAGACAGAGAACTTTTTAATTCGGCTAATGTAGCCAAGTGCTAACTTTACTTCTCTTTTAGCGTTTACCACTGACGATTACCAATTATCACTTCCACTAATTAAATTAAAATCCATTCAAAGAGAAATTGAATCTGTTTATGTGTGGGTAACGAATATTCACCGTTCAATCTTTTGAGTAAACAAACTCGTTAACATTTTATGGAATATTAGTTTATATTAGGGACTTTATGATTCATAAAATCATACATTGCCCATGAAGTTGATGGATTGCACGATTTAGTAATACTTTTACTGCACTTGCTGATTTTTAAATTGTGATCCACTTTCAAAGGATGAACAAAAAGGTGATTGCACTATTTTATGTTTTTAACATTTTGATATTTTTCCCTAAAAACAAAAGAATATAATTTTTATTACGAACAATGTAGTACAGTCGATTCTGCTTAATATGTTATTTATATAAAACTTGACCTTAAAACTGTATGTTAAGGACTATCAAAGTTTAAAAAATGTTACTAGTTTTTGAAATAATCAATCTTTTAATACCATTTTCTCATCTCTATATCTACGTCAAACTTTTACTCCGTTCCAGGTTATCACTACTTTCAGTTCTTCTGTTATGGCTTTTTTAAAGTACGAAATTAATTTTGAAGGATTTGAATGCAGAAAAAAACAACAAAAAATCTGATGTGGCCAGCCCATTGCCTTTCGTCTAGCATGTGTATTAGTATAAATTCCATAGGGCACGAGTAGTCACGTGACTTTGCTGACCTTAGTAATCAGATAGGGGAGCCCGTATAAGAATGACAGCTATTAGTTATGTCCATAACTGACAAATGTCAAAAAAATTCATTCAAAATTTCATTTTTTTCTATTGTATGATTCCTTTACTCGGCAACTGAATTCCACACTCCTGTTAACAAATAAACCACATGAAATAAGAAAATCATGAAATTTTGAATGAAAAAATATGACATTTGTAAGTTATGAACGCAATTAATAGCTGTCATTTTGACACGGGCCCCCATATCTGCTTGCCAAAGTCAGCAGTCATGTCACTGCACGCGCCCTATACATAAATTTTCTTGAAAAAGATCCTATAATTCCAGTAAAATTATTTCATAAACAAACTATGTAAATTTCACTTGACACTGACATCTTCTTCTTTAGTTTTTCCCATTCGTTAGGGGTCGTTATTTTTTATTTTCTTCTTCCACTTATTTCTGTTTTGCGTATCGTTCTCATTCAGTTCCTTTTCTCTCAAGTCTTCCGCAATACAGTTCTTCCATCTTATCTTTGGTCTTCCTCTGTTTCTTCAAGCTTCTATTACTAAGCTATTCATTCTTCTGCCAATATATTCTTCATCTCTCCTCCTGACATGTTCAAAACAATGTATTCGTCTCTCTTGTATCTTACTAGAAACTTCTAACACTAGAGTTATTTCCCTTATTCTTTCATTCCTTACCGTATCTTTCCGTGTCTTCCCCAATATCTATCTCAACATCCTCATCTCTGCCACATTCATTCACTTTTCATTGATAGTGACATCTGTCAATTTGAATTATCTGAATATATTAGCAGTGTCCATGGTAAGCATAGCTGGCTGATTTATGAAATTTAATATCTTATATCTTTTGAATATGAAGTATAAAATGCAATCAAATCGTATAGAGAATAAATAATATATTCTTTAAGTTATAATAATGTTGAGATTTTGCAAGAATTGTTAAAATTTTCAAATGAGGGTATTTCCGGCTAACCAATTATAACCAAAATCGAATCACCTCTTCTTCTGGATGTAAACTTGAGGAATATGAAAAAATTATAATTTTTGGAATCGCATAACTTCAAAGTTATGCGAGCCAAAACTTTCGTCTCACAGACGATATATATGTATATATAAGCACTTCAGATACATGCATAGTCGGGTTACAACGTTATTTTATACAAGAAGGCAATGAAGGGGAGACCTATATCCACATTCAATGCCTATGTTGATATGTAGTGCAAACATTCTAAAACAAAAAATAAATTACATTTAATGAATTTTTAAATTTTATGGCTACTTGGTACATATTTTACTTTAATATTTATTATTTTGCTTCAGTGTTTATATTATTTTCTTATAATGTATATTTTTGTTCATGAATTTATTACAGTTTAAAAAAAGTGAGATTCACTTTATAGCTTAATTGGGCCAAATCTATCCCAATTAAGCGGAATCGATTATATTTATTTCAAAATAAGTTTATTTAAAATTTAGCAATTTTCTTTTAACTTTCTAATTCATCTACAGCAGGTATGGCCAACAGGTCAATCGCGATATATCGGTCGTTTGCAAAGCAGTTTTTGGTCCATCAGAAATCAGTTTTTAACTAATCACTAAGCAGGTTTGGTCGATGACGACTAGTCGTAATATCCATTTTCTTTACAGATATATGGAGGCTTTTTAACACATTACAGTCAATACATTTTTATATTCGAAGAAACTTAAAACGTTTTTTTCCATGTTTGTGGAAGATTTTCGTTCATCTCTTTTGAAAATAAATCGACAGCTTCATTGGTTGAAGTAAAACGCATTCCCGCAATTCACCTTTAACCCGTGGAAATAAAAATAAGTGGTTGAGTGCTGAGTATTTGAGAGGCTGTATGTGGACTGGGGTTATCATGATGCAATAAGACTTCCTCTTATTTGAATATGACGGATCTTTGAATGGATACAGACAATCACACCATACTATACCAATCATATTTGATCGTACTATAATCATCCATGATTATAGTTGCAACATATCCAGTATAAAAAATCTGATGTGGCCAACACATAACCTTGTATCATAAAAGAAGACATTTGTAATTATGTTTCAAAATATTTATTTCACAATGTTAATTTTTTACGAATTTGTATTTTCTGATGATGGATGGGTTTTATACCCAAAAAGTCTAATTATACTCACTTCATTTTCAATTAAATATGTCAGTTACAAACATTTGAGATCTGAATTCTGTAACCATGTAAACGAGTTGAATTTAAAACGTAGGCTCCGGGATTAAAATTATAGAAAGTTTTATAAATTTATCCATAAAATATATAGAAAAGTATTAATGCAAACCGGTAGAAAATTTAATGATCTTTAATTTTTATATAACATAACTCTCGATAAAATAACATTTAAAGGTATTTTCTGAAGAAAAACTGTCTTGAGATTCAAGTAAACTGCCATTTCTGGTTATCCGATTGCCACCAAAATCTAATCAGATATTTCCATATTAGAATAAGGTAGAAATACATGGTTTCAAAATTTTCTGAATGATAGTATTTTAGTTAGAACGTATACAGTATACAGGATCCACACACACACATATATATATATATATATTCATCAGTCTAACAACCGAACGTCCGTACATTGCCAGATCCCCAACAATTTGACCTCCTTCGTAAAGTGACGTCCGAATATGGACGCCAAATTATAAATCAGTTTTTCTCACATTTTTAGCATCTACGTGATGTGGGGAGTCTACCTGCAAATTTTAATTTTGGACGCCAAATGACTGTTTTGTTGTAAACAGCCGTATATTTAGTTCATCGAAATTCCGTGTGTGGCGCTTTCGTCGCATCATAATATACGCCGCTGTATATTGAAAACCGAAAATCACCGCCAATTTGACGTCCATACACTTGGCAACATGGCATGTGTAACTCGTGCGTTTAGTTTTCAGTATTTCTTCACTTTAAATGTTTAAAGAATATGAATATGATTTGGTTATGATACCATAATCAAATATTATATTGAGAAATTATTATTTTTAATGAATTTAGTCAACACTGAATAAAATTATAAAGATTTCTATTATTTTCCATATTATTTTGTTTATTTTATAAAGATAATTTGCAGAAATAATGTATTTTTATAAAATAATTATTTTTTGAGAACTCGTATTTTCTCAATTAAAAAAAATCTTTTCCACATATAAACGACGAAAGTTTATTCATTAAAACATGAAAAATAGTTTCATATTTATTTATTGTTCCGATATTTTGTTACTGTGTCATATAGGAATGCAATAACTTCTTTGATAATAACATTTTATGACAATGACAAATTTTAAATGAATTATTTTTTCTACGTTCCGTTAATAAGAAAGATAAGAAAGATATTGTTTTTGGTCAAAAAATTCATAGTCCGTTTTTAACGAATAAGCACATTTTAGAGTCCCCAGAATACAATTTTACTACTTTTACGATGATGTCTGTACATGTGTGTGTGTGACAATCGTTATTCGATATCTGCAAACTCCAAAAATTACATTTTTTTACGTACTTCTCATTTGTATACCCTTATGAAGAGCTGATTCGATTTTGGTTATAATTGGTCAACCCGACCGGAAGTACCCAAATTTTTATTATAAACATTAAAGAATATTATATTACATGATTACAATTTTTCATTATATTTGCTATAGTTGGAAGAGAAAAATAATTATAAAGAAATTAAGTTTCGTAAATCTTGCAGTCTATGCAGCATCACAATGGAAACAATTTGGATATTCAAATTATACTAATTGACAGATGTCAGGGTCAAAATATGTTCGTGAAATAATTTTACTAAAAATATAATCTTTTGCAAGAAGGATTTAAAAATATATAAAATTGAAGGCAGGTAATGTGTTGACCACATTAGATTTTCTTCATTCAGTACATGAAACTTTGTAAACGCGAAATAGGAAATTAGTTTTGGATCTTAAAAAATACTAAATAATTTAAACAATTTTTAATTAATTTTCATTATGCTGGAAAGTATTTTTGAGTTTTTCAGTTTAACAGATGTAAAATAATTATTAGACTGATTAAATTATTGTCCGAATTCGCAAATCAGGTATAAATATGCAGGTATAAGAAAATAGCGTATAATATACGGGCATAAGTTCTTACAAAGCATAAATGACGTAAAAAAAATACTACGCTTCGTGTCGTGCTTTTAAGCTCGTCACACGTAGGTACTTTAAATACCAAATCATCATAGCCAGGTAGCTTTGCTTTCTTTGTTGCTATGGTAGATTAATTGAAAAAATGAAAATAGTAAGTATGGGATCTCGTGGCCGTGTGCCTGAGTGTCTGGTCGCGAATCTGGGGACCCGGGTTCGATCCCGACCGACGCCAAAAATTACATCGTCTAAAAAATATCTCGCTCGAAAGTAATATCGTATTGTTCGTGCATTCCCATTCGCACGTTATTATACTGTTATAAGTATTTTGTGAATGCGTGACTTTAAAATTTAAAATTATTTTTTATTACATATTATGTATTAAAATACATCTATACCTGCTATTACAATGATTTTATAAATATCTCGATAAACATTTATAAAAAATAATCATAAGCATTTATTACTGATAAAGAAAAACCTCGCCCAAATTTTTCTATACATTATTATGAACCTGAGTGAAGAAAAATTATTGATATTACATCAACGTTTCTGTCATTACAATAACCATCTTCAAGATTAATCAATGTCTCTTTAGGATGTCATTACATAGAAAACACAATATATTAAATTATATATAAAACATTCCTCAGAATTGAATAGAAGAATAAATGAGATAAAATAAATAATGACATACAATTAGGTTAAAATAAATTTAAAATAGACAAGAACATAAAAAATGGTTAACAACTTTAGAACACTATCGGATAAAAACTGAAAATTACTTAAATATAAAATTTTAAAATACGGTATTTATAGTTTCGGGGATATTATTGGAAGCGCGGCCGACTTATCTCTGCAAAATGTTATAAGAACTCGGTTAAATAAAACTTTTGGAGGTAAAGTCAATATTGCTCCTAGGTGAAGCCAAGGTATATCACTAGTTTTATACTATGTAGAGATGTGCATAGCACTGCGCAACATTATTCCTGCTTAAATTTTATTGGTGCATCGTGTATAATGAAATAAAAAGTTCAGTATTTTAAAAATTTAAAATCAGTATTGTAATTTGTATGAAAAATAAACTTGAAAATTTATTTCTGTCTTTTGAACTGCGATCATATAAGTTAAGGTGTAGCAAAAACAGCGTTAAATATTACATGTGATACACATATACATTTCATTAAAAAATACTGTTATTATAGGATAGACAAACTTAATTTGACAAAACAAATATTTAATATGATCAAAATGCTTGAAATATGGATGGTAGTTTTCTTACTTGCAAATGAAACATATATGTATCTATGTGAATAATGTTTTTGAGATATGGAACAAAAAAAATATTTCTTTTATATCTTATACGCTGAGGTACATATAAACAAGTTTATGAAAGATGTGAGAAAACTAGTAGGTAATTATTAAATAAAAATAATGATTGTTATTCCGATCATCCAATTTTACAAACAATTACTTACGAAAATATGCTAATATAATGTATAAGTACTTCAGTCTTCTTAGTTGGGTGCTCAGAGAGCCAGTCAATATTTTTAATTTATTAGAAAATCAATTTCATACTTTTTTGGTCTAGGCGTCAGATGTTGCGATACATATATTAAATAGTCCTTATATCATAATATTTATTTAATAATTCATGTACCTACGGTTAAATTTTGTTTCAAAAGGAACCTTGTAACTTGTATATATTTAGGAACACCTAAACTAAAAATTTAATTTGTGGCTGTAAAACAATCAAAAAATATGCTAAATCATCTAAACCCCAGTGCAAGTATGTTTACCTATTCTAAAAGCATTTGGTTACTTTAATTCAAATTTTCAATATGTCGGAAGCAGACATAAATTTGTATAAAATCTGATGTGGCCAACACATGACCTTCCGTCTTTTCTATGTGTTTTATATAAATTACTCACAGATAAGGTAGTGTCCTGCAAAAGATTATATATTTCCAGTAAAATTATTTCACAAACTATGCAAATTATACTTGACACAGACATCTGTCAATTACTAAAATATACTGTTTCTATTTGATTTACATTGTGCTTACAGCAACGTAGGTTGCAAGATTTATGAATATTAATTTCTTTATAATTTTTCATCTCCAAATACTTTGAATATAAAGAAAAAAAATAATCAAATCGTATAGAGAATAACATATATTTGTGATAACAAAATGTCAAAAAGAGATATTTAACATAAAAAAAACTGTTAAGAACTGCAAATAAGAGTACTTCCGGTGTACCAATTATAGCCAAAATTTAATTAAGTCTTTATACGAACGTACAAAAGAATGAAAGAATTATAATTTTTGGAATTGTAGTTGTTGGAGTTATCGGAGAACTTTTTTCACACACACACACACAATCAAACACACACACACACACACATAAACACACACACACACACAGAGTGAGAGATGCACACACATACATACGAGTATATACAGACATCATCGTAAAAATAGTAAAACGAAATTTTTGACCAAAGACAATACCTTCCTTACCTAAGGTAACGGAAGATAAAAAAACAAAATCACAGAGAGGAAGAACAAAATTATTTATTTTAATAAAATTACAAATAAATGTGACATTTACGTAGCAATGTTAAAATATTTTGCACATAAGGCGTATAAATATACATATCTGCAGACCCATTTTATTAAACATGCAGAACGAATTTTGTTTTATTTGATTTAATTGAAGAATTGCATGTAAATCAAATTTAAACAAATAGTTTTCAAATTATTAGTAAAAAATATAATTTAAAAAAAATCATGATCCCATGTTAGACGATTATGTTCGTATTCCATGTTAGTGCTACAGTACATAATATTTGGCAACAGTGCAGGATGCCCGATTGATAGCTTTTTGTAAACGTATATTAATTTTGGAGGCCAAATTGTCAGTAATACGTACAAAAATATACGCAGGACGGCAAAAACCCGTATAAAGTACGGAAGTCAAATATACGTGTATATTGTTTTCTTTAAATACGAATTTTTCGAAATATCCTTATGCACACATTATTAGGTGGGGTGAAACATTTTATATACTCGGAGAAGTAGACGCCTAGGACCAGTATTTCCCATAGACGCCAAATGCATGTTTCTATGTACGGAAGTCAAATTGATAGAGAGATGTATATATATATATATATATATATATATATATATATATATATATATATATATATATATATATATATATATACATACATACATACATACATACATACATACATACATACATACATACATACATACATACATACATACATACATACATACATACATACATACATACATACATACATACATACATACATACATACATACATACATACATACATACATACATACATACATACATACATACATACATACATACATACATACATACATACATACATACATACATACATACATACATACATACATACATACATACATACATACATACATACATACATACATACATACATACATACATACATACATACATACATACATACATACATACATACATACATACATACATACATACATACATACATACATACATACATACATACATACATACATACATACATACATACATACATACATACATACATACATACATACATACATACATACATACATACATACATACATACATACATACATACATACATACATACATACATACATACATACATACATACATACATACATACATACATACATACATACATACATACATACATACATACATACATACATACATACATACATACATACATACATACATACATACATACATACATACATACATACATACATACATACATACATACATACATACATACATACATACATACATACATACATACATACATACATACATACATACATACATACATACATACATACATACATACATACATACATACATACATACATACATACATACATACATACATACATACATACATACATACATACATACATACATACATACATACATACATACATACATACATACATACATACATACATACATACATACATACATACATACATACATACATACATACATACATACATACATACATACATACATACATACATACATACATACATACATACATACATACATACATACATACATACATACATACATACATACATACATACATACATACATACATACATACATACATACATACATACATACATACATACATACATACATACATACATACATACATACATACATACATACATACATACATACATACATACATACATACATACATACATACATACATACATACATACATACATACATACATACATACATACATACATACATACATACATACATACATACATACATACATACATACATACATACATACATACATACATACATACATACATACATACATACATACATACATACATACATACATACATACATACATACATACATACATACATACATACATACATACATACATACATACATACATACATACATACATACATACATACATACATACATACATACATACATACATACATACATACATACATACATACATACATACATACATACATACATACATACATACATACATACATACATACATACATACATACATACATACATACATACATGCATGCATACATGCATACATACATACATACATACATACATACATACATACATACATACATACATACATACATACATACATACATACATACATACATACATACATACATACATACATACATACATACATACATACATACATACATACATACATACATACATACATACATACATACATACATACATACATACATACATACATACATACATACATACATACATACATACATACATACATACATACATACATACATACATACATACATACATACATACATACATACATACATACATACATACATACATACATACATACATACATACATACATACATACATACATACATACATACATACATACATACATACATACATACATACATACATACATACATACATACATACATACATACATACATACATACATACATACATACATACATACATACATACATACATACATACATACATACATACATACATACATACATACATACATACATACATACATACATACATACATACATACATACATACATACATACATACATACATACATACATACATACATACATACATACATACATACATACATACATACATACATACATACATACATACATACATACATACATACATACATACATACATACATACATACATACATACATACATACATACATACATACATACATACATACATACATACATACATACATACATACATACATACATACATACATACATACATACATACATACATACATACATACATACATACATACATACATACATACATACATACATACATACATACATACATACATACATACATACATACATACATACATACATACATACATACATACATACATACATACATACATACATACATACATACATACATACATACATACATACATACATACATACATACATACATACATACATACATACATACATACATACATACATACATACATACATACATACATACATACATACATACATACATACATACATACATACATACATACATACATACATACATACATACATACATACATACATACATACATACATACATACATACATACATACATACATACATACATACATACATACATACATACATACATACATACATACATACATACATACATACATACATACATACATACATACATACATACATACATACATACATACATACATACATACATACATACATACATACATACATACATACATACATACATACATACATACATACATACATACATACATACATACATACATACATACATACATACATACATACATACATACATACATACATACATACATACATACATACATACATACATACATACATACATACATACATACATACATACATACATACATACATACATACATACATACATACATACATACATACATACATACATACATACATACATACATACATACATACATACATACATACATACATACATACATACATACATACATACATACATACATACATACATACATACATACATACATACATACATACATACATACATACATACATACATACATACATACATACATACATACATACATACATACATACATACATACATACATACATACATACATACATACATACATACATACATACATACATACATACATACATACATACATACATACATACATACATACATACATACATACATACATACATACATACATACATACATACATACATACATACATACATACATACATACATACATACATACATACATACATACATACATACATACATACATACATACATACATACATACATACATACATACATACATACATACATACATACATACATACATACATACATACATACATACATACATACATACATACATACATACATACATACATACATACATACATACATACATACATACATACATACATACATACATACATACATACATACATACATACATACATACATACATACATACATACATACATACATACATACATACATACATACATACATACATACATACATACATACATACATACATACATACATACATACATACATACATACATACATACATACATACATACATACATACATACATACATACATACATACATACATACATACATACATACATACATACATACATACATACATACATACATACATACATACATACATACATACATACATACATACATACATACATACATACATACATACATACATACATACATACATACATACATACATACATACATACATACATACATACATACATACATACATACATACATACATACATACATACATACATACATACATACATACATACATACATACATACATACATACATACATACATACATACATACATACATACATACATACATACATACATACATACACTCCGCGACAACTGGTTAGCCTCAGAAAAAAAAATACAATTTACACATTTATTTTAGGTATAACGGTAAGTATAGTATTTTTATATGACAAAGTAGCCTTAGATCACAAGTGCATCATAATGATTAATTGTCAGTTTTGACGCAGTATAAATTTGATTGACGTTTTACTGTGACAAGCAACTTCTGAACTGCGACAACGAATTAGCTTCACCAATGAAAACTTTGTTTTAAAGTAAATTGTATCAAAAACAGTAATAAATAGTTAATTTACATTAATTTTGGAAGTCAGTGAAATACGATGGGATGCGGTAAAAGGTTGAGTGCGGAAGAAATAGGGAAAATTAAAGCATTGCACGAAGCAGGTTACTCTAATAGAAACATTGCTGGCAGAATTAACAGAAGTCCGCCAGTTGTGAATAATTTTGTACGAAATATGGAAAACTACGGAAAAATTACAGAGGCGGCATTCAAACTGCAACTACCGTGAGAGAAAGAAGAAATATTCTACGCGAAGCTTCTAATTCCTGTTGTACTGCCAGAAAAATCAAGCAATCCGTGCAATGTACGGCCAGTTTGAGAACTGTACAAAGAATAATTAAAAAGTGTGCACATCTAAAACGGCGTAGATTGCAGAAAAAGCCGGTTTTAACGCAACGACATAAAGAAAATAGACTAAATTTTGCGAGAAACCACATGGGCTGGACTGATCAGCGGCAAACAGTTATTTTCACGGAAGAAAAACGATTCTGTCTGGATGGTCCCGACGGATATTTGTATTATTTTCATGACTTACGAAAAGAAGAAAAAATTGTGGCTCGTCATCATAACAGAGAAGCCGGGATAATGGTTTGGGGGGCTATTTCTTCTAATGGTGTGGTACACCTAGAAATGTTAAATGGTATTCAAAATGCAAAAGTACAGAGACCTATTATTAAGGGTGAAACTCATCATAAACAGGACCATGGGAGGTTTACCATTGATTTTTCAACATGATCACGCTGCGATTCATACCGCACGGATTATTAGTACCTGGTTTGAAGACCAGAATATCGAAGTCCTAGAGTGGCCTAGTGTATCACCCAATTTAAATATTATTTAAAATGTATGGGGATGGCTTACGAGACAATTATATGGTGATGGCCAACAGTATTAGAACACTCTACAACTAAGTAAAGCAATAGAAGCTGCTTGGAACGTCACACCCCAAGAATATTTAAATGCTTTGTTCACTTCGTTACCAAATCGAATATTTGAGGTTATTCGCAAGGGTGGAAGTTACACTTATTATTAATATTGTTAAGTCAACTCGTTACATCTTCAGTTTTCAATTTTGTAGTACAATAAAACTGTTTCCATAAACAGAACCTGAGTTTTTCATATTTTTGTTATTGTGAGGCTATTCAGATGTCGCAGGCTTTTATAATAGAAGTATGATTATTTAATTAAACATGCATTAAGAATGTTAAAAATTGTTTTTAATAATTTAATTTAATGATAGTTTCAAGTAACATAACTATAAAAATACTATACTTGCCGTTATACCTAAAATAAATGTGTAAATTGTATTTTTTTTTCTGAGGCTAACCAGTTGTCGCGGAGTGTACATACATACATACATACATACATACATACATACATACATACATACATACATACATACATACATACATACATACATACATACATACATACATACATACATACATACATACATACATACATACATACATACATACATACATACATACATACATACATACATACATACATACATACATACATACATACATACATACATACATACATACATACATACATACATACATACATACATACATACATACATACATACATACATACATACATACATACATACATACATACATACATACATACATACATACATACATACATACATACATACATACATACATACATACATACATACATACATACATACATACATACATACATACATACATACATACATACATACATACATACATACATACATACATACATACATACATACATACATACATACATACATACATACATACATACATACATACATACATACATACATACATACATACATACATACATACATACATACATACATACATACATACATACATACATACATACATACATACATACATACATACATACATACATACATACATACATACATACATACATACATACATACATACATACATACATACATACATACATACATACATACATACATACATACATACATACATACATACATACATACATACATACATACATACATACATACATACATACATACATACATACATACATACATACATACATACATACATACATACATACATACATACATACATACATACATACATACATACATACATACATACATACATACATACATACATACATACATACATACATACATACATACATACATACATACATACATACATACATACATACATACATACATACATACATACATACATACATACATACATACATACATACATACATACATACATACATACATACATACATACATACATACATACATACATACATACATACATACATACATACATACATACATACATACATACATACATACATACATACATACATACATACATACATACATACATACATACATACATACATACATACATACATACATACATACATACATACATACATACATACATACATACATACATACATACATACATACATACATACATACATACATACATACATACATACATACATACATACATACATACATACATACATACATACATACATACATACATACATACATACATACATACATACATACATACATACATACATACATACATACATACATACATACATACATACATACATACATACATACATACATACATACATACATACATACATACATACATACATACATACATACATACATACATACATACATACATACATACATACATACATACATACATACATACATACATACATACATACATACATACATACATACATACATACATACATACATACATACATACATACATACATACATACATACATACATACATACATACATACATACATACATACATACATACATACATACATACATACATACATACATACATACATACATACATACATACATACATACATACATACATACATACATACATACATACATACATACATACATACATACATACATACATACATACATACATACATACATACATACATACATACATACATACATACATACATACATACATACATACATACATACATACATACATACATACATACATACATACATACATACATACATACATACATACATACATACATACATACATACATACATACATACATACATACATACATACATACATACATACATACATACATACATACATACATACATACATACATACATACATACATACATACATACATACATACATACATACATACATACATACATACATACATACATACATACATACATACATACATACATACATACATACATACATACATACATACATACATACATACATACATACATACATACATACATACATACATACATACATACATACATACATACATACATACATACATACATACATACATACATACATACATACATACATACATACATACATACATACATACATACATACATACATACATACATACATACATACATACATACATACATACATACATACATACATACATACATACATACATACATACATACATACATACATACATACATACATACATACATACATACATACATACATACATACATACATACATACATACATACATACATACATACATACATACATACATACATACATACATACATACATACATACATACATACATACATACATACATACATACATACATACATACATACATACATACATACATACATACATACATACATACATACATACATACATACATACATACATACATACATACATACATACATACATACATACATACATACATACATACATACATACATACATACATACATACATACATACATACATACATACATACATACATACATACATACATACATACATACATACATACATACATACATACATACATACATACATACATACATACATACATACATACATACATACATACATACATACATACATACATACATACATACATACATACATACATACATACATACATACATACATACATACATACATACATACATACATACATACATACATACATACATACATACATACATACATACATACATACATACATACATACATACATACATACATACATACATACATACATACATACATACATACATACATACATACATACATACATACATACATACATACATACATACATACATACATACATACATACATACATACATACATACATACATACATACATACATACATACATACATACATACATACATACATACATACATACATACATACATACATACATACATACATACATACATACATACATACATACATACATACATACATACATACATACATACATACATACATACATACATACATACATACATACATACATACATACATACATACATACATACATACATACATACATACATACATACATACATACATACATACATACATACATACATACATACATACATACATACATACATACATACATACATACATACATACATACATACATACATACATACATACATACATACATACATACATACATACATACATACATACATACATACATACATACATACATACATACATACATACATACATACATACATACATACATACATACATACATACATACATACATACATACATACATACATACATACATACATACATACATACATACATACATACATACATACATACATACATACATACATACATACATACATACATACATACATACATACATACATACATACATACATACATACATACATACATACATACATACATACATACATACATACATACATACATACATACATACATACATACATACATACATACATACATACATACATACATACATACATACATACATACATACATACATACATACATACATACATACATACATACATACATACATACATACATACATACATACATACATACATACATACATACATACATACATACATACATACATACATACATACATACATACATACATACATACATACATACATACATACATACATACATACATACATACATACATACATACATACATACATACATACATACATACATACATACATACATACATACATACATACATACATACATACATACATACATACATACATACATACATACATACATACATACATACATACATACATACATACATACATACATACATACATACATACATACATACATACATACATACATACATACATACATACATACATACATACATACATACATACATACATACATACATACATACATACATACATACATACATACATACATACATACATACATACATACATACATACATACATACATACATACATACATACATACATACATACATACATACATACATACATACATACATACATACATACATACATACATACATACATACATACATACATACATACATACATACATACATACATACATACATACATACATACATACATACATACATACATACATACATACATACATACATACATACATACATACATACATACATACATACATACATACATACATACATACATACATACATACATACATACATACATACATACATACATACATACATACATACATACATACATACATACATACATACATACATACATACATACATACATACATACATACATACATACATACATACATACATACATACATACATACATACATACATACATACATACATACATACATACATACATACATACATACATACATACATACATACATACATACATACATACATACATACATACATACATACATACATACATACATACATACATACATACATACATACATACATACATACATACATACATACATACATACATACATACATACATACATACATACATACATACATACATACATACATACATACATACATACATACATACATACATACATACATACATACATACATACATACATACATACATACATACATACATACATACATACATACATACATACATACATACATACATACATACATACATACATACATACATACATACATACATACATACATACATACATACATACATACATACATACATACATACATACATACATACATACATACATACATACATACATACATACATACATACATACATACATACATACATACATACATACATACATACATACATACATACATACATACATACATACATACATACATACATACATACATACATACATACATACATACATACATACATACATACATACATACATACATACATACATACATACATACATACATACATACATACATACATACATACATACATACATACATACATACATACATACATACATACATACATACATACATACATACATACATACATACATACATACATACATACATACATACATACATACATACATACATACATACATACATACATACATACATACATACATACATACATACATACATACATACATACATACATACATACATACATACATACATACATACATACATACATACATACATACATACATACATACATACATACATACATACATACATACATACATACATACATACATACATACATACATACATACATACATACATACATACATACATACATACATACATACATACATACATACATACATACACACAGACATCATCGTGAAAATGTTAAAAATGGATTCTAGGGACCTTAAAACGTGGTTATATACCAAAATCTTGATATGCGATTTTTAGCACGCTCCCTATATCTCCCTTACCAAGGGTAGCGGGAGGTAAAAAGTAGCTACTACCTTCTTGTTTCACGAACGATTTTTATTGAATCAAACTCATTTTGAAAAGCCCAAACAGCCAACTGCTGTTTTTTCTGGGGATCATACGAATAGATCCAACTTTATTCGCCTGTTACAACGCTATAAACTAGGTGAGAGGATTCGAAAGCATGCGAAAGCACCAATAGACACGATCTGCCTTTTGAGCTGGAGTTAAATTATGGGGAATCCAGCGAGCGCATAGCTTTCATATACTCAAATTATTGTGCAAGATGGTGATGGTCGCTTTAATGCCAATACCTAAGATTTATTTCCACACCCCTTTAATTCACCGAAACATTCTTGGTAAGGTGCCAAGCTACCACGCTTAAAATTGTAGAAAATGATGAAATTTGCTATATGTATGTAATTTCGTTGTACTCGTATAATGAATCACTTTGGATTAACGCCCAAAAATGGGTAAAAAAAATTGAATATATTTCATTTTGTAAGATTACACACATGCTTAAAATGCCGAAAACCAATGTAGAACAACGAATATGGGAAGGGACACCGCAGTTTTGTAATTAAGGAAGAATTGGAAAATGCCTGCCGCTTTACTCTCTCCAAACAAATCCGCATTCGGATGGATCATGCCAAAAGTAGGTACTCATATGCTTCACAAATGGAGGCTGCCTAATTCGCCAAACTGCGGTGCGCCTTAGCAAATGACTGACCGACCGGATAGTATGCTCAAGAATACCAGAAACAAAAATACGACGATCTCAAAAAAGATACATATAATGAAAGGTATCCTCTGAGTGTAAAAAAAAAAATATATGTAAATAGATTCTATTGTAAAGCTATTGCAACCCGTATAATCCGTTGGCAGCGTCATTGCGCCTAGTAGGATCTGTCAGAATGACATGGTTTACCTTTTAATTGAGTGGTTCCTGACATAGAGAATGTTAACAATTCCAATCAACACGATTTTAATCGAATCCTTCATCAAGAAACATAGTTGAACGGTAACAAGTTTGTATTAATTATGTGCCTACTACCAGTGGCGTAATTCTGGCAAGAAAATGTGTGTAGTCTACTTTAATAACTGTTTCATACATGTATACTCTACAACCAGGGCCGGATTTAGGGGTGGGCGAAGTGGGCGACAGCCCACCCCAAAGTTTGCTAGGGGCGGCAAATCACAAAAAGTTTTATATTTAACTTGACATTTAATTCCTTACAGAATCGTTTTACTCCACAATACATTTTTATTTAACCTAAAAAATATTGATAAATAATAACTCGGAGTAGGCTATGAATAAATAAATGTCTGATCATTATTCAATTCAAAAGTCCAGTTGTCAAAAATTGATCTTGAAATGTAATTTTAAGGAGAAAAGATCATAAAGAAGGAAACAGTATATTGCCATTTGCCGTTTTCTAATTTAATTCCATTTCTAAAAAAAGATTCAAGAAGAAAAGCTTTGATTTCATTTTGACAATATCTCGTATGAAATTGACATTTAATTAAATACTTTTTTATACATGGCCGCAACACGGTTGTACGGCGGTGCGGCCGTACATGCTCGGCAAAAGGATCCGACGAATGCACACTATTATTTTTTTAATTTCTTGAATTTTTTACTCATATTTTTAACACAACTTTGTGATGTACATTTGGTGTATTCTTTGTATTTGAGCGATCACGTATGAAAATATTGAGCAAATTAGGAGTTAGCAGAAAAAAAGTGAGTGATGACTTCACAAATAAAACAACTTATTTTGGTATATAAAATAATTTTTGCACGATGTCATGTTCCTGAATATGAAAGTGACATTTTATTTTTAAGTAAATCATTCTTATAAAATACTCTCATGTGCTTTGTTTAAGTTTTAATTTCACGTGATTAAATCGTACTGTTAATAGGCAGAGGTAAGCGCCCACACGGTACAAATATTTCATATATCTGTGTACAAACCAGATTGGCACGCTCAGCAATGGGTAATATGCCGTGATGATATATTTATTTATTTATAAATTATTAATTAAAAAGAATTAAAACAGCAACAAAAGTAGAAATGATTGTTAAATCTTGATCTTAAAAATGAATTAGGCCCGATCCTAACCATTAGTTATGAATTAAACTGAAGGTTAAAAGCGATGAAAACAACAGTTTTAACTTCCAATTAGATCTACCATAACCGTAGGCATCAACCCGGTTGAACGAAACAGGTTTAGAAAACCAGTAACCGATATTTGAACGAAAAATCGCGAACGTTAAAGGTAAAAATAACGGTCACCTTTAGCCAAAAATAAATTAATCTGGTTTTAGTGAAAAATAAACATTATTTATACAAAATTTAGTTCTGAAAAAAAAATATATATTCCTTATTCCTTTCGTATCAATATCGTCAATAAGACGAACTTAAATATTGATAAATGTTTTGTTGTGACTAACATGATTTTTTTGTATTTATTTAGAAAAAACCTTTATTTTATATGTAATATCGCGAGTATGGGAAACCGAGTTCGATTTCGACCAACGGCAAATATTTCAAATTTAAATGGCACAAAATTGACCCCTTTGATGCACTCTTCACGGCAACAATGAGTGCCCGTGAGGTGATGCCTGGTAAACACCCGCATGGTACAAATATGTCATCATTATTACCGAAAAAATTGCGTACAAAGCAGATTGGCACACCTAGCAATAGGTAATATGTTACTAGTTTCTAAAGGAATATTATTCAATACAAGAATATTTCGATGACTGTATGAAGAATAATTTCCAATTGTAATATATTTCTTATAAATAATATTATTTAAAGCATTATTTCTTTCTATTTTTACTATGATTTCATGATATTATAAATACTGTACTGTCATTATTGTAATTATTTGTAAACGTTATTATTATTTTGTATTAGCAGAGTGGAAGAATAGTGATTAATGAACTCTTGCTATTTGATCTTATTTACGATCAATAAAGTTATTCTATTCTTTTCTATTCTATTCTATTCTATTCTATGTCGTGATGATATATTTATTCATATATTGTTTCTTATAGAAGACTGATAGAATAACTTTTTTTTTGTTTAATAATATTTTTTAATTTTTAAATATAATTTAAATTTACTTTTTTAACAGATAAATTAACTGGTTTAAATCGGTTTACTTTTTTTAAAAACCGGTTTTTGAACAGAAACCGTTTTTATTATAACATTCTTGATATAGGTTAACCATTAACCAGATTTTTTTCGGTTATATGCCCTTGTTAGCACTAATTCTCACTTTAACTAGAGGTGGTAGGAGCGGGCGTTAAACACTCATTTTCAATAAAAACGAAATATCGAGCAACATGTAACAACTCGGTAATGATAATCAATCTTTATTAGGTGGCTACATACGAGTATAGGTATTAAATCGTCATTTTTTGTCTGGAATTAATAACACAAAATGAAAGCTAGAGGGGAGGGTAAATATGTACATAGCGTTTTCATGTTCTCCTAAGTTTACCGGTATTTGTACGAGTATATAACGTAATTGAAATTAACAATAATGTACCTATTGTATGTGCGTATTTCTAAAAACAAGTTCAGTGAAAAGTGAAAAAAGTTTAGAGTTCTCAACTGTCAACAGTGCTGGAGGCCCAAACAACTCTTTCCACATACGTAACTCTGTAATAAGCTGAAACTTCAGTGTTAATAAAAACATTTCCATAGAAGTGTCGAGAGTGAAGAGTAACTCATTTCAATTGCATTAGTAAAACAATGGGTCCCACATTGTTATTTACATGTAACTTGGTAAGTGCTGTTATCCATTAATACTTGAATTGGTGCGGCGTGAAAAGAACAATCCGTTTGCAACGGCAAAAAAGAGAGGGAGACAGAAGTCGGTCACTGAAGAATGGCATGGAGGGGGATAGGGTTGCACTGCCACAGGGGATGAGGATAATGGACAAAAGAAACGGAATGACAGGATAGTGAAAAGTTAAACGCTGATGTTGAGGCCAAATCGATACATTTGAAGGAAATCCGACATCTGTTTTTACCGTCATTATATTTGATATAAAATACAGGAAACGATTTGACATATCCGCAATACTGACATTCAGAAATATTGATTTGTTTCTAACACATTTATATAACTAGCAGCTTATATTTTATATTGCGAGACAACTCACTTTTCTACGACAACAATAGCCTTTTAGAAGCTTTTAGAAAATAAAACTATATTTTATAATGTAATAAAGTTGAGTTATTTCACGTTTGAAAATACATTATCACTTATCACCATTATCAAAATCAAAAGCATGGAGTTTTTATTATTTTGACAAGTTCAATGCCTTATCATACAATATCCTGGATGACAGATGTAAGAAGGTAAAATCAAGTATTTCTTGCGTTTCTTTAGAAATGAATTAAATTACAATTATTAACAGCAATTTTCTACAAACTATCAACAAATAGCTGGGCCCTTATTTTTGAGCGTTATTTTTTTTATCAAATATTTATTAAGCATTAATAATATTTTTTTAAATTTGTAAATGATGTGAAATGTTACAATACGGTTAATACTAACAATGACATATATGTATAATATCGAGTATAATATTGTTTTAGAAAAATTCTACTATCACTACTAACATGAAAATGAATTCGAATACGAATACGAACGAAATAACAAACGGTAACAGCATGAAATGCCTAATTTCGAAAAGAACGCAGAAAAAATATATTCGTGTAAAGTAGCATAAATTCTTAATGGAAATAATATCACCAATTATTAAAAGACCATAATATAATAGCTATGTTTTCGAACAAAGCCAAATTTACTCAGCCGTAACAAAAGTACGAGTAGGTTGCTGTTATGCAAACATATTGTAATTATTATTACTATTAAAACTTTGTAAATTAATATCTCGCTTTGAGGTTACATGTTGTATTTCTGTACTGTCTAAATAATATTCTCACTGTAATGTGTATTTTGACAAAGCATCGTCATGCTTGTCAAATTTCTAATAACATCTCTTCTTGTAATATGTTGATTGTGAACAGGAACATTAGCATTGTTTATCTAGAATGTTGACGGTATAAAATCAACACGATGTAATCAGAAATTGGTCTTCCGCGCTACTGCGTATTTAAATGTTTGTTTGTGTCCCACCGTGCTCTCAATTTTATAAGATAAATTTAACTGAATTACTAATTAGACCCTGGGAATTCATTTATAATTTCCCGGTCAAGAGAAACTTGCAGTGCGAGACAGTGTTTGTAACTACTTATAAATTTAAATTTTGATTTTGCATGTGCAGTCTCACGAAGATAAATGGTTCGTTTACATGGCACAAATATTATTTTAATAAATAATTACTATTCTAAATTTAGAATGCAATCAGATTATAAAGTTGTATATTATTAGGTACAGTGACAAAGGTGGCATTATTAAATAATTTGAAATTTCTGTCAAATTTAATTTTGCGTTAGTTTTTATTTTATTCCTAAAAATTTTGTAATGGATATAAATAAACCGATGAATGCTTGTTATAAAAAAATGACAATATTTTTTTTTAAACTTTGTTACATCAAATGAAACTATGTTAAATAACAACAGAATCTATTTAATTGAACCCAGTTTTTATTGTAAAGTAATAGTCGGTTATAATAATAATAATAATAATAATAATAATTTATTTAACTACTTTACATAATATAAACATACGTTTGTAGCAGGTCATAATATTACATAAATATTTAAAAATCTTACAAGTTTAAAATACGAGATATACAGTGTCGTCCTAGTTAAGTTGTAGTAACTTAACTCCGTTCGTAGTGAACGGAGTAATTAGAAAATCATTAATTGTATAAAAGCATTGTGATAATAGATATTTCTTAATTTTATTTTTGAACTGTTGACAATTAAGTGCTCTAATATTATTTGGTACATGGTTATATAAATTTAGATCTAAAGAGTTCCTAGCTGAACCCATGAGTCTAGAACGAGGAATTCTAATGTCATCGGCTTGTCGCGTGGCGTGCTGGTGAATTTCTTTGTTTTGTTTGTATAAATGTCTGTTTTGGTGAATTTCTATTAACGAAAAATAAATGTATAAAGTAGGTAGTGGCATAATGCCTAATTTTATGAAATGAGGTTGACAGTGTTCTTTCTGTTCAATATTAACAATCAATCTTACCATTTTTTTTTGTAATCTAAAGACTCTAATTGCGTGTGTAGAGTTTCCCCATATAGTTACGGCATACGACAAGTGACTATGGAAAAGACCAAAATATACATTTATGAGACTTTGAATATTTAAATATTTTTTCAGATTTCTAAAGAGATATATAATGGAAGATAGAGTTTTACATAATTTATTTACATGTACAGACCAGTTCATGGGACTGCTAATATGCAACCCCAAAAGTTTAACAGAGTTTCTTTGGTCGTTTTTAGGATTTGGAGATAAAATTAGTCTTTGTGTTTTTTCTCGATTTAATTTAAGGTTATTTAAGGCAAACCAAATTTCTGCATCATTTTCAATGGTGGTCATTTGTGTTAGGAGATTATCAATGCTTTTATCAGAGGCTATAAGGGTAGTATCGTCTGCGAATAGGATGCATTTTTGAGGATGCATGAAATCAAAAAGGTCATTTATATAAATATTAAATAGTAAGGGGCCTAAAATAGACCCCTGTGGAACTCCATGTTCATTTGGGAGACAGTCAGAGAGTGAATGATGTAAGTATACACATTGTAATCGATCTTGAAGATAAGATTTTAAAAGCATAAGTGGTATGCCTCTAATTCCATAGAGTTCTAGTTTTTCACCCAACATGATATGGGAAACGCAATCGAACGCCTTGGATAGATCGCATAGCGTAATAGCAGTTAGTTTATGATTCTCAAATCCCTCAACTATCTCTGTAGTAACTTTAGCTAGAGCTTTAGATGTTGAACTTGATTTACGGAAACCGTACTGACAGGGATTAAGTATGGAGAATTTGTCAATATATGAATCAAGCCTTTTTTTAATTAATGCTTCAAATATTTTACCAATTATGGGCAGTATGGAAATTGGACGATAATTATCTAACGACGATGTATTACCTTTTTTATGTATAGGTATGACTTTCGCAACTTTAAATGCATTCGGAAAAATCCCACCGTATATGCATTTATTAAGAAGATTAGTCAATGGTGGTGATATAATATCGACAACTGATTTAATAATTCTACTATTTAATTCATAAATATCTGGGCAAGATGAGTCATTTAAGTTAAGTATGGTAGATGTGACTTCGTCCTCAGTAACATGTTCCATAAAAAATGAATTTGGTTGCGGAATAATGTTTTGAAGTGTAATATTATTATCTGAACCGGTATTAGGGAGTGTGTTTAAAGTATTTATACCAACTTCACTGAAAAATTTGTTAATTTCGTTACCAGAAAAATTAGGAGTTTTACTGTTACTCGTCTTATTTTTCTCGTGGTTAACAAATTTCCAGCAGTCCCGTAATTTATTGCTGGAATTACTGAGAAAATTTTCGTATGCCATTTTTTTAGCTACTAAAATTTTCTGGGTATATATAGAACGCAGCTTTTTGAATATGGTGAAATGTTCCGGTGAACGAGTGACATTGCAAATATGCTTAACTGCAGATAAGGTGTCTCTAATTTTTCGTAAATTATCATTAAGCCAATTAAAGGGCATAACAGAAGGCTGATATTTTTTAAGTGGAAAAATAGTACATACCATATTTTTTAAAGTTGACACGAGCTTATTTGCTAACTCATTGACATCAGCGTCCACTTGGTAAAATAGAGACCAGTCAACACTACTGAGTGAATTTCTGAATTTGTCTAATCCTTGAGTTGTAATCGATCTTTTCATTTTCAAAACAGGTAAAGTACTGGAGCTTGATAACTTTGTGAGAGTAAAAGATACGCCGCTGTGGTCAGAGAGACCAGGATCGATTGCTTTAGAAGTGTAGGAATCCGACGTGAGATTTGTTAGTATATTATCTATACATGATGCGGACGTTTTTGTGATTCGTGTATAGTCTGAAATAGTGAAATGGATATTAAAAGAGTTAATGAGTGTTAACATTTCTTTAGTCGTTGCATTGTCATTTAAGAAATGAATATTAAAATCTCCTAACACAATGATATTTGTAAGATTGTTTGTTAAATGTGTCAATAATTGTTCTAATTTATTAAAAAATATACGTAAGTCACCAGAACTCGACGAACGGTAAGCCGTTATGACTGCTATTTTTGATTCATGAAATACAACTCCGCAGAATTCAGCATGGAACTTTATACAAAATTTAGATAAATCCAAAGGTTTATATTTTAAATGATTTTTGATTTTAGATTATAATTAAATAGTATTACTACTATAAGAATAAGTAAACTTTATTAAATTTAAAGTATATCAACCAATGCTAGTAAATATTGGTATTATATTATTTAATAAATAATAATACAAATAATTACATCAAAATAAAAATCTATAATGGCCAGCACAATACGTTCCGTCATTTCTATGGATTTGATATAAATTCCACACAGAAAGTTTCTTGTATTTTCAGTAAAATTATTTCATATACACATTGTATATTTAATTACATCATATCACAAAGGCGATTTCGGGCGATTATCGTTCCGGTAGCTTATTTACCGATACCGATACTACACCAATTTTATAAAAGAATATAAATAATCTATTCTTCAACACTAGAATATTTTGTTTCATCATCCAGTGATAAATATAAACACAATTTGATTTATTTTTATTCACTTATATTTTCACTGATAAAGAAACAAGTTCTTACAGTTCGAGACAGTTTTAATAAACCAGACGATTTTTTGTGACACCACTGACCACATCATACCGTAATTAATCCTACCAAGTAAACGGGTATGTTGCTCGAAATCGCCTAATGGTGATAAATACAAATGTATATCATATCATACACCGGGTGAATACTTGAAAACCGAACATAGCCCGTTAACACGAGAAAATCGTTTTTCGCAGACTGTTGCTCCCCGTTTCAAATGACAACAGTAATGGCTGTGGTATCAGTAGAGAGATAATAAATTTCTGCATAAAATGATATCAAATACATGTAAATTACGTAATATTTTAGTCGCGTAAATTAATTATTAAATTTATTCAATTTCTTCATAATATTGATAGCCATGATGGCATTTGAACAAAAATACAAATGTTTGACATTTTATTTGTTAGAATTCGTTATACCCTATAAATTATGCAGATTTCATTATTTAATATGTTATTAATTTAATGTCTTCAAGGAGTGTCTAATTTGTTACAAAATATAAGAAAGACATTAAAACAGAAAACCGTAACTAATAAATTCTGACAGATCAAATGTCAAAACATTTGTTATTTTGAATAATAAATAATAAACTTTATTATCCAACAGGACTATTGTCCCAATTACAGAATAATATTACAGTGAGAACATGGTGAATATATATGAAATACGTTATACAGTAATGAAAAAAAAAGACAAGGAAAATTACAAAAATATTGAGTTTATCTGTGATTTGAATTCATTCAATTCATAGCAAAATCTAATGTTGTACAATTGTTATTGAAAAGTCGGCACATATTATTAATTGGTAAATTAAAAGAATATTTAGTTCTGCACATATTGATTGAAAAGGTGTTACAGCATCTGGTATTACATGAATTGACAAAAAAATTAAGTTGACTTAGCAGAAAATCATCATTGGTAATACTGTTAACAATTTTGTAGAGAAAAATTAACAAACGTTTATTTCTCTGTGATGTAACTGTTGATAAATTGTATAGACGTAAAAAAGATTCGTAATTATCACTGGAATACATTAATTTCGCTTTGAAACAAACATGTTTCATAAATCTTTTCTGAATTCTCTCAATTGTATCTACAAGGTATTTTTGACCAGGATTCGAAATGATACAGCAGTAATCTAACTTACTTAAAATTAAAGTTTTAACAAGAAGAGTGTAACAAAATAAATTATTAAATCCAGATGTAGTGCGAAAAATGAAACCGAGTAATATAAAGCAACTATTTATTAAGCCCTCGACATGATTGATAAGATTTAATTTTGTATCTAATAACAGTCCAAGATCTTTGATTTCATGAGTACGGTGTAAAATGACGTTATTCATTGTGTAATTGTAGTGAACTGAATTCTGAATTCTGGCGAACGTCATTACTTGGCATTTATTAATATTAAAATATAGTTGATCTTTAACAGACCACTCGTATATGGCATTTAAATCCAATTGTAATAAGGTACAGTCTTTAATTTCACGAATTTCAATAAATAATTTAAGGTCATCATCAGTGTACATAAGGCAATGTGAATGTTTAATAACAGAAACTATGTCGTTCATAAAAATATTAAATAATAAAGGGCCAAGTACAGAACCTTGTGGTACGCCAGAGGCTGCCAAAAAAATTGAGGAAGTAAAGCCATGTCGTTCATAAAAAGATTAAATAATAAAGGGCCAAATACAGAACCTTGTGGTACGTCATAGGCTGCCAAAAAATTTGAGGAAGTAAAGCCGCAACAATAAACGAATTGTTTACGATCCTGAAGATATGATTCTAGTAAACCTATCAAATTGTCTGCAAATCCGATTTGTCTTAATTTAAAAATAAGTAATTTGTGATTAACTGAATCAAATGCTTTACGAAAATCGGTGTAAATAACATCTAATTGAATTTTATTAGCGAAATTTTTAAAAATGTGCTGGGTGAAATTCATCAAGTTAGTTACGGTTGATCGTTTTTCGACAAAGCCATGCTGGGAGTTTGTGATAATTTTTTTACATTGATACTGAACCTGTTTAGAAATAATGTACTTAAATATTTTTGCTATTGAATTTAAGCAGGAAATTGGGCGGTAGTTATTTATTTTATTTCTGTCACCTGATTTGAAAATAGTTTCATAATTAATTTATGCGATTATAATATTACGTAATTTACATTTATGTTATGCCATTTATATTAGATCACTTTAGAACTGAGAATAACGCCAAGTAATAAAGTGAGAATTGGGTCTTCACAATGGTTCAACAATTCTGGGTATCTTTGACATTTATTTTGATTCGCTGTTCTCCAAAATATGAAGCAATAGAAATATGTAGTATGAATTTAGGCGTGGATGAATGCCCAGGTGGTCGTCTGGTGTAGTGACGCCTACTTAGGAATACATAGTAATACTTGCATCCGGATCAGGATAGTTTTGATTTCGGATTCATATACATATATAAGGATATCCGGGTAATTGAATGTTAAGTTATGCGGATCTCGGATTCAGATTTCAGTAACGAATCTCAGATCCGGATTTGAGTAACGGATCTTACATCTAGATCTCAGGATCGAAATCTTAGACTCAGAGCAACGACCTCAAATCTAAACAATTAATTTTATGAGATAATTCTTACCTTCGGATCTGAAACATACATATGCATTTCTTTTAAACTATTTTTGTAAAAGTCTGTCACCAGATTCTGGTGGTAATATAAGCAATATGTCGTTTCAATATTAATCAAAAAATACGTTGCATTTCATTTAAAAACTAAGAACAAAAGAAATTGTGTGACTTAATTAAGATGGCGCAAAAGCAATACGCAAAGAAAAGTTGATGTATGAATTAAAAAATTGAAAACCCGAAATAAAACTTTATTTTAAAAAGTCAGTAATATAGATATATACGTATTTTTTGATAAATTCGGTAAGGTAATATGTCAATGTCTTCGTCTTTGATGTCAATAAAACATGTTTCATTCTTCAAACATCTTTTTACTTTTGTTTCGGCGCTCCCTTGTTTGTTTTTGATAAATCATCTATCTTTATTACGTGCATATTAGCCTCCAGACAGGTTTCTTTATATACTTCGGCAACCCCTTTTCGAAGGCACTCAAACGAAATTGATATTTTATCCTAATGCCTATAGCGATTTTATAGTCCTTTCTAACATGTTATTTTACTAAAAGCGAATGGTAATGAAAATGTGAAATTGTTTCTTTTGTAATGTTTTTCCACATTAGGAAAACGATCCTTGCGTGTTGTAAGCACATATGTTTTGCCATAATAAGTGTACCCAAGGGTTTGTATGATTTTATATATTGCTTGTCGAGTAAAGAACAAGTAATGAGAATTTAATTTTGTTAGAGTAATAATAAAAATCACAAAGAAAGTATAATTTAATTGGAATAATAAATACTACAATATTTTACTTATTTATATTTATTTACCAGTACCTACTTGAAATCTGTTATATGTACTTATATGGAATGCAATACTAATTTTCTATATTTTGATATATAGTTACTTACACACCTATTAATGTTTCAAATAATTAATTTAAATAAACTCCTAAATCAATAATCAAATTTTATTTTGCACGTTTTGAAACTTGTAAAATCGAATTTGAGTTTAATAAATATTGCTTATTTGCTGTGATAGGCATGGAATTGAATCAAAATTACAAATATTTGCATAACATTTAAACTGTCCGAATAATACCATTTAATTTAAATATTTGCACCTTTTATTCGTGATAAATTTGTATTATTACATCCGACGTGGGAAATTTTTCACTGTAGCCGAAGGCTTCTGTATATTACCGAGAGGCGAAGCCTCGAGGTGAGAAACAGCGCGAGGCTGTAATGAAACTCCCACCGAGATATGTATAGTATTTCAACTATCAAGTACGTTAGAAGAGCAAAAATCTAATGTTATTTCATGACATTTTTTTTAGGGTAGGAACCTTTGAGACAAATTTGGACAATGGGGTATCCCGGGCCTACTAATCCGTTATTATCGTAAAATTTCGGATGAATTCGGGTTAACTAGGCCTACTATTCATTGTTTTTGTTTGAATTCAAATCAAGAACTATAGCAACACTACTGTCATCCTAATAACATTGCAAAATGTTTCATGAAATAGATTGAAATAATATTTATTTTAAACATTTGTCATTATTTCTGTATTCATTAATAATTAATTTGTCAAGAGAAAGAAGATTTAATAGAAATAAATAAAAATATGTGCCTAATCCACACAATGTTGATGCAGATAACCCTAGAATTATTTTTTTGAGAAGAGAAGCATAACCAACTTGGGACAATGACGTCACAAATAATTTCAGATATTCAAAAATTCATATCTCGCTTACTAATTCGAATTTAAACACGTTTTTTATTTTATCAGAAAAAAACATATAAAACATAGGTAATACACCCCATTGTTCAGCAATGGTATAGTGGTATTTTTAGTTTGTTCGAAATTCAACTGCGGTTACGGTTCTTGTAGTAAGCAGTCGAACGCATTGTTATTCATAGTTATTATTATATCAAAATCATTTCAGGATAATCATAGGTTATTTTTGTTCGATACTATTTTTTTATACCATGGAAGGGTCGTCGTTTTTAATATCGTGCGTCTACGACAAAAGTTAGATTAGACTATACATTGCAACAAAAACCGTGCTCTGAGTACGGTTCCGGCGGTAACTAAAATTTACCACATTTCAATTACCGCGTTCAAAAGTAGTAACGGCAACCTTAAAATTTTTACCTATACCGTCGTGGTTCAATTTTCGAACATACTTTTATGAATGATTTTCTATACATTAACATAACCAATTAATAAAAGGTCAACAGAAATAAAGAAACAAGTTTCATAAGGCAATCAGTTAATGTATGAGTTTTACAAAGGAAGAGTGCGATAACAGGTAGGAAGATATTTTTTATTGTCAAAAAATTCGATGGTGAATTTTTAATGAATAATCACGTTTTAAAATCCCTAAAATACGAATTTACTATTTTTACGATGATGTCTGTATGTATTTGTGTGTGTGTGTGTGTGTGTGTGTGTGTGTGTGTGTGTGTGTGTGTGTGTGTGTAAGTGTGTGTATGTAACGATCGTTCGGGATCGTATAAGTCCAATACTACAATTCCAAAAAATATAATTCTTTCATATTCCTCTTCCGTCATATGAAGAGTTAATTAGATTTTGGTTACGATTGTTTAACCCGAAATACCCTAATTTGAAGATTTTAACAGTTTTTTCTTGAAAAACGCTGTTAAATATAAGGTTTGAACCTTTTATGTCGCGAATCTGGGGACCCGGGTTCGATCCCGACCGACGCCAAAAATTACATCGCATTTTAATGGCACAAAATTGACCCCTGTGGCGCACTCTCCACGGCAGCAATGAGTGCCCGTGAGGTGACGCCTGATAAGCGCCCACACGGTACAAATATTCCATCATTACCGATATCTGTATACGAAGCAGATTGGCACACCCAGCAATGGGTAATATGCCGTGATGAAATATTTATATTTATTTATTTTTATTTATAAATATTAAAGAATATGTTATTCTCTATTCGATTAAATTATATTTTTAAAAATTATAAAGAAATATCTTGCCACCTATGCTGCTAAAAGCTGTACCATATAAACAGAATATTCAAATATTACTAAATGACAAATGTCAATGTCAAATAAAATGTACATAATATCTTTATAAAATAATTTTACTAGAAATATAAAAACGTAAAATAGTTTAATATGGCAAAAACAAATCACATAAGGTAATACAACAGATTATAGCCACAAGCCTATTCAGTAGATTATTATGTTATAAATAAAATACTATATACCTATATTTTTATCTTCTACTTCATATTTTAAAAAACATACTGTTATTTTTAGTAGTTCAGTTCAGTACGAGGGAAGAACAGTTTATTTCTCCCCTAAAAAGAAAACGCCCATAGAATAGTTTGCAAAAAAATTTCTGTGCGAAATTTGTACAAAATACGTAGAATTGACGGAAGGTAATGTGCTGGCCGCATCACGACTTGTCAATAATATGATTTGGTATTTTTTTCAGGCAACGCTTCCCTCTAACTACACAGATGAAAATTCATTGTTGACTGACAGCAATTTGAGGTTATATGTCATTCATTTGTTAATTTTTAAAGCAGTCATAGCACCTCTGGAAACCAAAAAGCACCAAAACAGTGTGTTCATAGATCTTCTTAACAACGTGTTATCAGTGTGTTTATAGACTCATAAGGATGCCGAAATAGAAAATAATTATTTTATAAAATATTCGCACTAAAGGCCCTAGATTACTAAAGTAGCGTGATTCATTAGCCCTATGTTATGAACACGTAGAAGCCAAAATGGCGGTATGGCGTTTAAGATTTGTGGGGTTAAACTGAAGAGTATACCAAATTGCCCGGATGTTGTGTCAGATCTTTCAAAAGTAGGTCTGAAAAAGGTGTTAGATTATTTAGAATTCCAGCCGAAGAACAAAGACGAAAAATTTAGTTGAATTTTATAAATAGACGGGATTTAACCAATCGTGCAGTAGTTTATTTGGAAACATTAATTTGTAATGTTAATATACTTTATATATATTTAGCCGAAGTATGAAAGCACGTCATACATTTTAATTTCATTTATTAAAAATCCGTATTTAAATCTGTACAAATATTTCATATTTAATACAATCATATTCGGCGGCCATGTATTTAATCTGATTTTTACATGAGTTTTGTAGCTTTAGTTAATCCTTGAGTGGGCGCACTGGTGTAAATCACTGTCAAGCAAAACGATGATGGGGGTTCATAGAGTTATTTTCGTACGCTATACCGCTATACGTTTCAGTATTTTGCTAGATGTTTATGAGTGCTTGTTAGGTGTAATTGTTTCTTCGCATACCGCGCGCCTGATCATATAAGTAACATGTTTATTTATTTTTGGTAATTAACAGACTTTCCGTTTTTGGAATATATTAAATACGAAAAAATGTTGTGTAGTAATTTCCAGTAACCTAATTTTATTTTATCACATTGCATTCAGTTTTTCATAAAAAAAGTCAAATATTAGAAGCACTCTCAGACACAGACGAAGAAAATGATCCGGATGATTGGGAATGGATTGAAGATGATGAAAAAATTATTACCCAATAAGGCCATAATTCAAATTGAGAGCTGGAGTGCGAGCAGGATAAGGAGGATGAATAAACTAACGTAACTCGAATTCAGAGATGGAATTTGAACAAGTTCAACGAAGAACATTAAGTTTTTGTATATTATTTGTAGTATCTAAACAATTTGTAAGTAACAAAAGTTTAATTTGTTTATTTAATTTAGGTTCTGTTTATTTTGTGATAATTATATCTAAACAAAGTGTAATAAATGTTTAATAAGAATGTAAAAAAATATCATAATACGTAGTACCAAACAGATACTTTTACTATTGGTTGCATATTTGCACTGTGCGCCCGCTCTGGAAACATTTACTACCACGCCCGCTCGAGGTTTAATAAAAGGGATGAAAAACATAACGTAACGATACGTGATAACGTTTCATTTATTATTATTTTTTAATAACGTTATTATTAAACGTTAAGTAACCGTAACATATCGTAACAAATAACGTTTCACTATATAACGTTATCCAAGTTTATAAATTTTACAGATTTTTGTCGTTTGAAACAATAATTTCCTGATAATTTATATTATGTTTTATAATGAATAGATATCTCTAGTGGTCAAATTCAAATGTTGAAGACTATTTCTAGAATAAGATGAGTGTGCACGTTTTTTTAATATATAGTTTTTAATTTTAATTTTTAATGAATTTTTATTACATACGTATATATATACATACGAACATACATAAAATCACGCATGTCCCACTTAAACAGTTTGCCACGTTTGATGACGTGAGTCTTTTGATTCAATGAATAGCCTGTAGTATTGTTTATTTTTCTTGTAGTGTACTTTATGTCATTATCTTTCGAAGTAATAATCGGAAAACAATGTGTTATGCGTAACAAATAGGAAGAGATATAATAATTTGTCGTTTATTACAGATAAAGATAATAACGTAAAGAATACTACAAGAAAAACAAACTATAGCAACTAACATGACTTAATATTACATTAAACGTTAAAAATTAAAGAGTTAATGTTTAAAAGAAATATTGAATTGAATGATCTGTTTCAATTTTCATAAGTGAGAAAATAAAATATTTCACATTTGATACAAAATATATCAACGATACATATGAATCACGTAGATTTTCTACAAATATATATGTACATACTCGTATATCAAAATAGTGACGATCGTCCTTACAAACAATATGAGATATGTTATATTTGTAAGGGTCAATTTAAGACTTCTGCCTGATTTTGCACTGAATTAACAGAGCTTTCTTAATTTACAAGTTTTCTTGGTGATGAAAATGATAATGATGTCTGGAAGAACGCAAGGATCTTCACTGATTTAATAAGTTAATATTTATTTTCTTGTTTCTTTTTACTTCAAGCGAAATCAGATCCATTCCGTTAAACTATATTCTTTGATCTAGAATTCCAGCATTACAGTGATGGCATGCACACGAATTGCTGAAATTAATATTTATTTAATTGTAATAAGACTAACAATAATCGAGACGTTTTTAATGGTTAAGATTATTACTTGCCAATTAACAAATGTGTTAATTACAATTATTTCCGTTGATTGCATCTTATTAAATTGCAGAAATTCTAACTCAATTCCATGACATTTTGTTTTATATTAGTAATGTAAGTACTTATAATAAAATCATTTATAGAATATCATGTATTAGTAGGGGCCTCTAATAAACAACTTTGTACAGGTACATTAATGATACATATAAATAAACAATGAAGGGAAAAAATGTTTTGCCCATTGCGAAACATTTACTATGCTCCTTAAATACTTGACGTAGAAAAAGCTACAAAACTAGTAATTCTTAATATGATAATATATATTACATATAGTCAATAAAATTTTAAATATTATTTTTTGTAAGAATTACCTATTTATTTTCTAAGGCTATTGTATTATTTTTATTTAATATTTGTTTTATTTAAATTAAACCATGGTTAAAATATTCAAAATGTTTCACAAAATGCCAACTACAAATTCTCATTCAATAATGAGTTTATTACTTAAAAATATTAACAGCGTTTAAGTTTGAGCACAGTCAAACAATGTTTTGTTGTTTAAGTGTTCAATTTTAGAAAAATGTACTTACCTACTCGTTGATAATAACATTCTCTTAAAAGTTTTACTCTCGCCTCATTACATCAATCCGAAACTAAACTGGAATGACACCAATTCATTTACCTTTCAAACTTCAAACTGTAGCTCTCCACTCTAGCATTCCTGCTAAAACAATAACAATCATAATTGCATGTAGACGACCACACTCATTCATTCCCGCCAGGACCATCCGCGCCGCCATCTATTTACCTACTTGTCAGCTATTTTTAACTCTCCCTTCGCAACTCATTTTAAGCTTACTTGTCATGTGAATTTGCCTTGAAAAAATCTAACAACACCATTGTTCGCGGTACACACTTCACTGCACTTTACGAACAACAAAAAAGATTATGCAGGGTTTTTAAAGCCCACATTTGCTGGCTCTTTTGGCTTAACGCATTCATGGTGTATTGTTTGTGTAAACTTTTCAAATGGAATATATTGAGTTTGTAATCATACATAAAGCGAGATTCCCTCGCTTTTTGGGATGAGATTTTGTTGAGTAATCTGAAAATTAAATGAATATTTTTGTGGATATGTCTGTTTACTTTGGAGAGTGCATTTTGTAATTAAATGATGCAGCTGCGGGAATTGATATTTCTACAGAACTACAGGAATTATTTGTTTAAGCAATTAAAACCCTTTTAGATGTAACAGTATATTCAGGATTAGTTTAAATTGATATGAAATCAATATTTTTCAATTACGGAGTGCATACTATATTGTTTTATTTCATTACTTTTTTAATTAATTCAACACAAAACAAAATAATTTTTAATATACATCAGTCACTAGTGCACGTCCTTGTCTCTTGCCTACTTTATTTATACATACTCCATTGACTTTAAATACTTTAATACAGAGCAATATGTAGGTCGCGACCCATTCGTGGGCCGCGGAAGAATATTTGGGGGTCGTAGAATTCTGCAGAAATTCATGTGTATTATACAAGCCCAAACTCATAATAGTTCAGCCGGGCCGGTTTACATTTTCAACGAATTATGAAACCTATACAAATAGAAATTTCTACAAAATTCTTTCGGCTACTTTAAATATAGACTTAAAACTTTCAAAACTGTGAGCCAAATAACGGGCGATAATAGTTCGACCGGCATTTAAGGGTCATCTAGTCCAGACATAGATTCTACCCTTTACAAAAAAACTAGGTCCGCGCAGGCAAGTCGGAGAAAATACCGTTACGTACATAGGGACCTTAAGGCTTGTGTGAGATTTGAACGGAAACGTATTTCGATTCTGTCTTCATACTTATGTTGTAGTGACGTTGACGTCACAAATTTCGCGCCAAAACGTAAATAAACGTTTTATGCATGATTACACATTATTTAAAGAAAAGAAAAATAGTGAATTTGTAATTTTAAATTCTTAACAACATATTAAAAATCGGATGTGGCCAGCCCCGTACCCTCGCCATTTATTTTTTATTAATTCAAATACATAACTATGGGGTGTCGCGGCCGCGTGCTTGAGTGTTCGCGAATCTGAGAAACCGAGTTCGATCCCAACCGACGCCAAATATTTCGAATTTTAAATGGTACAACATTGACCCCTGTGACGATTATTAATTTGAAATGATTAATTTTTTGACAGTGACATTTATCTGTCAGTTGTCAGTACATACATTTGAGCTGAACTGTGTAACCATGGAGTTGTGTTTAAAGCATAGGTTCCGGGATTTAATTTTTATATATTATAAATTTATCCATAAAATATATAGAAAAAGTATTAATGCAGACCTGTAGAAAATTTAGTAATCTTTAATTTTTATTTTGAAGAAATAAGCTCAATTCAAGTAAAGTGCCATTTCCGGTTATCCTATTGACACCAAAATATAATGGCTTCTTTCCATATTAGAATGAGCTAGAAATACCGGGTTTTAAAATTTTCTGAATGATAGTATGAGTTAGAGCGCCCAGAGGATAAACACTCACACACACATATACACACACACATATACGCACACATATACAGTAAAAAAATTGAAAGATGTCCGATCAAGGCTGTTTTAGTTTTTATGAGGGTACATAAGATACTACTGTTATTTTATTATTATAAAAATATATGTTACAGTAAAAGCATTCAAAATTCAAAAATAAGTCAACTGGTAAGTTTATTAGCAAATGTAGAACCAAATATGTGAAAAATATGATATTGACACAATGTCAATGTCAGTGACTCCGACACAAAATAACGTTATTCGTACGGCTATGAATTAAGGTAATGTATCTGAATTAATAAATAAACTTACGTTACAGTGAAAGTACTATCCTCAACGAGCATCGTTTTAAAGTGGAATGTCCTAGCTTAGTCGAAACAATATGAATTTCTGAAAGACAAGCGTGTTATATCTATCCTTATCGCACAGCTTATAGCCTTTGCAAAGGAAAGAGATAAATGTTAATATGTTATTTCGTTCATGATACAGATAACCTTGATCGGACATCTTTCAAAAATTTTACTGTACACACACACAGTATATATATATTTATATATATATATATATATATATACTCACAGACATCACCGTGAAAATGTCAAAATCGGATTTTAGGGACCTTAAAACGTGGTTATTTACCAAAATATGCGATTTTTAGCACGATCCCAATACCTCCCTTACCAAGGGTAGCAGGAAGTTAAAATCTTATAATTAAAGAAAAAGTTTGGTTATGTTGTAAACAATTTTTATTTCTTTACTATTCAAAATAAAGCTTCCTTCAGAGCGGCGAAGATTTGAATTCAGATTTGGTTTACATATTCAGTAGATTCTAATGTTTGTCAGAACTTACGTCATTTTGTCCAAAAATGTGACTTATGCTACATTGACTTGACCCCCTTCCCTTTACTTACGCCAGAGTAACGTTGACGTCAGACATGAAAACATTTTTGACAAAATTTTAATAATCTTTTAGGCGTTATTAAGCATTAGACTAGAGTAAATGGGAAGTCGGTGTCACATGAACAAAATATGGATGCCTACAGGCCTACACCATAAATAATAATAATAATAATAATAATAATAATAATAATAATAATAATAATAATAATAATAATAATAATAATAATAATAATAATAATAATAATAATAATAATAATAATAATAATAATAATAATAATAATAATAATAATAATAATAATAATAATAATAATAATAATAATAATAATAACAATAATAATAATAAGTAAACTAAATACTACTCAGATTACACCTGAAAAATACAAATGGGTTTGTATATATTGTACAACCTGTATGAAATAAAGGATAATAATAATAATAATAATAATAATAATAATAATAATAATAACAACAATAATAATAATAATAATATTTATTCCAGAGACCAAAAAGCTACATATATTATAAATCCTATTAGTAAATCCACTCTTCTGATTCATATTCTTCGTCCTGAAAGTTCTACATAAATGGCGAGAAAATATCTAGCCGCGTCACCTATGGAATAGAAATGATCTAGTATATAACTTCACCTCGCGTAACTGGCGACGGCACCAGCTGCTCCGGCATTTTGTTTCAAACTGCCAATAGGTCTGCTTGTCGTAGCTTGTCTTCGTCCTTTTGTATACAGGATGTACGAGAGAAGGATGTTGTTCTTTGAAAGCAAACAGTATAGATAGCGACTGATTATGTACAGTGTATCTAAGAAGTTTTGTTTACAGGAATAATATTGGCATGTGGTCAGATTATATGTATAATGTCGTTATTGCTAAGAATTAAAAGTTCAATAATTTTAATTAGTATTAAATGTATTTTCTAGTTTGTTATTTTGCTGTAAATCTCACTTTGAAATTTTCTCATAGTTTAAAAACAGAAAATAACGGACAATACATACAATATTGTTTTTACCTTCCGTCACCTCTAGATCAGGAAGATATTGTCTGTGATCAAAAGATTCGGTGGCGAGTTTTCAATGAATAAGCAGGTTTTAGGGTCCCTACAATACGATTTTACTATTTTTACTATGATGTCTATATATATATATATATATATATATATATATATATATATATATATATATATATATATATATATATATATATATATATATATATATCCATATGCAAATTTGATTAGATTTTGGTTATAATTGGACAACCGAAAGTACCCTCATTTGAAGATTTTAACAGTTTTCTTTTGAAAAAACGCTGTTAAATATATATTTTTTTGAATTTAATGTTATTATAAACATTAAAGAATATTTTTGTCTATACGAATTGATTGCATTTTATACTTCATATTCAATAGATATAGAATTAAAAATTATAAAGAAATTTAATTTTATAAATCAGCCAGCTATGCTATAACCATGGAAACAGCTACTATATTAAGAAAATTCTAACTGATGTCAGTGTCAATGAAAAGAAAATGAATGTGGCAGATGTGAGGATGTTGAGATAGATGTTGGGAAAGACACAGAAAGATAGGATAAGGAATAAAAGAATAAGGGAAATGGCTCGAGTGATAGAAGTTTCTACAAAGATACCAGAGAGAGACGATTACATTGGTTTGAATATGTCATTAGGAGAGATGAAGAATATATTGGAAGAATGAATAGCTTAGTAATAGAAGGTAAACGAAACAGAGGAAGACCAAAGATAAGATGGAAGGACTGTATTTGAATTATCTGAAGAGAGAAAAAGAACTAAATGACAATAACACGCAAAACAGAAAAGAGTGGAAGAAGAAAATAAAACATAGGGACACGTAACGAATGGGAAAAGCTAAAGAAGAAGATGTCAGTGTCAAGTGCAATCTGCATAGTTTGTTTATGAAATAATTTTACTGGAAATATAGAATCTTTTCCATGAAAATTTATGTATGGAATTTGTACATAATACACAGGATTGACGGAATGTAATGTGCTGGTTACATCAGATTTTTTAATTTTGGAACAAAATCGTAAATATAAAACTTCTTCAGAATTGAAAACTACATAATATGAATTTAAATAAATTGCAATTTTTATTTATTTTCCGAAAAAATGTTGAATAAAATTTGTAATTTGTATGGTAATGTCCAACAAAGGAAACACAATGATTGGTTCCATGTCACTCTGAAATATTCTGTACATTACGAATTTTATTTATCCTTTATTTTCGTAAGATAAAAGAAAACTGCGATGTTTTTGTGTTTATAAAATTAAATGGGTAAGTAACTACAGCAAAATAAAAAATAACATTCTATTTCCGTTCCTTATATACTTAGATTTCAAATAGAAACCGGTATATTAAATCGAAAATTTGTGAGTTCAACCTATAAAAGTAATAAGGACAGTGATGAGAACAAACAAGAAACTGAAATACTGTTGTATTTCTTTCGAAAATAATATTTACATCGTTATGTATGAGTATGGCAAAAAATTTATGAAAGAAATCAAATTTAAAAATAAAATTTTATCTTCCCTGGTAGGTATATTGACCTACATATGACTTAGAAATTTTGTTTCAAAATAAATATTTACACAATTTCAAACAACAATATACGATTTAAATCTCCCAAAAGGTTCAACCGAATATACTGCAAAAAATGTCAATAATTTTGAACATTGCAAACATTTCAGAATCCATTTCAAACAAACATTTCTCTAAACATTTGTTTTGTTTTGTTTAACCCTTCAATAAACAAAACCTTGCGAAATGACAAAACTAAATCAAGTAGAACTCCCAGGGCGAAATCTCGAGTAAAACGCAATTAGTGAAAGGTTTCATACGGACACAGCGTCCGTATGTGTCCATGCAGAGTAAATAGACTCGGTGGTGAAGTTTTCACGGGAGAGGGATTTAATAATGGACATTGAGAGATGTTTAATAAAGACGAGAAATGTCAGATATGTAGGAATGATAACGAATACGTGTGAAGCGATGTGTAGATGGTTTGTAATTGTATCATATACATAGTTTTTTCTTTATCTTATTTTTGTGAATAAGTACATTTTGAAGGCACTGAATTCTGTTTTTATCCAAAGAGGAGTAAATTATTTTTTTTCTTATAATGGGGTCCTCCACTATTTATTTTTTATATTTTTTTATGAAACTTTGTAGTTTTAGAAAATCTTTATTCTTATTGGTTAAACTGTAATACATATTTTTTTTAATACTCTTTGACGTAGATATAAAGTGGACCGCTAATAATTGGAGTCACATTAATTGAATTTTTTTTTTATAAAAATATGTATATATATATATATATATATATATATATATATATATATATTATAAAGTAACTCTGGTGGGCAATAATTAAAAATATGCGTGGATAATAATCAATTTAATCAAATAATTAATAAAACACTACGTATATATAGTCCAAATTTAGGTTCAACTGAACCTGAGCTTAATTTAAAAATTGTACAAGTAATTTACGTTGGTAATAGAAATATATATCAAATGTTAAATATCATTGTAAATAACAATACACAAATTTCATTATTTGTGATTATGTGAATAAATAATAGGTATATTGTGTTAAATAGTTGTCAATTAGTCAAACATGGTAAACGACGAAACGCAAATAAAATCACAGAATGGACAATTCGCTTGCATAAACGAGGTAGAGACAGACCGTGCTATAGATGGGAGAAAGACTTACGTTATGCGGTAGGAATAACGTGGAAAAGAAGGACAAGAGACAGAAAAAAGTGGGAAAATTGGAAGAGTCTGTTTAACAATAGATTGTTTTAAAAATTATCAAATTATAGAATATTTGAAATGTTTGTCTTGTCATCTACCTATGTTATGTTTTATACTACAATTGTTAAATAAATGGTATTATTATCATTATTATAAAACAGGATTTAGCAGCTTTAGATATTGTCGAAATCGAACAATAATTTTTTATCATTCTATTTTGTAGTGATTTTCTCCGTATTTGTACTTTTTCGAGCACTTTTAGTTTCTAAAATATTTATTATTTCTACCATACGTATCTTCATAGAAAGTAAAAAATTCAGTAAATTGTCCACACTGAATAATTCAACTTAAGCTAAGGCTGAGCTGCGAAAATTGTATAAATTCGATACATAAATTTTCTTGCAAAAAGATTCTAAATTTCCAGTAAAATTATTTCATAAACAAATTGCATTTGACAATGACATCTTCTTCTTTAGCTTTTCCCATTCGTTAGGGGTCGCTATTTTATATATTCTTCTTCCACTCATTTCTGTTTTGCGTGTCGTTCTCGTTCAGTTTCTTTTCTCTCAAGTCTCCCGCAATACAGTCCTTGCATCTTATTTTTGGTCTTCCTATGTTTCTTCAACCTTCTATTACTAAGATATTCATCCTTCTTCCAATATATTCTTCATATCTCCTCATGACATGTTCAAACCAATGTAATCGTCTCTCTTGTATCTTTTTAGAAACTTGTAACACAGAGTTATTTCCTTACCGTATCTTACCGTGTCTTCCCCAACATCTACTTGAACATCCCACCCACATTCATTTACTTTAAAATGCAATCATATCGTATAGAGATAATATATTCTTTAAATTATAATAACGTTAAATGTCAATAAATCATATTTAACTGTTAAATCTTCAAATGAGGCTATTTCCGGTTCACCAATTATAACCAAAATCTAATCACTTGGTCTTCTGGATACGAAAAAATTATAAGTTTTGGAATCGTGGTATTGAAGTTATGCGATTCGAAACTTTCGTCACGCACACAGATACACACATATACACACACACACACACACACACACACACACACACACACACACACACACATACACACACACATACATACAGACATCATCGTAAAAATGGTAAAATCGTATTATAGGGACCCTAAAACAAGCTTATTCACTAAAAACTCATCATTGAATTTTTTGACCAAAGACAATACCTTCCTTACCTAAAGGTGACGGAAGGGAAAAAGCGATGGCAGAAGGTTTGAAAGTAGTGAGAATTTGGAATAGAGTAAATGTGTGACGTAGATATAGAGATGAGGATATGGTGTTAAAAACTCGATTATTTAACAAAAAACTCATAGCTTTTTTTAAACCTTGATGCTCTTTAACATTATAAATGACCCATGTTCTAATCTGATATTTCGGTGGAGGACCCCATTAGTACAATCTATACTTCTGATCGGCAAGCATCTTGGGCGTTGTTTATACCCAAACAAAAATACTTTTTTACCTCCTGCTTGGTAAGGGAGGTGTAGGGATCTTGCTAGAGATCGCATATCGAAAATTTGGTAAATGACCACATTTTAAGGTCCCTACAATCCAATTTTAACATTTTCACTATGATGTTTGTCTGTATGTGTGTATGTGTGTGTGTGGATTCTCTTTACGCTCTAACTCAAATACTATCGTTCAGAAAATTTTGAAACCTTGTATTTCTATCTTACTCTTATATGGAAAGATGTCATTAGATTTTTCAAAATAGTTTTTCTTCGAAAAATACCTTTAAATGTTATTTTTTCGAGAATTATTTTATATAATAATTAAAGATTATTAAATTTTCTACAGGTTTGCATTAATACTGTTTCTATATATTTTATGGATAAATTTATAAAACTATCTATAATTTTAATCCCGGAGCCTACGCTTTAAACACAACTCATACACATGGTCACACGATTCAGATATCAAATGGTTGTAACTGACATATATAAACTAATCATTCCAAATAATAATATTAACGTTTAAAAAGAAAATAGTAAATGGAACAATAATTATATGGAAAAGAACTTAATACAGGTAAGATAATAAAAAAATATATCATCACGGCATACTACCCATTGATGGGTGAGCCAATCTGCTTTGTACGCAGATGTCGGTAATAATGATGACATATTTGTTCCGTGCAGGCGTTTACCTGTCACTTCACGCGAATTTTGGAAACAGGTTCAATTCCGACCGACGCCAAATATTTTAGAATTTTAAATTGCACAAAATTGACCCCTGCGGTGCACTCTCCACGCCAGCAATGAATATAGGTAAGTATATAAATAAACATATCATCACGGCATATTACCCATTGCTGGGTCTGCCAATCTGCTTTGTACACAGATTTCGGTAACTATGATGACATATTTGCACCGTGCGGGCGTTTACTAGGTGTCACCTCATGAGCACTTATTGCTGGCGCGGAGATTGCACCACATGGGTCTTTTTTGTGCCATTTAAAATTCGAAATATTTGGCGTCGGTCGGGATCGAACACGGTATTTAAATTTAATTTAATTTTAAGTATTTACAAGAATAAAAATTAAAATAAACGGAAGGTATTGTGTGGCCACATCAGATTTTTATTTTTAATAATTTGATATTTACCTCTTATTATGCACTTGTTTTTTTAACTAATCATATTATTTAGGAATGAATGTATTTTACATCATTTTGTTTATATAAAGATCGCTACTACCATATTTTAACATTTTCAAAATAGACTCAAGGCATTTAACTTGTATACGAACCCAGATCAGTAGCCTAGGCCTATTTATAAAAAAAAAAAATCGTGACGGTAAGTGTACGGCTTTTTATAAATTGTATAGTGCCATAATGCATTATGAATTTGAAAATAAATAAATGGAAACAAAATAAAAATACCTATTTTTTATTTATTTTATATACCTTCATAATAACACAATTAAAAATTTTCATGTAAACTGGTGACGCTGACGGTTCAAAAAAGGACGCAACTGGTGTTTGTAATTGAAGTGACATTTACACTGAAATTTGGTAATCCCAAACGCATGTAATTTTTCTCGTTATACATAAGCCGCAGTGACGCTGATGCTGACGCGACAAAACAATTATTTTATCCGTTATTAAGAACAATTTAAAAAAACAAATAATTAGAAAAATTTTGCTTTTAAATTTTTAGTAACATAAAAAAAACTGATGTGGTCAGCACATGAGCTCCAGCCAATTTCATGTTTAAAATAGCAATGAGCTTTAAGTAAAGTATCACTTCCGGTTGATCGTTTGTAAACAAAATCTAATTTGTTGTTCCAATAAATAGAAGTCTGTAATACGAAATTTTGGGTTATGGTCTTCAAGCAAATTATCTCTTCCGGTTACTCGAAATCTAATCAACTTTTTATATGTATTCAGAAAGCTTAAATACGGAAGTTATCGTGGAAGAAAAAAATCGTCACACCACACACACACACACATATATATATATATATATATATATATATATATATATATATATATATATATATATATATATATATATATCACACCAAAAAATTTTAGAGTGGTAAAGTTACCAAACGGAGTGGTAATTGTAGTCAATGTAAAAATCAACACCAGAATTAGTAAATGTTTATTTTTGGTAAAATTTTGATTCTGGTAAAATATGAAGCGTGTAAAAATATTTCGTACTACACTTAATTGTGTGAAACAAAGTAATTTTACACCATATTCATAATTTTCTCCAAATTTAGTGTATACTATAAAATGTACACTAAAATGATAAGATTATTTTCCCAGTTTTACACATGAATTGGTAATTTTATAAAACGTAATTAATTTTACACTGTAAAGTGTATTTTTACACATTGATGTGTAAAGATATCGCTTCCATCTCAACCGTATTGCTTTTCACACGTGTCAGTGTTTACAAACAAGCGAGATCATTCTTGTTCGTTGCTTCGTTGTTAGTTAAGGTCGTCGTCATCAGTAACTTTTCTCCTGTTGTGCTGTTCATATTCATGAAAAAAGGCGTAATAACCCCAACAGAAATACTAATTAGTACTACATAAAGATACATGTTCATATTTGTGTGATAAGAAGTAAAACAATGTTGCCCTTCAAATTAAATAATAACAATCATGTTAAATGGGCAGTGATAAAAGAAAATGCCGACTACCAGGATATTGTAACATTGGGTAAGTAAGCGACACAATCTACGTTATTTTATTAATGGAGTATTATAAAACTTAATTAATAAATAATACTATGTTTTGGATTGAATATACAACTTAAAATTTAATTAGATTGCTTAACGCATAATTATCAATATTTTTTAATGTTTTTTAAATTTTTATAATTCAACATTTTCCAATTACTGATTTCGTTTATAGCACAAAAATGTTTCCGAATTTAGGAGAAGAAATATATTTCTTCGATAATGAAGGAGTCCAATTAGAAGAAGACAGTTTGTATTTATATATTGCCGCAAATAAAAATTGTACAAATAATGTAGCAAATATAAATGATGTACCACATTTTGAAAAAATAATTAATATTATTAGTATAGAAAATGTTCTTTTCTGTATTACCATACCCTGGAAAACTGAATCGTTTGATGATAATTTATATGGGTATATTGTGTCTAACAATAGTGAAAAAATAAATTTAGTTGATTTTCAACTCTTAATTTATAAAGAACCAGTAGAATTGTCTACACTTGACAATAAATGTTATATCATTCCAAAGAATATTTATTTAAGTTCTGTTATGTAAATGATTACATTTAAATAAATTTCTTGAGTATATTACATTTGTTTATTATTAGTATCCCTACCCTATTGCGTGTATAAATATACCTAATACGGTGTAAACCATGTTGAAATTTTACACCATTGCGTGTGCATTATACGGTATAATAATATATTTATTACACTAAAACTGGTATAAATATTTTGAAAATACACGTTTCAGATTATTTTTTCATAAAAACAGTGTAAAATGATACACATCATTGTGTAACGTATATTATGCCGTCTAAAATTGTACACCATATCTTGTAATATTTTACACTGTTATTTTGCTTATTTCAGTGTATGGATGAAACATCAAAACTGGTAAAATTAAGTTAAATCCGGTGTACTATAAACACTATAATGTGAAATTGTACCAAAAATTATGTGTAATATATTTTACCAGACTCCGGAGTAGAGTTTTACCAAAAGCTGTAGAGGTAATTTTTTCACCAGTGGGTGTGGACCTATATAGACCAACTTTAGTGTTAAATTTTACACGAAATATATATGTATATATACAGACGCGCACACGCTCACTCACACACCCACAGACACACACACGCATACACACACCCACAAACACACAAAGATACACAGACATCATTGTAAAAATAGTAAAAACGTGTTGTGGAGAACATAATTCATGCTTATTCAGTGAAAACTTACTATAGAATTTTTGGACCGAAAACATTACCTCTCTTACCTACGGTATGACGGGACGTAATCAAAACACAAATTTATATGTTAATTTCATATTATTCATCATCATCGGGTGACATTGGCTTTTATTCAAAATAATATATTTTTTATATAGGTATTTTATTTGCTGAAATTTAATAAACTTATGGCATATAACGTTTCAAATATCTTCCACTTATATTTTATTTTGTTAAAAAGAAAATATATTACATATATCTTTTCATTTTACATAAACAATAAAATATATTAGATATCATATTTTGTTATTTATCACTAGATACATAATTATCTATTTATACTATTAATAAAAATTGCCGATAATTTCCTTCATTTATTATTTATCTCGTAACTAAATATAATGAAATTAAGGCGGCTGGATAAACATAATGTGGATCCAGAGTCATACATATTTTGTATTGTATACATTATTGTAAGATTTACAACAATATGAAGTACACGCCACTTCATTTTCAATAGGCAAGGTAATTATGGAGCGTGATATATAATATTAACATTGATGTGAAAATTGAATGCTAAATAACATGTCAAAGTTATTTATCCGTATTACGGGTAATGAATATTAATAATATAACTTATTATCATAATTATGATAATCAGTTAAGTGGAAAATCTATTCTTAGTAATATATGTACATATAATTTGATAAATGTTTCATTTAAGTATATATTAACTTCTTTTCTACTTCTATCATTTTAACATCTTTAGATTTCTAATATAACTAATTTAAATTTATGTATCAATATTTTTAAATACATTTGTAGTTTGCGTAAAATTTAAAACTCTTTAGTTTTGTGTAGTATAATAATGATTATGATGATGGTGACGATAATGGAACATCATCGTTGTGGCAAAGGCGAACAAATAAAATAATTATATTTTCAAATATGGATCACATTTTAAAAAATGTAATTATGTCATTTGTATTTGTTCTCGCGTAAAATGAATTTATGACTACGCAAGTAGAATAAATTCAACCCAGTCTAATGCTTTTAATTCAATTAGTAGTTTGCGTGCAGCTAATAACGTTTTCTGCATATTCCTATATCATATAAATGGCGTTCGTATTACCGTAATGCACTCTTCTTTTTTTTCCTTCATTTGTTTTCTTGCAGATGGCACTTCATGGAGTCACCGCCTACTTTTCCGCCAACGAAGTACAAAATCCTTAGATGGGAGGAGTTGGATACTTGATATAAGTTGATAATAATTTTTAAAACGCAGTGGAAGTTAAACTTGGAGTGAAAATTTGAGAATAAAAGAGATTTATTAAATATCCAGATATTGCATAATTTTTTTTCTTTGTTCTGGCAGAGAGAGAAATAATGCAAATGCGAAGTATCATATTTACAATAATGATTATAAATACAATATTTATGGGTTGAGGAATTTTAGGTTCACTCATGGTATTATTCTTTAATGCATAAGCATAATTGAATAAAATTATAATCAAAAGATTAAATTTGTAAAATATCACTGGAATATCGGGTGTTATACGAAAAACGAGCAATAGACATTTAAGATGCGAAAATATGTTTCTTTTATGCAAAAAATCTCGATGTGGACACCACACGACTTCCTTGTACGATTATTAAACTATACATATTTTTTTAATAAATAAATTACAAAATATTAATTTTAACTTCAAAACAGTAAGATATATAGCGACCATAAAGGGAGTTTTTAAAGAGAGTTTTGATTACAACAAAGAAATATTTGATTACAACAATGAATATGACTAATTTCACAATAAAAATATAATATTTGTTATTGTACGAATCATAAAATTGCACGTATTTAACGTAATTTGACATGAACATTTTTTTAATTTTTTTTTGTCCTAATCCATAGCAAGCTTTATTACAAAAACAAAAAAGTATATAATTTTTTAATTTACATATCTCGCTTATACAAAAGGCTAATTTAATAATACTTGATGTGCTAGACGCAGAAATTAATTCTCTAAAACTTTTATTTGAAGCATTTATTTCTAAAATCAAAATAAAATCATTTTATTCAAGAAAAACTGTTAACAACTTCAAGTAATGTACCACTTCCGGTTAGCCTATTTTAACCAAAATCTATTATGTTATTTCGATTGACATAAAAGTCTTGTATACCAAATTTGAAAAGTTTTGGATTATATTTTACAACAGTTTTTCATTAAAATCTATTATAGGCTTCATGTAAAGTGCCACTTCTGGAAATTGTGTAATAACCAGAAAGGGAGGTACACAACTAGATGTTATAACAGTCCTAAATACAAAATTTCAACTTTCTACGGCTTACCGTTTTTGAGTTATGCGAGATACGTACGAACGTACGTACGTACGGACGTACGTACGTACAGACGTCACGACGCAATTAGTCAAAATGGATTCAGGGATGATCAAAATGGATATTTCCGCTGAAATCTGATAACCGAAATTTTTCGCGATTACAATACTTCCTTTACTTACGTACAAGGAAGTAAAAATGACCTGACAGGCTTTGCATTTGTTTCTATTGGTTCAAATATTTAGCACCGTTGCTAAGACTTTACAACATCCTAACAAAATTGGCGTGATTGTCTAAAACTAATAGGTCACTTTTGCGCATGTTAAAATTTGAGGCACGATTTTCGGTTTACACCCGGTATAATATTTTAAATGAAAAGATTCTATGAATGTTGCATATATAGGTAAAAGTGTCATAAAATTCCAGACGTGATTGAAATGTGAAATTACAGAAAGAACAAAATTTATAAACAAAGGGATATAGGTATTCTGGAGTCTGAACCTCAGAGTTGTAATTGGTCTGTAATATATTTCGAATAATTAAAATTACTTGTAATATTTGTAAATTTAATGTTATTAACCTTTTTGATTAAGCGTGAGGATATTGCACAGTACATAAAATTATAATTTGAGATTCAATTCAATCCATTTCGATTCAGAACAATTAGTCAGTTTTTGATTAGATTCAAGCCAGCTGAAGACCTTAGAACTTCAAGGATAGTCCACCCCTATAGGTATGATAAATCGAAATACGGTGCTAAATACGTTCGTTTATTATAATTTCATTTACTTTAATGTTAACTCATAACCTATTGCCGCAATTTTGTTACACTTATAGGATGTAAATATTAATATAATTGTAGTTAATTTAATTATTAAAATGTATTATTTCAAGAAGGGCGGCTTTATACCGTTTGTTAAAAAATCTGATGTGGCCAGCACAACACCTTCCGTCAATCCTGTGTATTATGTACAAATTCCATACATAAATTTTCTTGCAAAAGATTATAAATTTTTGGTATTGTTACGGTCTAAAATTGACTCTAGAACATTTTGCTCCAATATATTATTGCCCTAGATATACGTACCTTCCTGTCGTCTAAATCTAGTTTCCCTTGTCGTATTGTTCCTATTACTCTGTTCAGCATTCGTGTATCTTTGTATATTTATAGTGTTTCATCCAATGAATTCTTTCTGCTGCTTCTCGTCTCCGTTTTTCTTTTTTGGTTGTAATTATACTTCAAGTGTTCCTATAGTGTCATTTATGTAAAATATGTTTCACTTCGAATCTGTAACTTACCTAAATCCCTTTTCTGGCTATTTTCGCCCTATTTTCTAAATGTATTCAATATATTATTCTTTGGCGATCATACGAGGTTAAATTATTATTTACTTGTTGGACATGTTACTATATTTGTCGAGTTTACCAGTGGCGTGGAGCTTCATTTTTTTTCTTCACTGTATTTCTTCTTTTTATTTTGTTGTATTAAGCGCCCTCTTGTTCCGGCAAAACTTTGGGGTGCCGGAAGAAGTTTTCAACCTGGAGGACTCGAGTATCTCACGCGGTGTGGACCGCACGTACTTTTTTTTACGAGCGCATTTTGGCACATGGCTGCTGTTCGACGTAGATTTTTGGTATAGTTTTTTTGTGTGTTGACGTAAAGTAGAGTGCTCGATTGTTGTCGTTTAGAGCCAATATTTGTTGGTGTCGCTATTGTGCGGATTTTGACAACGTCGGGGTGCTTTTGTTGACTGACCAGTGTTGGTGCCTTTCGGTGGTGTTTTTCGTGTGTGATCACGAGCACTGCATTTGGTTCCTGGAAGTCATCTCGCCATGGGCGGATTTGGCCACTCTACCGTGACGTCATTCATTGTTTGGGACATCTACCACCGGGAGTTCTATCCGTCGACATCGCCTGACTCTGTAGCCCTACTGCACTGTGCGTGCTTCGTGAGATAAGTACTGTATTCTGTTTTTAACATCGTCTTTCTGGTTATGCTTATTGTTGCGAGGAAGACCTAGAGTATATTTTAAATTTAGTGTGGCCTTGGAGGACTGTTAGTCCTTACTGTTAAGTTTTATTTGACGCCTCCTTATTGTTGTTTTAGTGATATCATTGTTTTGTGTTATTTAGAATTTATTGAAGTTTTGTAGAGCGTCATTTATGGTTGAGTATTTTAGAGTTTAACTATCAATTGGTGCCCTCAGCTCAAGTTTTTTTTTAATGTTTTATTTAACTGCAGTACCCATTGTAGTAACTTGTAATCTCGCGACGTCTACCGCGTCAACTGGCATGTTTGCCCACTTTATGAAATGGATCCACTTCGCATTGTTGTAGCTGTATTGTTGGTAGTCGAAACTGGGTTATGAGTTCAGGGTGTCACATTACCTTATACTTTAATTAATTATTCAATTCTACATTGTTGTACACTTCATAATTTCTTATCAACTTTGTTCGTGCCTTCAGCACGTTTTAGCCTGCTTTTATTAAACTCTGTTTTACAAAATAATTAATTTCTTTTTGTTAACAACCCTCAGTCGTTTACAGGGACACACTAAATTACGGTAGGTACCATCACCTTTATATATCGTTGCCACCGTCCTTTTCGTAATTCTCCGGTTAAGAATTACGTGGCGCCCATTCAACCCCTTTCGGGGGTTGTCCACTTCATTTCAACCCGCTCCCGTCTCCACTGCTTAAAAGCTGGCGGCCGCACACCAAACCAGCTAGGGTGCGTAAGTGCATTCCAATCGCTCACGCAGCGGTTTGGTACGTCACAGTATTATGTGATTCCCTTTCTCGGCAACTGTATTCCATACTCCTGATAACAAACAAACCACATGAAATAAGAAAATTATGAAATTTTGATTGAAAAATTATAACACTTGTCAGTTATGGACATAATTAATTGCTGTCATTTTGACACGGGTCAATGTCATTTTACTGCACGCGCCCCATAAATAAATTTTCTTGCAAAAGATCCTATATTTCCAGTAAAGTTATTTCATTAACAAACTATGCAAATTGCATTTGACACTGACATCTTCTTCTTCTTCTTTAGTTTTTCCCATTCGTTAGGAGGTCGCTATTTTTTATTTTCTTCTTCCACTCATTTTTGTTTTCCGTGTCGTCCTCATTCAGTTCCTTTTCTCTCAAGTCTTCTACAATACAGTCTTTTCATCTTATATTTGGTCTTCCTATGTTTCTTCCACCTTCTATTAATATATTCATCTCTCCTCATGACATGTTCAAACCAATATGTAATCGTCTCTCTTATATCTAGAAACTTCTAACACTAGAGTTACTTCCCTTATTCTTTCATTGATTTCATTTTATTGATACTGACATCTGTCAATTTGAATTACCTGAATATATTAGCAGTTTCCATGGTTAAGTTAGCATAGCTGGCTGAATTATGAAATTTATATAAAATTTATTATCGTTATCCTTCTTTAACTCTATATCTGTTGAATATCAAATATAAAATGCAATCAAATCGTATAGACAATAATATATTCTTTAAGTTATAATAACATATAACTGATTTTTTCAAGAAAAACTGTTAAAATCTTCAAATGAGGGTACTTCCGGTTGACCAATTATAACCAAAATCTAAACAGGTCTGCATATGGTTGTAAGGAAGAGGAATACGCAAGAATTGTAATTTTTGGAATTCTAGTATTGGAGATATCGTGCCCGAAAACGCGGTCACACACACACACACACACACATACATACACACACATACACACACACACGCACACACGAACACACACACACACACACGAACACACACACACACACATACAGACATCATCGTAAAAATAGTAAAATCGTATTGTAAAGACCCTAAAACGTGCTTATTCAATGAAAACTCACCACCGAATTTTTTGACCAAAGACAATACCTTCCTTACCTAGAGGTGACGGAAGGTAAAAAGGGTAATTTTTTCAGGTTATATATATTTTGATGTTCTGATTCTCAATGAAAAAGATTTTTTTAGACAGTTGTTATATAAATAGTTGCTTTATGTATCCTTTGGCAACCGTAAAATATCACTTTTATTTTGACATCTGCCAAAGACTATTTTACGGCTGCATTTACTTTACGGCCGCTTTTACTTCACGGCCGCATTTACTTCACGAATTGAATAGTAAAACGTTTGTTGAAATAGCAGTGTTGTATTACAAGCAGCCTCATAAATTTTAAGCAGGTGTAATGGCTGAAAAGTTCTCTTTTAGCCTCATCTAATTTGATGACCTCGGCTTTTGCCTCGGCCGCAAATTTCAGATTGGGCTTAAAAGGATCACTTTTATAACCTTGATATATAAATAATTATTTTCAAAAATCGAAAAATTGTTTCATATTTTTCATTTAATTCTTTTTTAGTGTGCCACTGCTGGCATCAAATTTTTATTGAAAATAATGAATTATCTAAACAAGTAACCGACGTTAAATACGACAAATTAATTCGTAATTATTTCTTATTCAACGTCTGTTACGTAATTCCGTAATTCATTATTCGTAATAAAATTTCATGTAGGCAGTGGCGCAGTAAAAAATAATTAAATGAAAAAATTAGAAATAATTTTCCGAATTTCGAAAAAATAAAAAATGTAAATTTACAGATCTGTAAGACATGATTTTGAACAGAATACGGTCATTAATTGTTGTGAGTTATATGTTGCACTGCTAAATATCAGTATCGTGTCAATAGTAGCATGTTTACATAATTATGTATAAAATGGTAGAACCACATTTTGTAGAGTAAAAATAAATGCAATCCACAGAATTTGTAATATTCTATTATACAATAACCATAGAGAAAAAAGTACAATCCAAACAGATTTTATTTGAAAAACATTTGTTTTAAAATAACCTTAAGACATGAGAATGGAACCGACATATTTGAATTTACATATGGTTCAATTATTAATAAATAAATGATATAACCATATGAAACATAATGGTCTGTATTCTCTAGTGGTTTTTGAATAAAGCATTGTATTTTGTTCAGTTTAGAGTATAACCCACTAGGAATTTTACGGATTTGTATAACAGGCACTAAAAGTTAACATAAAGCAAGTCATATATCATTTTTATATCACTTATTCATAATTTGAAATAAAATACAAAAAATATTGCGTGGTGTAAGAGGCCATATTTCAGCGCTGGCTGCTTAGCATTCAAAAGACGTCAAAATTTAAAATTGTATTTCAGATTTTGCAGAACGGATGTATCTTCTTTAAATCTCGTGTAAAAAGTTTTCCTCTTGCTAACAAATATCCGTGCCGCGCGTTCTGTTCTTCGTGTTGACAACTGACGATGAAAAATACGCGGGAAAATTTGACACTAATTCTCCTTTTATTCTGGTACAAAAATTTCACATTGACGGTATTTCTAAAATCATATGTTGTCATCATTAATCATTGTGCGCGTGTGAATTTACTTTAAAAAATGGAAAAATGAATACTAAATCTTAACAAAAACCCGGTCGTGTAGATGTCCTCCGAGATATATGATGCTTTCCCACAGTGTCATCTTGTTAGCAAATTTAAATGAATTCTGTATTTTGTTCCACGTTCCGTGAAATTGGAATACGAATGAATATTTGCCACGATACTATGTACGTATACGCTAACCTAGATATTTAAATTAGAAAAAATAAAAATACTCGTTTTAATCTGGATGAGGTAAAGATAATCTATTTTTTTTTCTTCAAATATATACATATATTCACTTCATTTTCCACAATGTGGATTGCACAAAACTAAAATTCATGCATTCATACAATAATCAGACTTTGCTATCTATTCGATCCAAACACACATATCTTGCACATTCATATTCATACAAACCTTTCTAGCGTTCTAGTATTATCATTCTTTCGTAAACATTCCTCCTAAACATACCAAATTTTACCAAATTAGTTAATAATATTTCGCATAGGTATATTATGATAATATACCTATGTGATGCGAAATATACTCACATATCTACTCCACTGAACAGTGCCGCTCCGTGAGTAAAAGGCGCCTTTATGTAAATATCCTAACTTAGTTGAAATACGAACGAATTTTTGAAAGACAAGTGTGTTATATATATAAAAAAAAATGTTCACTACTATCACCTTGTTGTGTAAATTGTATATTAATTTTTTCTTTACGAATAAGAGCAATTTATAAAAATTTACTATTATTTGTCTTGAAATGGCGCCCGTTATAGACGGCGCATTTGTGCGGAGCACAACCTGCCCACCCGCATGGAGCGGCCATGCCACTGAAATATCTCATTTCCGTGGCAGTCACTCTCCTTTTATCTTTTTTTCATGTATCTACGAGCCCAAACTCATAATAGTTCGGCCGATATACATATGTATGCAACACAGTAGCAAACATCAAAGAAGACGCACGCACGCCATTATACACTTAAGTAGATACGTTTAGGTTTTTAATAAACATACATTTAAATGGTGCATCAGAAGCGCACCATTGCAATTTCAATGTTAATTTTAAAATGTTCAAATATTATCTCTCCTAATTATTTTTTAGCTATACAGAAAAAGTTTTTTTGCAGAAAAAATAATACTAAAGTTTTAGGAATCTATTATTTTAAATTTATGGCTTTTGGTGCTCCAGTAAACTTAATTCATAAACGTGGTAAAATGGATTTAATCTGCGATTAATTCAAAAAATTTGATGTGACCAGCACAATACCTTCCGTCAATCCTGTGCATAAGGTTTTTTGCAAAAGATTCTAAATTTCTAGTAAAATTATTTCATAAGCAAACTATGCAAATTGCACTTGACACTGACATCTTCTTCTTCTTTAGCTTTTCCCATTTGTTAAGGGTCGCTATTTAATATTTTCTTCTTCCACTCATTTCTTTTTGCGTATCGTTCTCAAGTCTTCCGTATTACAGTCCTTTCATCTTATCTCTGGTTTTCTCTGTTTCTTTAACCTTCTATTACTAAGATATTCATTCTTCTTCTAACATATTGTTTATCTCTCCTCGTGACATGTTCAAACCAATGTAATCGTTTCTCTTGTATCTTTCTAAAAACTTCCAACGCTAGAATTATTTCCCATATTCTTTCATTCCTTACTGTATCATTCCGTCTCTTCCTCAACATCTATCTCAACTTCCTCATCTCTGTCACATTCATTTATTTTTCATTGATGCTGACATCTGTCAATTTGAATTATCTGAATATATTAGCAATTTCCATGGTTAACATAGCTGGATAATTTATGAAATTTAATATCTTTATAATTCTTTAACTCTATATCTATTGAATATGAAGTATAAAATGAAATCAAATCGTATAAGAATAATATATTCTTTAAGTTATAATAAGGTTAAATGTCAATAAATGATATTTAACTGCGATTTTTCAAGAAAAACTATTAAAATCTTCAAATGAGGGTACTTCCGGCTGACCAAAGTCTAATCACCACTTCTTCTGGATAGAAACTTGAGGAATACGAAAAAATTATAATTTTTGGAATCGTGGTATTGAAGTTTTGCGATCTGAAACTTCCGTCACACACACAGACACACACACATACAGACATTATCGTAAAAATAGTAAAATCGTATTATATGGACCCTAAAACGTGCTTATTCACTAACATCTCATCATTGAATTTTTTGAGCAAGGACAATACCTTCCTTACCTAAAGGTGACGGAAGGTAAAAATTAACATCAATAAACCATTAAACATCAAACCAATATGTCAAAAAAATCATATTTATAATTTATTTCTCTACGAAAAACATTTAACAGTTTTATTGAAAAATAATTGCCGAAGACATTATTTAAACATTCCAAATTAACATTGAAATTGCTATGTAACTAACTCTTCTGGTGAACCACTATGTATACTACGCGATACTACGTTTTAGACAATAACTGATCATACTAGTTGATTTATATTGGGAAATGATATCTGCAATCTGATTGGATAGAGTATAAATACTGTAATCCGTCAACTTGCCATATTTAATCAATAGTGTCTCAACTCTGAGACTGTTTTTATCCTCTTTCGATTGCACTGTATTATATATTTAACCTTCCGATAAATACTAATTCTTTTCCTGACACTTGGAAACAGGCACGGGTTACTCCGATTTATAAATCTGGCGATTCTTCCAATATAAAAAAAACTATCGGCCAATTGCAATTCTATCTAATATTAGTAAAATTTTCGAAAGTTTGCTTTATAAAAATATCTACAGTCGGATTAAAAATCAAATATCTTTTAATCAACACGGTTTTGTAGCTAAAGAGATCCACTGCAACTAATCTGAGTTTCTTCACTCACTATGTTTCCTCGGCTTTAGATAACAATGTACTAGTGGACACTATTTACACGGATTTTTCTAAAGCCTTTGATTGAATAGATCATAATGTTCTTGGAAAATTACAATCATTTTCTATATCTTTATCTACAATCCATCTTCTTTCTTCCTATCTAAAAAATCGTGTCTTCTTTGTTCAGTTACTCGGACATAATTCTTCTTTCTTTAATGATTCTTCAGGAGTCCCTCAGGGATCAAATTTAGGGCCTTTACTTTTTCTTCTTTTCATTAATGATATCTTTCATATATTTAAAAGTACTGTTTTGTTATTTGCCGACGACTTAAAAATATTTCGTCAAGTAATTGATTCTAGTGACTGTTCATCACTGCAAAGTGATCTCAATTCTTTATCTGAATGGTGTGATAAATACAAGCTTAATTTGAATATAGATAAATGTAAGGTATTGTCGTTTACTCGTAAAAAAACACATATAAATTTCAATTATCATACCTCTAATAAAGCTTTAACAAGATGTTATTCAACTACCGATCTCGGTGTCATATTTAACTCAAAGCTGACTTTTATCACGCACGTTCATCACATTTCTTCTTCTGCTATGAAAATCCTTGGATTTGTAATAAGAAATACTCGTAATTTTCAAAATATTCAAGCCATATTCACTTTATATTTTTCTCTTGTCAGGCCAAAACTTGAGTATTGCCCCTTGATATGGAATCCTATATACGATAGAGTCAGTTCAAAAGAATTTTTTAATATATGTATATTTTAAAATAATTGGCACTTATCCTGATCATCGGGTCTCATATGAATTATTACGAAATATATCATTAGCAGCTAGACGTTCAATTTATGCACTTGTACACCTTTATAAATTAGTCAATTATGTTATTGATGATCCGAATTGTCTCAACTGTTTAAATTTCCATTTTCCTTTTTTCCGTACTCGACTATCAAATACATTTTATCTTCCCTCTGCCCGGACGAACCTGCTTTCACAGTCACCAATCGTTCGCATGTGTATATTATTCAATAAAATATATAATAAAGTTGACTTGTTCTCTACATCACTCAATCAATTCTATAAAACTATTATTATGTTTAGAATTGATTTAGGTTTGTAAATCTTATCCGTGTTTTGTATTTTGCAATATGTAATGTTTTTTATTCATGCGTAAATTATTGTTTTTCCTACCCTGTTATTGGTGTTAGGTATACTGTTGGGTAGTGTATATTAAAATAAAATAAAATAAAGTGTAAGGTTAGAAAAGACTAAAAATGTTCCCGTACAGAACTATTATTTGATTTTTTAATTGGAATATTGAATAATCTAACTTTGAGTATTTTTGCCTTTTAAAAGTATAGATTACCTATTCATTTTCATTATTGCACTCAAATTTACAATGTATTTGTTGTAATCAAAAATCGTTATTAGTTATTGATACAATACAAATATTAAGTTTTTGATACAAAACAAATATTAACTTTTAAATTTTATTAAACGATTAATATTAGATTACTACATCTGTTTCTGTTCCCACGAAATGTGTTCAGATAGATTGTCTTCTACTTAAAGGCAAATATTCGCACGATTTATCATGGAAGAGACCAAGTATTTGCGGATACTAACGCCACAGCCAACGTCAATAACTGTATTCTTCTTGAAATATTTTTGCTCAGTTCAGATAAGAAGTGAGCACAGATGAACTGAGTGGAGATGTATATGAAAATAAGAACATTTTACATATAGAAAGAGTAGGTAATTTTAATTCATTACCTTATAAGACATTTTTATTTTCAACCACGAAGACTTAACTTTCGTAATAGGTACAATATTTACATCCTATAAATTAACATTTCTTTTTTTTACATTACCTACCCCTTCCACTGAACTAAATGGCTGAAGGGAGAACGTGAGAACATTCAGTACCGCTCAGCTCAAAACAAAAAAAACAATTTACTGAGTTTATCTGAAGTGAGCTGAGTCAAATTCAGATTTTACCGAAAATAATTTAGCTAGAGTAATTTCGATTCTAGTGGGTGGTATACTTTTATTTTAAACTCACAACACCTAAGGAAATGATACCTATCAATATAACAGAACCTAATTAATTTATAAATAAAAAAAAATAAAATAAATATATCATCACGGCATATTGGTAATGACGAAATATTTGTACCGTGCAGGCGTCACCTCACGGACACTCAATGCTGGTATGGGGAGTGCACCACAGGGGTCAATTTAGTCCATTAATATTCGATGTAATTGGAGCGACCGAGCGTTAATTTTTATTTTAACACTTTAATAACTTGATAACGAAGGACAATCAGAAAAATTTCCACTCTTAATTTTCTATTTCTTTTACTCCCTTAATCAAATCCCAAAAACATGGACGTCAGTTTTGATAAACGTTGCAGATTTACTAAAGTATTTGCAGCCTGCAGCAAACTGGAAATATACTCGGAGAAGAGTAGGTAAGAATATATTGTAATCAAATTTTATTATTGTAATTAAGTATTGTTTTTGTTATAATCAAAAATATTTTTTTAAATAAATTAAACTAAAGTAAAATTATCAGAGATATATATTCAATAAATTAACTGTAGGCTGTGTAGCCTTGGTTCACATATGCACATAGGTGCAGATTAAACAATGACATTTAAATTGTTATGTTAATTCCAGAATGTTATATGGTAGAACCAGAGCACGTTGTGGTGTCTCTGAATGTAAGATGAGAATCATGGCCTACTTCTCGTTAACAACAAAATGTTTAAAAAAAATAGGGAGTTGTCACACCGTGATGAAATACAAATCAAGTTCATGAGGCGAAAAAATGTCAACTGTCAGTTGTCAAATAAAATCAACAATAATAACTTATAATAATTAAAATTAACCATGGTTTTGATTGTGTCTTCGTATATAATGTTTAACGGTGAGGTAGTGTACATTTTTACAAACCAAATATTTATGTAGTACCCACGAATAAGATTTGATTTTATAATAATTGTAAATTATTTATTTTATTCATGTGAAATCGAAAATCGGTAGACTGCGAAGTTCTTTATACTCTACTCGTAAATAAAACAATATATAGAGCACATAGTATCTTACATTTCAAACTTGTGTTACAATCTTTCAAAGAGATTTCGATACTAAATTAACTTGGAAAGAAGAACAACAAAAAGCCAATATAAATTATAGTTTGGAAGGGGCAGAAAGTAATAATATCCAATACCTCCCGAAGGCAAATAGCTTTTCCTGGTTTCATTTATGACTATTCAGTCGTATTTTATCAATGTGCAGTCTGGAAAGTTGTTCGTAAGTTATAATAAAAGGTTGCTAGTTTGGTCTAGACCAGACAATATTTCAAGACGTTTATTTCACGCCAATGACTTCCGATTTGGTAAATCGTGAAGTTTCCCAAGAACTAGAAATGTAATCATGAAAACTTGTAATCAGACTTGATTATTGCTCTACTAGGGAGCTATTTTTCTGCTGTCCCGAGTTTTATCAGACATATCCGCTTCTTTACCGACGGAGTTTCTTTCTTATTCAAACTCATAAAAAAAACTATTTAAGTTACTCTAGGTTTCTTAGATAATTACTAGATATTTTACTATGTTTTGAAATACACTAGTTATACAAGAGAATGATTTTAACGTAACATTTTAAACGTATTCGTTTTCTTTAAAAAAATAGTTACCAATACCCAACTTGAGGTAACGCCTAATAAAATTTATTAGGCGTTGTCCTGAATGGTATAGTTATATCCACATTACTGCATATAAGTAGATTAGTCGATACGATAAATTTCCATTAATTTATCTACGTAGATGAGAATAATACTTGTACTTAGCTTCTAAAATGTCTGACTGGACAGATAATTGGGAGAAATAAAATTACTCTACCTGAATACGGTACACAAGGCACCGAAATATTTTTTTTTTTCAATTTTAACTGTAATCGACGAATTCAATTTATTCACAATCAGTTGATATTATGTGCGTGTCCATTTATAATCCCCAGACATATGAGTCACAATATTTTAGTACCTACTTAAACTTATCTACTAATCTATCATCTACCTACACAAACACAACCCTTTATTTATATTTTTTTCCATTGGACTTGTATCATACGAGTAGAACGTTTTTATGAAAACATTTTTTATAGAATACAAGTCCGTAAATGTAAAGTAGACAAAAATATAATGACAATAATAATATAAGATCATATAAGGAAGAAATAACAATATAAAAAATGTAATATTTTCATAAGAAACAAGGTATAAACAATAACAAGGTGATTACATAAATAAATCCATTCATGTCAGGATAAGAGTTTTTTCTTGTTAACACTAGAAGCGCCGAGCCTCAGCTACTACCTTGGAGAGCCAAAGGGGTCATTTTTGTCCCTTCAGTAATTTTGTGGTGAAATGTTAAATCTGTTAATATTTTTTTATAAAACACTATCTCTGCAATATTTTGGAAGAAATATTATATACATATAAGAAAAAAAACTGTATTTCCCAAAGTTGTACATAGTGTTATGGATAATCGAAAATGATATGAACTAAAAATAAATTCTTAGAATAAAGTATATATAATACGTATTTTGTAATTTACTGCCCTACAGAAATATAAGGGCCTGGTTTATAAGAAATTTGCGAATTTTCAATAAACTTGTTCCAAACAAACGATATATGTGCAAACTTATCAGTTTGTAATCGTTGTGACCGTGTACTTTTTTCATCAAATCTGAGATATTTCATTATTTCTCGGAAACGATTTCTTGCCATAGTTTTCTTGCAGAATGGGAGACCCCATTTTTCAGACCAGAGTGAATCCAGTTTTAGATTTCTTGTTCCTGTTGCACTACGAGCATATAGAATAGCTATAAATGCTTTCAACTCATCAATAGATATGGACCAGTCATCATTTCCCAGACGTCGCTTTTCTTCAGTTTCAGTACATTTCTGAATATGTTTCAGTATCGTATTATCTATAATTAGTGACCATGCACTGCTCACTTCTTCACTGAATTGAAATTATGTTCTAGCTGCTAACAATAAACAACTGCTCACACACTAAACTTTAGTAAAACTAACTGGGCAAAGCAGCAAGGACTAAGTTTGTACTTGTCAACGAGAACACGAGAATATATTTCAATGTCTGCAATCATTTACAATGAAGCTCTTTATGAAATAATAATAATAATAATAATAATAATAATTATTATTATTATCTCTTTATTTCACAAACTACTAATAGATACATATATTACATTATAAAATGAAAATACAAATTATTGTTGATCCCGATATTCTGGATAAATATGTATTCCGCAGTTCGGAAGAACCACTCCATCCGGGAGCTTATTATTATTATTATTATTATTATTATTATTATTATTATTATTATTATTATTATTATATGTTGTGTTCATAAGGATTATGTATGTATTTATGGTATTTATTCATTTATTTTACCTGGGGACAAAAATGTCCCCTTGGCATTTTGAGGCAAATATGGTTGTAAAATTATAATTAATGGAAACAAAAAGATCAAATTCAACATAGACATTCTTCCATATAATTAATGAAAAGTCACGAAACCTCACGAACTTAACTGAAAAAGCGCATAAAATAAATGTACTTAAATTTCATGCGGGGACATATTTGTCCCCTTGGCGGTTCTAGTGTTAAAGTTTTGTAACACCGTGAGCAAGGATTTTTCCTCTAAGGAGATTTTTCTACACCACGCAAATCCTTTCTGTACACGTGTCTAATTTCAAAACGCGTCGAGATATTTTTGCTTTGCACGGAAGCACTGCATACAAGAAGATTGGAAGAGATTTTCTTTCACATATCCCGAAACGTATAATAAGACAGCTTTTCATATTAGCAAAAATACGATTTCTCTTCATTATATTGCAAATAAAAAATCTGGAAAATAAATAAAAATAAATACAAAATTATGAGAACAAGAAATGAATATTAACGTACGTGATTTTTTTTTCTAGTAGGTACTTCTGAATAAAAACGTTTATTTATATGAAATAAATATATAATCACGGCTTCTTATATATTATTCGGTGGACCAATTTACTTTTTAAAGATATATCTGTGTACCGTTGAGCGAATTTACTGTTGCTAGGCGTATCTAACGGGCTCTTTAAACTGTCGGGGTGAGAGCATAACGATTTATATTGTGCTCTTCAAACTTGGGCAATAATAACCTACAATTTTGGCGTAGGTAGAAATCAAACCCGAGTTGATAGAAATGCTACAGGGCACTAAATGCACTCAGCCACGCGACCTCATATACAGGTCTCCAGGATAATGAGTCCAAAATGGGGATTTCGAGAGCTTAAGAGATACGAAGTTGGTTAAGTTAGACAAAAGTTCTTCATTTTAAATCGACCAAGTGCAATAGACTTGCTACAAGCTACAATTTATTTAAATTAGTCATTGTAGTATATTTTTATACGCATCTAGAAAACCTGAATACGGTTGACATGACCCAAAATGTTACTGGTTTATAAGTAGCATGAAGTTGAAAATTATCCCCTGTGATGCACTCTCCACGCCAGCAATGAGTTCCCGTGAAGTGACGCCTGGTAAACGCCCTCACGGTACAAATATGTCATCATCATTACCGAAATCTGTGTACAAAGCAGATTGGCACTAGGTAATATGCCGTGATGATATATTTATTTATTTATATGATATGAAACTAAAAGATCTGTTGTGGGCATCACAATACCTCTCGCGCCCTTTCCATTGTGGTATATATAAGTATTGTATTTAACATTTATTGTACCCACAAAAAATTCTAATTACACCTACTCTGTATATTTACGTATTTTCTATAATTTTAAATTCATTCTATGAGCAAGTTTTCTCCATTTCTTCTAAATGTTCGAGGTTTTTCCAATTCATTCACGAGATTGGCGGTATTTCTGAGGGTTCATTTAATATACCTCTAATTTTAAATATATAATTAATAATACAATAAGAAATATTAAATATCGTTCCCAAAAAAAGCCTTCAGTACTATCTATATATATTATTTATTTATTATATTTCTTTTTATAAGGTTTTTTTTCAGGTTGATGACGTGAGTCCTCTGCCTAATCATTTCCACCATATGTAAGTCTGTATTTAAATTAACAAAAAATAAATGGCGGGAGGTATTGTGCTGGCCACACCAGATTTTTATTTATTTTTTCAAGAGAATTATAAAAAAAATAGTAGTTGGGGGTGTCACACGTGTGTCATGTTATCAAAAAGATTGGAAAGCACTGCTATAAAGAGTGAAGATGAAAATCCGTTACGTAACATAAATATTATCTGTCCCGTAAAACTTTTCGCGATGATTTGTACGCACAATTTTAGAAAATAAAATCCTAAATTTTTGAGTGTTAATTTTTTTTATTTTGCCCTTGTTGTACCCCAGTAAACTTAATGTAAACATGACGTAAAAGCAGATTTAGTGTATGCGTTATTTCAAGAAATGAGCGTTGATTAAATGTCAAATATCTATTTTTGACATGTGTCATGTGGCTTAATTTTACAGTGTACATGACGTTTTTTTTTTCTAAAAATCGCATACTAAATCCTTTTCATCACTTCTTTAAATTAAGTTTACTCGAACATTAGAAACGTAAATTTAATAATTTTAGCACAGAAAAATTCAGAATTTTATTCTCTAAGAGTCATTTTCACCAAGCGTAAGTTTAAAATAATCAAAGGAATAAATACTACATAATTACAGATTTTTATTTCATCAACCTCAGTTACTTTTAACAACGCTGTAAATGGCCGGTTAAATTAATCTTCTCGATTTTGATGTGGATAAATATTTGACAGATGGATTAATTGTGCGTTTGACGGATTACAAGTTATATTTTTACATAAATAATATAATTTACATTGTTATAATTGAAACAGGTGGGTTTAATTGTACAATATCTATCTAAAATATTTTTTATCACCGATATATTCCGGTTTATTTAGTTCAAATTTAGTTTAGTGAAATGTGGAGTTAATTTATTCCTATGTATAAATTTATTTTTTGGTTAGCTAACCTGACATTTATCCTTACTATAGTGAAAACGACCTTAAATATTTATATATAAATCACGGTATAAAGTTTTACGGGACAGATAGTAATTGAAAAAATAGTATAGTTTGTACAAGAGTGGATATGATGTCCATATTGTATGAGAATGAAGGACTGTATTGCGGAAGATTTGAGAGAAAAGGAACTGAATGAGGATGACACGCAAAACAGAAATGAGTGACAGAAGAAAATAAAATATAGCGAAATTTTATTATATTTGTCATGGATTGTGTGTCATTGTTTAGAGCTTTTATAAGTGATGTAGGAATATTATGTTGTCGTCTTTGATTGATATATTTTTTTACCTCTCGCTAAGAGAGGTATTGGATTCATGCTAAAAATCGCATATCCAGATTTTACAGAATAAGCACGATTTAAGGTCCATAGAATCCGATTTTAACATTTTTACAATGATGTCTGTGTGTGTGTGTGTGTGTGTATGGATGTGTGTGTGTGTGTGAGGTTGTTGGAGACACGATTTCTCAAATTCTATAATACTAAAGACCTTTTTGACTACGGATTTCTCAATCTAACATTAATGGGAAGAGTTGAATAGGTTTTGGTACCAATTGGAAAACCGGAAGTAGTAGTATCTTAAAAAAAAAAATTCTAAATATTATTTTTTTGAATTTTTTTATTATTAGCATTAAAGAACATAAAATTCTCTATTCGATACATTTTAAAATTTTATTATATCTCCTATAGGTTTGGAGATATAGTATATAATAATATAAAATAATTTGTAATAAATTTCAGAGCCTAAACAACTCTATAGTAACCATCAGATGTTTGTAAATGACAGAAAAATGTCATTGCCAAAAACCAACAGTAGTTCATAAACCTGTTTGGGCGATATTGGCAGCTCAATTCTAAAACTTGAACTTAAGTCTATTTATATATACACATGACAGTGGATAAGAACCGATTCAGAATTTGCCATAGTACGAATATGGTTTTATATAGATTTTAGCTGAAAATAAATCTTAGATATTCTTTTTTGGCAACATAGTAGTAAAACGTCAAAATACGCTTTTACGTTAAATGAAGAAGTTTAACTGACATTATTGAAGAATTTTTCAGAGATATTGGTAAGTTTACTATTTCTTGTTGTATAACAATAATAACAATTAAATATTGAAAATTATAGCTGAAATCCAGTCAAGAAATTGGAAGAAATTCAAACATTTAGAAGTATAAGAGAAAACTTCCTCAAAAAATAAATTTTAAATTATAAAAATAATCTAAACATAAAGAAAAGACATGAGAAATTTATAGGGCGCGAGCAGTCATACGACTTTGTTGGACTTGACAAGCAAATATAGGGGCCCGAGTTAGAATGACAGCTGGTAATTATATACATATATGTCAAATGTCAATTTTCCATCCAAAATTTCGTGATATTCCAATTCCATGTGGTTTATTTTCCTCGACAAGTAAATTCCACATTCCTGGTGACAAATTAACCACGTGAAAAATTACTACATTTGACATTTATGTAAATAATTACTAACTGTCATTTTGACAAGGGCCTCCATATCTGCTTGTCTAGGTCAAGTATGACGTGAATTTAGAAAATCTTGGAATTTTTGATGAAAAATTCTGACATTTGACATCTATATACAAAATTACTAATTGTCAGTTTGACAGAACCCCCATATCTGCTTGTCAAGGCCAACAATGTCACATGAATGCTCGCGCCCTATACTTATGTAACCAAAAACGGAAGTGGCGAGAGGTATTGTGCTGGCCACAACAGATTTTTTACATTGTGTGATGATGTGTTGTACTGTGAGCGTGTGAGTTGAGTGTTACATGTGTCGTATATTTCTGATTGCGTTTTTTTTTTTTTAATAGGTAGCTGTTTGTGACTCGAGTTATCCTAGACTAATAGGGCTATTCTGTAAGCGTCGTTATGACATAACGAATCGTTAAAATGTTATATAGTAACGGAAATCGTTTAATAGGCTTATACAGTAAATGATCGTTATGGCATTATGCATTGTTAAATCGTTATTATAACGATAATCGTTAAAGTGGTATTCTGTACACAATAATTTAATTCCACATAACGAAAATAAGATAACGATATCGTTATTTTTTAACGACTGGAAAAATCATTCGTTACCTAAAAGTTTTGTTAATAATTTTGTATTTTTATTCGTGTCCAAATAAAAATGCTATTATGTTGAATAGTGATCTCAAAAACCTGCCATATTATAGTTTTTATTCCTGCCGCCTAACGCAACTTCCCAATTTGTCTACAGATGGAAGTAATAGCTCTAGCATAGCCCACAAGAAGAAGAATGAGTCTGACGGCTGATAGGTTGACAGCTGACTCCCACCAGAACTAGTCTAACCTAGAACTTTTGTGAGTGATATTGAATTATTTTAGATATTTCATTTAAAATTAAATTTGATTTTAGGAAATTCAGTTCTTAACTTGATCCCAGGGTTATTATTTTTTAAAATGTGTTACAGAATACGGATACAAAGATAACGATTATCGTTAAGTAGATATAACGATTCGAAAATTTTACAGAATAGGCCAGGGGTGGGATCCCAAGACAACGCTATGATAGCGTAACGTAAAATACCCCTTACGTTTCATCTTCCTTTGTCAATCAACTTCTACGGTTGTTAGAGAAACGAAGTGTTATTTGTCGCTACGCTATCCTAGCGTATTTTTGGGATCCCTACACTGTTAATCTACTTATAATAATTTGGAATTTACTTCTAAATTTATTCATTTTTGAGTGGCTATTTGCGTAGTATGTTGTTTTTTTTATGTCAAGCAATTAATTCAACAGAAACTTCACTAATAACCGAGCACGTTTTATTAAAACAAGATTGTCAGAGTTAACGGGTTAACTAAATGTAGGAAATCCATTTAACTGAATAAAAACGTATATACTATGTCGAAAGGTGAATAAACACCCCATGAAAATCTGTCAAAAGTGAAATACGAAATTCTGTAGGTATTAGCGTTTAGTAAATGTAATATGATTTGACGTAGCGTATCGTAATATAATGAGCAAAGGGATATTATCTTAGGCCTATATCAAACAATATAATCAGAATGTTGTAGGTAAACAATGGTTCCTGAAAACATGACGTTATTGTCAACGTAGTAAGGTCAGACATTTCAAGGCTTTAAGATTTAATGAAGGGGTAAACGGTAATTTAATACACTGAAGCAATTTCAGCACCTGCCACTGAAACGAGGAGAACTTGTCGAATTTCACATTAAATATTCAACTTTATTACAAATTTGTGTTTATACCGGAAAATTTAATTTCCAACACTTTATTTTAGGCATTCTATCCCTTACTTTCTCTTTATAAATTAATTTACCAAATAAAATAAACCGTATTGTTTTCATTAAATAATAATTATTGACGTAGAAATGAAACATTGTGGCACAATTGCATTTTTACCTTCCGCTACCCTTGGTAAGGGAGGTATAGGGATCGTGCTAAAAATCGCATATCGAGATTTTGGAAAATGACCATGTTTTAAGGTCCTTAGATTCCATTTTTCACATTTTCATGATGATGTCTGTATGTATGTGTGTGTGGATCCTCTTTACGCTCCAACTCAAATACTATCGTTCAGAAAATTTTGAAATCTTGTATTTCTACCTTATGGAAAGAAGCCATTAGATTTTGGTGTCAATCGGATAACCGGAAATGGCAGTTTACTTGAAGTTCAAGATAGTTTTTCTTCAAAAAATACCTTTAAATGTTATTTTTTCGCAATTTGTTATTATAAAACTTAAAGATTATTTCATTTTCTACAGGTTTGCATAAATACTTTTTCTATATATTTTATGGATAAATTTATAAAATAATATAAAAATTATATCTCGGAGCTTATGCACACAACTCCATGGTTACGCAGTTCAGCTCAAATATATGTAACTGACAGCTAAATATCATTGTCAAAAAAATAATCATTTCAAATTAATAACATTAACGTTTTCAAAAGAAAATTGTAAATAGAACAATAGTTATATGGAAAGGAACTTAATATACAGAATTTCAAATTAATAATAATGTTTTAAAACGAAAATTGTAGATAGAACAATAGTTATATGGAAAGGAACTTAAGATACATAATTTCTAGTATTAGTAAATATACAGGTATGTACTTAAATAAGAAAATAAATAAATATATTATCAAGGCATATTACCCATTTCTGGGTGCGCTAATCTGCTTTGTACACAAATTTCGGTAATGATGATGACATATTTGTATCGTGCGGGTGTGGTGCGGGCGTTTACCATGCGTCACCTCACGAGTACTCATTTTTGGCGTGGAGAGTGCATCACAGGGGTCAGTTTTGTACAATTTAAAATTAGAAATATTTGATAGTAGGAATTGAATCCGGTTCCCCAGATTCGCGACCAGACACTCAGGCACGCGGCCATGAGACCCTATAGGTATATGTATTTAAATTAATAAAAATTAAGTGGCAAAAGTTTTGTGTTGGTCACATCAGATTTTTAAGTATAGGTAGCAAACAATGCCTAAAGTTTGAATTTATTTAGAGAGAAAAAGTGCTCGTATTTTCTATTGTAATTAGCAACTTTAGGATTTTAAAATGTTTAGAATTATTTAGAGTTTTTTACTCATTGTTTTCTGAAATTCTAGATTTTGTCAGTTGTACCTAGATATGTTAAAAGAGATTATATGGAGTTTGATTTAGTGTATGAAGGAATCATTTGAACTTGTTTAATATATTATTTAAACAAGAAAGAAACTAATAACTAGTACCATCATTATATCACCCTAAAATAATTAAGTACCATAGAAATACGTTGTATGATTCATACATCAGAAATTCTTTACTTAATTTCAGAAAATATCATTTGTAATTTAAAAAAATCAAATAACGTTTTTTCGTTTTATAAAAATTAAGCCAGAAATTTTCAGGAAACAAAAAAAAACTCATTTCAAAGCTGGTATAGTATGGCTATCTACGGCAATTTTTCTCCGTTCTTATAATAAGCGTAAAATATTTTATTTTATGGATCCATCATTTATTAAAAAATCTGTTGTGGCCAGCACAATACCTCTCGCCACTTCCGTTTTTGGTTACATAAGTAAGGGCGCCAGCAGTCGTGTGACATTGTTGGCCTTGACAGGCAGATATGGAAGCCCGTGTCACAATGACAATTAGTAATTATGTACATAGATGTCAAATGTCAGAATTTTTCATTAAAAATTTCAAGATTTTTTAAATTCACGTAGTTAATTTGTCACCAGGAGTGTGGAATTTACTTGTCGAGGAAAATAAACCACATGTCATTGAAAAATCACTAAATTTAGAATGAGAAATTATGATATTTGACATCTATGTACATAATTACTAGCTATCATCGCGCCCTATTGTATTTAGCATTTAATGTATACCTACACTCTACACCAAAAATTCTACTTACATCTTTTCCTTATATTTAGATTGATTAATTAATTAAATTCATTCTATGAAGAAATTTCGTACTACCCTTCTAATTTGTCGCAATGTTTCCAATTCATTGTCAGGAATGACAGTATTTTTAAGGGTACCTAATTTTAAATAATTAACTATTAATACAATAAGAAATAATATAATGTATGTACTTCCCAGAAAAAATCTTCAGTAATGTCTCTAGATATTTGACACTGACATTTATCTGTCAGTTACAAACATTTTAATTTTTCAATTGGTTTCCATGACATTATTTGGGCTGTGAGATTTATTACAATAGATTATTATATATCTTATGTTGCTTTATCTCTAAATATATAAAAGATTTAATTGAATATGTATATGTAGCAAATAGAGAATTTACCATTCTTTAATACAAGTAAGAATAAAAAATTTAAAAAAATAATATTTAGTAGATTTTTTTTAAGAATCTGCTACTTCCGATTTTCCAATTATTGCCAAATCCTTTTCAGCTCTTCCCAGTAATGGCCGATTGAGAAATACATAGTTAAACAGATATTAAGTATTATAGTTTTTGAGAAATCGTCCTTCCAACGTCCCGCACACATACACATCCACACACACACGGACATCGTAAAAATATTAAAATCGGATTGTAGGGACCTTAAAACGTGCTTAATCATTAAAATCTGGATATGAGATTTTTAGCATGATTCCAATACCTCTCTTAGCGAGATGTAAAAATGATAAACATATGAACTTTCATTTTTGTAGAAATATTTCCCGATGAAAATTATGAAAATAAAGAAGAAAATTCAGTTAAAAAATAAAGTTAGGTATATTTTTTATTTGTTTAAAAAATCTCAAACTTATTCAAAAACTATTTTCAAATACAAAAGACGACTAATTGCTTCTTGTAGAATTACAAATGTTCACCCTTATATTTACCGTGCCTTGCTAAAGTTTTTGACAAAACCTTGCACACGCAACCGAAATCGAACGATATGGCGCCATAAACAGGAAACTTCAGTAAATAGACTTATGGGAAACTCCTAAATTGTAATATAAGAAACTTCAATTATAATTCAAAATAATCAGAAGTATATCTGAATTCAAATTTAATTCAGAGTTGCCAATTTAATATCAAAAGTGTCAAATGTAATGAACTAAAAATAATTATATTTCAACAATATTAATCCAGAAGATAATGCCGGCTTTATTTCCAATAGAATTATAGAACTACCTCCATTGCTAACGTAAATCAACACAATATGTATTTCAAGAATAATTATATACGAATAGTTTCTGAATTACAAATTTAGAAATATTGTTTCTTAATTAACTGATAAGTGACAATTGACACTCATTTTATTAAAATATTCAATAATACCATGGCTTATTACCTGTTGTTGGGTATGTCAAGCTGTTTTGTACGCAGGTATTGGTAATGATAATTATATATTCGTATAGTGCGGCCACTTGAAGATGGCGTTAAGAGTACACCATAGGTGTCACTTTTGTGTATTTTTTTTCTAAAACCCAATATATCTAAAATGAATAAATAAATATGAATGTAAATGAAGAGGGAATTAAAATATTTATTAATTTCTAGCGAATTATATTTTGTACAATTTAATTAGATAATATAAAAAAAATAGTACAATCGAGATCTCGAATTTCTATTCTCGTCTCAAGCAAATATCAAGGGTATTACTCTCGTCTCGTATCGATATTTCAAGGTTAATATCGTCTAGAAAATTCAAGACGAGATCTCGTAAATGCTAAGTGGTATTACTAGTTACTATAAACAATAATCCGAGCATACATGCATATAAAATGCACAAACTTACAGTATTATAAAAAAAATGCAAAAAATAAAACTTACATGACAAGGCGCGCTGCGGCAAACACACCGCAAATTCAATCTGCTTTGAACTCATGTAACAACTGAGGGGAAATGGCATGTGACACCAAGTCTGTCGGTAAGCAATAACATAAACGAGGAATATCTAGACGAAAAATATTACAGGGCTGCCCATATCTTAGTTATAAGAGTAAAATATAAATTTGCGGCTTCTTGCCCTTGGCGCGCTCTCTGTTGGGTTAAATTGATTATACTTTTGATGATTTCTGAATTAACTTTGGAAAAGGAGAATACTTTCATGCAGCAAGCATCACCTGTGTGGGTAAAATCTCTATATTTTAATTTTTTTGTATTCGTACTACCATTATACTTTACACATGTTGTAGAAAAACTGATTTAATATAATTTAATGCTATTTCTTACGGCCCTGGTTATGCTTAAGTGAAGTGTGTTATTTTAAATTGCACCGATGATAAATCCTAAAAATAAGGAAATTATCGTGCCGTTTTAAACAAAAGTGTATAGAATCAAGAGTTTAATGGTACATAAATAAGAATTGTAAAAAAGTAGTGGTGTCGTAGCGCTTTAGGTAGGAGAATAAAATTATTAAAATTGTTCAAATCTTGGAAGACCTTGACAACGTGACCGAGCGAGGAGCGACGAACAACTGAAACGCACGACGCGCAAGCGCTCTAAGAGATAGTCAGGAGCGTACTAAGAGGGAAAAAAAGGGAGTCAGATGAGCACTGAATATAGAAGTCGTAGTAATTCCATAGACAAAAGAAAAAGGCAGGAAAACGAAACCGATAAAGAAACAGAAGAAGAGCTAATATTCAAAAGAAGTAAATTATTACAAAGATCACCAGTAAAACAAATAGAGAGTGAAGATATAAAAGATATGGACGAACTGACGAAGTTAAATGTTAGATATATCAAAAACAATGAAGGAAATGAGAGAAGAAATGAACAGTAATCATGAAGTTTTGAAAAACGAAATAAAAAATAATTCGCTATCAATAGACAAACTAAAGGAAGACTACGAAAGAAAAGAAGAAAAATGGGCAAAAGAAAAGGAAGAATTGAAAAAAGAAATAGGGACTTTGAGAGAAAGATTAGAGAAACAAGATCAAAAAAGTAGAGCGAATAACATTGTCATTAAAGGATTGAACACAGAAGGAAAAAAGCCAAAAGACAGGGTAATAGAACTACTAGAACAAGATTTTCAAGTCAAATGTGCAATTAAATCAGCCATAGAATTAAAAATGAAGAATGCACCACCAATCATCATAGCAGAACTAGAAGATCATGAAGATAAAATAAAGGTAATGAAAAACAAAAACAAATTGGGAAACAAGAGAATATTTATAGACAACGATTGGACTAAGGAAGAGAGAAAAATGCAATATGTAATTAGAAAAAAGGCAGAAGAGGAAAGAAAAAATAATAGAAACCCAAAAATCTATTACAACAAAATACAAGTAGGCAACAAGCAATATATTTGGAACAAACAAATAGAAGATCTAGTAGAAGTAGGTGTAAGTGTAAAACAAACCTCAGATGAAGGCAGCCATTCAAAAAACTAATAGCAAACACCGATACAGAAAACACAAGAATTACAACTAGGCTACGGAGACGGCACACTAATAGGGATACAGACAAAGAAATACAATTAGTTTTAGCAACATGGAATGTACGGGGAACAAATACACCAGGAACTTATAAGAATTTAGAAGAAACTTTCAAAAAATATGGAGTAGACATTGCTGCGATACAAGAGACAAAACAAAAGAATAATAATATTTTTGAAATGGAAGAGTACATAATATTTAATAGTGGGCACGAAACGGTCTATTTTGGGATGGGTTTTATGGTTAGAAAGAAAATAAAAGATTCGGTCATTGAATTTTCACCAATTTCGGACAAAATATGTAAAATTAGTATAAGAGGAAAAGGGAGAAAAATTAGTATAATAAATGCACATGCACCATCAAATAAAAAAGCAGAAGAGATGAAAGATGCATTCTATGATGAACTAACACAAGTTTTCAATGACATACCTAAATATGACGTTAAAATAATAATTGGAGACATGAACGCAAAAATTGGGAAAGAAGAATGTTTTAAAGAAATTTCAGGAGGACATAGCAAACATGAAGTGACAAATGAAAATGGGCTAAGGATGATTGAATTTGCACTAGAAATGAATATGAAAATAAGCAGCACAACTTTTCAGAGAAAGGAAATTTACAAGGATACGTGGAAAGCACCAAATGGAGAGTACTGCAATCAAATTGACCATGTGATGATATAAAGGAAACACACAAGAGTAATTACAAACGTTAAAAGTAGAAGAGGAGCAGAAGGAGATACAGACCACTTTCTAGTTGTAGTGAAGTTAAAACAGAAAATTCCAGTAAACACAAGGAATAAAAAGAAGGGAATGCCAAAACATAATGGGCACTTATTACAAAACGAGAAAGTAAAAGACAGATTTAACCAAGAGATGAACGAAAATTTAAAAAATAAAAATAACTTAGCAAATGTAAATGAAAACTGGGAAAAATTGGAAGGGACAGTAATTACGGTCTCAAAGGAACTACTAAAATGGCCGAAGCAGAAGAAGGACAAAAATTGGTACAACGATGAATGCAGAGAAGCAATGATTAAGAAAAATCAGGCTAGATTGATTGCTCTACAAAAAGAAAGTGAAGAAAATAAAAAAAGATACACAGAGGAAAGAAACGAATATAAGAGGATTTGCAGGAGAAGAAAGAGAGAAGAGAAAGGAAAGAAAATTAGCTCAAATAGAAGAGAATTATAAGGACAAAGCTATAAGAAATTTCTATCAAGAAGTACGAAAACAAAAATCTGGGTATCAACAAAAAGCAATTTACTGCAAGAATAAAGAAGGCTACTTGGTTACAGGAGAAGACAAAGTAAACAGATGGAGGGAATACTTCAACCAACTATTAAATGAAGGGTGTAACACAGAAGAGGAATTAACAGGAAGAGAACGAGAAAGAAACGACGAACAGGACGAACTGCCACCAGAAAAAGAGGAAATTATTACAATTCTGCATAACCTAAAAAACAATAAAAGTCCAGGGGAGAACGGAATATCCGCAGAAATATATAAGAACGTAGGAAACAGACTGCAAGAAGAAGTATACCAACAGATTCAAGAAGTGTGGAGAACCGAGGAAATGCCAGACCGTTGGAAAGAAGCAGTAATCTTACCTTTATACAAGAAAGGGGACCAAACCATATGTGAGAACTATAGGGGAATTGCTTTATTAGACGTGATCTATAAAGTTTTCTCAACCAGCATTAGAAACAGAATACAAGAAAAAGTGGAGAATTTGCTGGGAGAATATCAAGCAGGGTTTAGGAAAAACAGATCGACCACGGATCAAGTTTTTACATTAAAACAAATAATGCTCGACAGCTATGAACATAATCTACCTCTAATGATGCTGTTTGTGGATTTTAAATAGGCCTATGATTCAATCAAGATGAACAAATTGTACGATATAGTAAGAGAACTCCAAATACCTGAGAAACTAGTACGACTCATAGAGCTAACACAAAAAGACAATAAGTGCAAAGTAAAAGTGGACGGTGTAACATCCGAAAGTTTCCGAGTTCGGAAAGGATTACGACAAGGAGACCCTTTGTCGCCAATACTTTTCAATGTGGTTCTGGAATGGGTCATAAGAAAAGCAGAAATTTATTCCTCAGGAAACGTATACGGGAAGAAACATCAAATATTAGCCTACGCGGACGATATAGCGATACTAACAAAGTCAAGGCAAGAGCTACAGGAGGTGTATAAGAGATTAGAAAGAACAGCGGAAGAAGTGGGTTTAAAAATAAATTAAAAAAAGACAAAATATATGAGAATAGACAAAATACAACAAAGAGACTTAGGAGTGTTAGTAGTTAAAAGTGAAAATGGGAAGATGTATAAGTTTGAAGAAGTGAAGAGCTTCATTTATTTGGGAGTGACTTTAACCAACAATTGTGAAGAGAGTGTGGAAATTAGCACTAGGCTAACCAAAGGAAGTAAATGTGTTGGGATGTTACATGGGTTGCTAAAATCGAAATATATATCATGGGCAACGAAAGTGAGGGTTTACAAGACTGTGATAAGGCCGACAGTAATGTACGGGTGCGAACTATGGGCGCTAAAACAAAGTGACATTTTAAAACTGGAGGTGTGGGAAAGGAAAACGTTAAGGAAAATATTCGGTGGGAAAAAAGAAGAAATGGGGGTTACAAGACGGACAAATACGGAAGTGATGTGTTTATATGGTGACAGTGCAATAACCGGGTTAATTAAAGCTCAAAGACTAAGATGGTTGGGACATATAATGCGGCTACCAGAGGACAGAACAGTGAAGAAGGTTTTCAAGGGCAGGACCGGAATAAAGAAGAAAATAGGGCATCCTAAGGGAAAGTGGTGTGACTCTGTAATTAAAGACTTGAATAGACTAAATATAAAAAATCTGTTGTGGCCAGCACAATACCTCTCGCCACTGTCTTTTTTTGATTACATAAGTATAGGGCGCGAACAGTCATGTTTCATTGTTGGCCTTGACAAGCAGACGTGGGGGCCCGTTTCAGAATGATAATTATTAATTATGTACATAAATGTCAGAACTTTTCATTAAAAATTTCAAGATTTTCTAAATTCACGTAGTTAATTTGTCATCAGGAGTGTGGAATTTACTTGTCGAGGAAAATAAACCACATGGAATTGGAAAATCATTAAATTTAGAATGAGAAATTATGATATATGACATCTATATATATAATTACTAGCTATCATTCTGACATGGGCTCCCATATCTGCTTGTCAAGGCCAACAAAGTCACATGACTGCTCGCGCCCTAATGTATTTAACATTTCTTGTATACTTACACTCTACACCAAAAATTCTACTTATATCTATTCCATATATTTAGATTTTTTAAATTATTCCACATAATTAGATTCTATGAAGAAGTTTTGTCCTACCCTTGTTTCTCGAGATGATTCCAATTCATTGTCAGAAATAACAGTATATATGAAGGGTATGTGTAATATACCTATAAATATTTAACTAATAATGCATTTAGAAATAATATAATGTATGTACTTACCAGAAAAAGTGTTCAGTAATGTCTCCGGATTTCTGACACTGACATTTATCTGTCAGTTACAAATAATTTAAATTATCAACTATTTTTCATGGCATTCTTTCGGCTGCCAATTTTATTACAACAGATTATTTTATATATTATACTTCTTTTATCTCTAAATCTATGGAATATATAATAAAATATTTAAATGTATCAGATAGAGAATTTAATTTTCTTTAATATTACCACGAAAAATTTTCAAAAAATAATATTTATAATATTTTTTTTCAAGAATCTTCTACTTCCGGTCGTCCAATTATTACCAAAACCTTTTCAGATCTTCCCATGAATGTCCGATTGGGAAATACGTTGTTAAACAAATTTTAAGTCTTATAGTTTTTGAGTAACCGTCCTTCCAACATCCCACACACACACACACACATACACACACACACACACATCCACACACACACACACACACACACAGACATCATCGTAAAAATGTTAAAATCGGATTGTAAGGACCTTAAAACGTGCTTATTCAATAAAATCTGGATATGCGATTTTTAGCATGAATGCAATACCTCTCTTAGCGAGAGGTAAAAACTGGGAAAAAAGAACTCTAAATAGATTAGAATGGAAAGAAATATGTAAAGAAGCCATGGGCCTATAAGGCCTGCAGAGCTGTTCTATTATATTATTATAATGCTATTTCTTCAGAAATATTTCATGTTTGATTAACTTTATACGGTTTTATAAAGCTTTTTGTGTAATTAAAAACATTAAAGGCAAGCCTTTCGCCGTATTTCTTCATGTTTTTAAATAAATAATCGCACATGACCGTGTACTTTATATTAAATTCCAACATTCAAGAACAAAGCCAGTATTTTCTGCAAATGAAAATAAATGATATTATTGCGTTTTATATTAACGTGAATATGTTATTTTAAAATTAAATTATTACAAACATTTGTTATATTAAATAATATTTTGACTGAAATTTTACTTTTTATAAATGAATATATTATCAATAATACCAGGAGTTTATTTTAATGTGAAACATGGTATTTTTCATATCCATGGTTATGAATTTAACAGAAATGCTTTAGAGCGTTCTTTTTAAAATGAATCATAAGGCATAAATTTAACTGAATTACTATATTTAAAGATTATAAGAAATAACAAACAAATAAAAAAACTAACGAACAAATTAACAATAATTATAATATATTTTCAAAAATCCGTCCATTCACGGCTAAACAATGACCAAATGAGTTGTAAAATTCGTCAATAACATTAGATATTGGGCAGTTGTAATAGTTCCAGAGACATTTGCAATTTGAATTCATAATTATTCTAAGTTCTACACATCGGGAGATCTAACAGGCCATTCTACTTCTGCACCACGTCCAATCTAACTACGTAGAAATGTGTGATTTAAATAATTTTTGGCATTTTGAGCATTGTGCGCCGGGACGCTATATCATGTTGAAAATATTTCTCGTCAATGTTTAAATCTGGAAGTGTAGATATCACTTCATTTTGTAGTAGATCCCAATAATTTTGAGCCGTAATATTACCATTAATAAAAAAACGGTCGTATAATGTGGTTTCCTATTATACCAGACCAAACGTTCGTTGAGTTCTTGTACTATGAAATAGGGTCAAATTTTCCCAACTCTAATACGAGTACATACATTTTGCGAATATATCTACCCATGTAAATAAAAAGTTGCTTCTTCTGTAGAAACTATGTTCTTATAAAAAAACACGATAGTTTTCAAAACTATGTACCAGTGGCTTAATACAAAAACAGTGTCAGTTTTTGACCAAATTGAGATTGTTTAATTGATAGAAAAAAAAAAAAATCTGTTGTGGCCAGCACAATACCTCTCGCCTTTTTCATTTTATGTTGTATAGAGCGTGAGCAGTTATGTGACTTTGTTGGCCTTGGCAAGCAGATATGGGGCCCGTGTCAAAATGACAGCTAGTAATGTACATAGTTGTCAAGTATCATAAGTGTTCATTCAAAACATTATAATTTTCCAAATCCATGTGTATTATTTTCCTCGACAAGTATATTCCATATTATTAATGACAATTAAACAGAATATTTTGAAATTTTGAATGAAAAAATATGACATATGCCAATAATTGTGAAATCTATGTAAATAACTACTAGCCGTCATTCTGACACGGATCGTCATGTCTGCTTGCCAAGGCCAACACAGTCATATGGCTGTTCGCGCCCTATAAGTAACGAATTTATCATTTCTTATACATACAAATAATTGAAATTGTATCTCTTCTTTCGTTCTTTGAGAATTTTTTTCCTACTATTCTATGTTCAAAATTCTTTAAATTCATTGACGGTATTAGTGACATTTCTTAAGGATATACCGGGTGATCATTTGAAAACTTCCCACCTTGAATAACTCTTTAATTAATAAAATTATCAAAAATCACTAAAACAGGTCAATGTTATTTTGGAGGGGGACATTTAATAACCTATTCCAATCAGTTGGGAAACTTTCACCCTCCCCTCCAGCCACCCCCACCACAAAATTTTAAATGGCACTACCCCATGTGTGATACATCATTTTAAAGGTTGTAAAATTCTCAATATTTTAAAGCAAAGAAAATTAAAATCGGCCGAGCCGTTCATGAATTAGAGACAAAAATGTATTAAACCGGAAAATTTACAAAATACCTAAAACTAAAACTCACAAACGTAAACAATTAAATTTATCGTATTAGATGCTCGAATTGCGCTCCATTGGTTGCTAGGCAATGATAAAGCCGATGTTCAAACTCTCTTCTAACATTTTCGAAAACTCGCGGAATTAATCGGCATTCGGATGTTATTCGTTGTTTCAGTTCGTCGATGTTGGCTGGGGGAGTTTGATAGACGATGGATTTAAGGTGGCCCCAAAGGAAAAAGTCGAGAGGGGTTAGGTCAGGAGACCTTGCTGGCCACTCTACTGCTCCTCTTCTTCCAATCCACCTCTCTGGAAACTTGTTATTCAACCAGTTTCGAACTGGTACCACAAAATGTGGTGGGGCACCATCTTGCTGAAAATAAACTTGATTTTCATCCAAAATTAAGTTTCCTTCGTCGTCTACTTGATTTTCTTTTGCTTCCGTAATCAAGGGGTCTATGACATCTTCCAACATATTGAGATAAATAGTACCATTTAAATTTTCAATAATAAATAACGGACCAATGACTGAGTCCCCCAGTATACCAGCCCACACATTAATTTTTTGTGGCCACTGAGTATGCGTTTCTGTAAATAGATTCGGGTTTTCATCATCCCAATAACGACAATTATGACGATTAACATAGCCATTCAAAAAAAAGTACATTCGTCACTGAAGCAAATATTTTGAATTAGATTTGGAGTGGTATTTATCATCACAGTCATTTGTTCACAAAATTGAACTCGTCTATCGAAATCATCTTCATTTAGAGCTTGGTGATTTTGAAGTTTGTATGGATGCCATTTATGAAGTTTTAAAACCTTATGAACAGACCCATACGAAAAACCAGTTATGTTGCGCACTTGCCGAATTGAGCTCGTAGGATTTGCAGCAAATTGTCCTAATATTTCTATTGGAGAGTCCTCATCCACAATTCGAGATTGTGTCCTTTTTACCTCTCGCTAAGAGAGGTATTGCATTCATGCTAAAAATCGCATATCCAGATTTTATTGAATAAGCACGTTTTAAGGTCCCTACAATCCGATTTTAACATTTTTACGATGATGTCTGTGTGTGTGTGTGTGTGTGTGTGTGTGTGTGTGGATGTGTGTGTGTGTGTGTGTGTGTGTGTGTGTGTGTGGGGGATGTTGGAAGGACGGTTACTCAAAAACTATAAGACTTAAAATTTGTTTAACAACGTATTTCCCAATCGGACATTCATGGGAAGATCTGAAAAGGTTTTGGTAATAATTGGACAACCGGAAGTAGAAGATTCTTGAAAAAAAATCTTCTAAATATTATTTTTTGAAAATTTTTCGTGGTAATATTAAAGAAAATTAAATTCTCTATCTGATACATTTAAATATTTTATTATATATTCCATAGATTTAGAGATAAAATAAGTATAATATATAAAATAATCTGTTGTAATAAATTTGACAGCCGAAAGAATGCCATGAAAAATAGTTGATAATTTAAATTATTTGTAACTGACAGATAAATGTCAGTGTCAGAAATAATGAGTAATGAAAGAAAAATGTACTTGGAGAATCCCTTAGTTCTTGATCTGTGACTATTATGGAGATGACAAGTCTAGGTTGAAGGACTTAAATTTGTTTCAAACATTATGGGACAATGTACACCAGTACTATAGACTAGAGTAACTTTGAATTGCGAAAAAGCTATCAAATTCTTCTCAAGTAAGTTGTAAATATTGACAAAATTACACATCGATATAAGAATAATCGGAGTGCAATCTATCCGTCACTTTATTAAAGGGAATTAGTGTTATTTAGATATAACATGTATGAAAAAATAAAATGTAAAAGAAGATATGTAAGAATAGATGCACAATCCATATATACATTTTAGACCGCCCAAAATTAATGTTTTTACTAGAAGAATATGAAGAGAAAGTAAACAACGTTGTTCGAATTGAAAATTGCAGTGACCAGCCTAATATTTATATATGGTAAACTCTACTTTGTAATTTATTGTAACATAATTTATGCTAAAATATCTTCATATTGAGACATGCTATTATTGAATAATAAAGAAGTTTATACGTCATAGATTTATATGAATATATTATTTGTATTTATAAAAATATTCTTTGCTTTATGCATACAGCCAGGTAAAATATACGGCGAGAGGTTATGTGCTGGCCACATCAGATTTTTTTATTTGCTACTGATCCAGTTTCTTCAAATTTTTCTACCAAATCTAAAACGTATCGATGGGATACATGTTTATTTAGATGTCTTGCATTAAATTCATTGGCTGTACGTCGAGCACACTGATTTTCAGCTCCATAAATGAAAATTATTTCAATTCTCTCTTCTAAAGTGTATGCCATTTCAGTGACACAATTGGCACAAACGCTACCCCAAATCAAAGTAATCTAAAGTTATCTGAAGCGGCGATATTTAATTCCTGAATTCTACAACACTTGACACTTTGAACTTGTACGACGCACGTTCTTTTGTTTCAAAGCAAAACGTAGGTAGATGGCTTGATCAACCAATGAAAATGGGCATACATTTTTGTCTCTAATTCATGAACGGCTCGGCCGATTTTAATTTTCTTTGCTTTAAAATATTGAGAATTTTACAACCTTTAAAATGATGTATCACACATGGGGTAGTGCCATTTAAAATTTTGGGGTGGGGGTGGCTGGAGGGGAGGGTGAAAGTTTCCCAACTGATTGGAATAGGTTATTAAATGTCCCCCTCCAAAATAACATTGACCTATTTTAGTGATTTTTGATAATTTTATTAATTAAAGAGTTATTCAAGGTGGGAAGTTTTCAAATGATCACCCGGTATGTAATATTAACATATCTATAATTTAAATACATATTTAATTAATAATATATATTAAATATACTCGTACCTCCCAGAAAAAACTTCCAGTAATATTATTAAAACTGCTGATTTTTGACACTGACATTTTGCATTTATCTGTCAAGTAAAAACATTTAAATATTTCAATTGTTTTTTTGGGCAACGAGATTTATTACAACAGATTATTCTATATCGTTATATTCTATATCTCCAAACCTGTATGAGATATAATAAAAAAATTAAATGTGTCAGATTGAGAATTTAATTATCTTTATTATTTAGTAGTAACAAATTTTCAAAAATAATATTTAGATTTTTTTTAGAAACTACCACTTCCGGTTGTCCAATTGTTATCAGAACCTATTCAACTCTTCCCATTACTGTTAGATTGAGAAATCCGTAGTTACACAGGTCTTTAGTCTTATACAATTTGAGAAATCGTATCTCCAACAACCTCACACAGACACACACACACACACATCCACACACACACACACACACACAAACACACACAAACACACACAGACATCATCGTAAAAATGTTATAATCGGATTCTAGGGACCTTAAAAGTGCTTATTCACTAAAATCTGGATATGAGTTTTTTGACGTTTTGTGCCAGCGCGGGTAATTCAATTTTAAATATTATCACTACGTTACCCACGCTGGCCCAGATGCATTCAATTTCAAATGTTATAGTTATAATTATCATTTTTGTAAAGCAACCTTGTATTTTCATTGTTGCTATTATTTTTTTGGTTGTCATGTTATGTGTTTATTTATTATCTGTATTCAGTTGTTGTATTTGCTCTGACTTGAGCACACGTAATAAATTTAGCTCCTCAAATCAAGAGTTTAATTATTACCTTCGTCCACCTTCAAGTTTCAGCTTTTATGTCCACCGTTAAAAACGTTGCACAGTTTGTTCCAATATTTGCCGATAGATGCTGCCATATATATTATAAATCAGAAATGGTACTAATTAAGCATAAATGCGATTTAGAAAAGTTCATGCTATAATTAATTATTGTAAAATAGTCATGCAAAACAACCGCCCAATCCTGTGACGTCAAAGTAGGTACATACGTACAATACGTTATTCATAGCCAATAGGAACACAGTTTGTTCATCAACTACGTTATTTATATAAATGAAAGTAGACGATAGTTTGTCATATGTTAAGCTGCATGAACTTTGACGTCACATTCTGTTTCAAATCTAGTGACTTGTTCAAAATATTATAATTTTTTTTATAATAAATTGTGAAATAATTCGTGATATTTTCAAATTTGAGACTATTTAAAGAAAAATATTTATTTTAAAATTTATTTTATTTAAAAAAGGTGTATGCAAATTTTTTAACCACTTCAATACAGACAGTTGCCACGTCACGAACAAGCTTCACTGGTTGTCGTAGTTTAGAACCATGACCTATGACGTCATAAGAGTGGGGGGGGGGGTAGATTTCATCAAGAAAAATAGTATATTGTGTTATTAGGAGTAAACTAATACTTTGTGTGGCGAGCGTGGAAGTTTAAACGACGAGCGAAGCGAGTCGGGTAAATGCATGCGAGGCACACAAAGAAACTTTTACTCCGAATGACACATTATATTTTTTCTTCAAACGTAGATATTTAAAGAAAAATATCTATTACAGACGTTACGTTTTACATAAATTACGTTTGCGATTTCAATTGCCCTGTGGCTATGGATACTTATTTGTTCACTCTTGTTATAAACATTGAAATGAAATTTTTCACGTTTAACGTTTAAATAAAAACTGTGAAATTTTATATCCTCCTTGTGTGCAATTATGTCGGAATTTGAAGTATTATAATGTACGCCCCCTGAAGTTGTTCAATTGGATGGAAATCTAACAGTGGCTGAAAGATATGTCCAGGAATCACTGCAAAACAATATAAACTTTTCTAATCACTTTAATTCTAAGTATTTTTACGCTCATTACCGTCTCTGTAATTGTAATCTGTAAGTCTGCTATTCTTTAATAATGTTATTTCCTCAAAAGTAAACTGTATATATTTCAATTCACAGGTTATTTATTTAAATTTAACAGCTATTAATTTAATGGTATTTAGTAACTTTATTCTTAGGTTACCTAGCGTGTTATAGTGACATTTAGGCCGATATTACAGGTTTATTTTACTTTTTTATTCGTTGATCTGTATAGTTTCTATGGATATTTATTTATTTTATTTCTACGCCGGCAGCGTGAGTAGAAATTAAACTTCTACCTTGTGAATCAAGTCACAAAAGATGCTACTTTTATGACGTTTGAAGAAAAAAATATTTTTTCCTAATTACTGTAATTATTTATCTCGATTCGAATACATTAATAAAAACTAATACATCATTGAAAACAGAGAAAAGTGGCGGTTTATATTTTATTAAAATAATTATAGGTTGCTACTTAAAAAATAAAATTTGATAGTCGTATCTTGTAAACCTGACTTTATAAAAAATGTCTACATCTGCCATAAAATAATATATTTAAATAATAAAACTTATATTTGAGCCATTTTTTTCTATTACTTATATTAAAAAGTTAAAGGGGGGGGGGAGGGGGCGTCTTGCCAGACTCACCCTGTATATTTGGCGAATTTTTTCAATTGGGAAATAGTTAAAGGTAGCGCTTTGATTTTTCAAAACATGCTAACAAAACCTAACCTAATGCTGTACCTCTAACGTACCCATTAAATTTTAGGACAATACACAATGGCGATATTTTTATACTTTCAAACGTGAAATAATTTAATTTTACTGTTTTAATTTCAATTATAAAATGAAAAAATCCATTATTTTTTGCAAAGAAAGCTTTCAACTCTAGTTTAAAACTGGAATTGTATTAAGGGTATTATTAATTCAATTGTATGAATGAATATGCAAGAGAAATAAAAATATTTTCGTTGTGAAAAAAGTTCAGACACTTGCATAAAAAGCTGTGAAGCGGACAAAATAGAGAAATTAAAATTACGGCCGGGTCGAAAAGAATATGTGAGCTGCAAATAAAGCTTATCACCGCCTCCCAGGACGACGCTGTCATTTAGTGATAAGAAAATGGACTGCTAAGTTGGCCGTGGAATTTATACGCGATCCTCAATATGTATTTATTATAAAAAAGTAATTGCTTTTATATTTTCAAATTTATTATACATGCGAGGAAAATTTATTGCTTATGACCTGCCTGCCAATTTCTCCAACTCTATTTTATTGCTGGCGTTGTATGACAAAGAGAAACTCCCATAAATTATGTATAATTCGTTTTCTAATATTGACACTGAAAAATAAAGTATTTTAAAGAAAATAATTCACAATTTTGTAATCTTGAATGAGTTTTTGTGGAAGTCAAGTGAATTTCAAGTTGAGTTTAATTCCTGCGTTCAATATGAGTCGAACCGGAAAGCTTCAAATTTCGCGACATGAAATGCAGAAGTTTGGAAAGTACTTGAAAATGTCGAGATGTCTAGAAAGAAAACAGAACGGAATTTTTTATTACATCGCTTGCACATTTTAAACGATCAAGAAAGATTACTCTAACTTATAAAAAGAACATTCAATTTTATTAATTTTGTTTAACTTCAAACAATTAGTTATACTTTAAAACATATTTTTCAAAACAGCTGTTCTTCACTTTGTTATGAAGTATTTTCTTAACATAAAGTGTAAAATTTACAAGACACTAAAAAGAGAAAAAAAATATAATACATTAGTCCCCTCTGACGTCAACACATTTGGTCCAACGATTCCCTCCCGAAAATGGTTTTCTTTGAGGTCCTCAAAATAAGCATTTACTGCTTCGATGGCTTCCTCGTTGGATCGAAATCTCTTTCCAGCGAGCAATACGACCTGAACGAGCTGGCGCATTGTCGTAGTGAAACAAGATCTTTTCTTTGCCATTCCCGGGCGTTTTTCTCGAATGTCTGAAAGTGTGGCGTAGTATTGTCCAGTTATAGTTTTTCCTTTATCAAAATAATTAATTACCAGAATGCCTTTGGCGTCCCAAAAGACTGACGCCATTACCTTTCCTGCCGATTGAACTGACTTCGCTTTCTTTGGGGCCGATTCACCATGTCCAATCCACGCTTTCGACTGAATTTTGGTCTCTGGAATGTAGTGGTGAATCCAAGTTTCATCCATGGTTATGAAACGTCTTTTAAAATCGACCGGATTTTTCTTGAACAACTCCAAATCTTCGGCTGAAGTTCGTGTCCGAATACGCTTTTTCTCCAAACTAAGCAAATGCGGCACCCATCTGGCGCACATTTTTCTCATGCTCAGCTCATTATGTAAAATATGAACTACACGTTCATAAGAGATCCCTATGGCTTCCTCAATTTCACTCACTTTTATTCGGCGATCTTCCAGAACCATATCATGGACTTTATCCAAAATTTTCAGTGTGGTAGCCGATTTTGGGCGACCTGAACGTAGCTCGTCACAGGTGTGTGTTCGGCCACGTTTAAATTCTGAAACCCAGAAACTCACTGTGGAAAATGAAAGTGAAGTATTCCCAAGGACAGCATCCAATCTGATCTTGATCTCCATTGCTGTCTTTCCGTCCAAATAGAAAAACTTGATCACCGCACGAACTTTGTTTTTATCCATTATCGATTTAACGCTACCTAGATCGACACAGACGCTTAAATAAAACAACGACATAAGATTGTTTTCGAAAAACCAAGACCTTCTCAGTGTTTCCGGAAACTTTTCAATCCACTCTCATATTCTAGCTTTACTATTTATAACAGCTAAAGAGCTATTCACTTTACTTTTTATTTTATTTATTATAAATCTGTATCGTAAGAAATATACTCCCTAATAGTTATGATTTTTTTTCAAAATTATGAAACTTTAATGATTTGTTAGTTTGCTATGACAGTTGTTCCTTCCTTGACTGAGCAAATATTTTGATGCTTACCGAATAAAAATTAACTCTATAAGATGTCGACATGGCTGGAGGTGATGGGGTTACTTGCCGTAACATCTAGAAACCAAATAAAAATATGACCTTAGACCTTAGGTTTTACCACCTAGACCAAAAAACTGGAGATATCATGCGTTGTCAGAACGAAACATACTTTAATGTAAACATTAATAATTCATTCCTATAACTTCTTCTCGTAATTAATTTAAAACATTTTGGATCCTCCTACATAAATTTATTTATTTACCAAATATATTATTATTCACGAAAGATGACTATTCACGGTCATTTATAATCCGTCTGATATAATATTACTTGCAGATAACTTCACTGCATTTTGTACCCATACGTGTACAACGCGAAATATTTATGGATACATTGTAAATAATTTATTTGAAAATTTTGTTTCTTTTAAATATTGCTTTTTTTTCAAAGTTTTATCTTCACCTATGTTTCTTAGTAAAACAAAAATATAGATTTGATGTAAACCATAGCATATAAATTTGATTTAAATGTCAACGTCACTGGGTAAACATTAGTACAGAGGGAAGTGTATTAGATAATTACATGACCGTACCGCTACGACATACGTCATTTCTATTTTTAGTGTATTAGAAAGTAATGTCACCATTTACGTATATCTGCCATACTATATAAATGAAATAGATATACATATCTACGTCAAATAATCTTTCTCTTTCTAATACAAAATGTTGCTAAGCTACAGTGTGTTCATTAAAAATCTAAACTCGGAGTAGGCTATGAACAGAGAAATGTATGTGTGATTATTATTCAATTCAAAAGTTATCAAAATTGATCTTGAAATGTAATTTTAAGGAGAAAAGGTAATAAAAAAGGATACCGTATATTGACATTCGCCGTTTTTAATTTGTTTCCATTTCTAAAATAAGATTCAAGAAGAAAAGCTTTGATTTTTTTAGATTACATATTTGATAATATCTCGTGTCAAATTAATATTTAATTAAATATTTTTAAATTGACGTACGTTTCTTCGTTCATAGTCTGCTTCGAAATAGGTTTTTTTTAACACACTTTACTGCTCATTGAACTGTACTGCTATATTCAGTGCTGTGTATTCTTTCTTCGAACAAATGATTCGTGTTCGTACCCATCCTTCGGAGGAACGATACACAAAATGTATTTTTCACATTTATATAAAGTTTTTTAACTGCAATAAATTATTAAATTACGATGTAAATTTCATTTTTACCTCTCGCTGAGAGAGGTATTGGATTCATGCTAAAAATCGCATATCCAGATTTTATTAAATAAGCACGATTTAAGGTCCATAGAATCCGATTTTAACATTTTTACAATGATGTCTATGTGTATTTGTGTGTGTGTGGATGTGTGTGTGTGTGTGTGTGTGAGGTTGTTGGAAACACGATTTCTCAAATTATATAAGACTAAAGACCTATTTGACTACGGATTCCTCAATCTAACAGTAATGGGAAGAGTTGAATAGGTTCTGGTAACAATTGGAAAACCGAAAGTGGTAGTTTCCAAAAAATTCTAAATATTATTTTTTGAAAATTTGTTACTACAAATATTAAAGATAATTAATTTCTCAATCTGACATATTTAATTTTTTTATTATATCTCGTATAGGTTTGGAGATATAGTATATAGTAATATAAAATAATCTGTTGTAATAAATCTCGTTGCCCGGAAAACAGTTGCGATATTTAAATTTTTGTAATTGACAAATAAATGCAAAATGTCAGTGTCAGATTTTTCTGGGAGATATGTGTACATTTAATATATATTATTGTATTATTAATTAAATATGTATTTAAATTACAGGTATGTTAATATTACATATATCCTTAAGAAATACCGCTAATACCGTCAATGAATTTGAAGAATTTTGAACATATTAGAGTAGTAGGATAAAATTTCTCATAGAACGAAAGAAGAGAAACAATTTCAATTATTTGTGTGTACAAGAAATGTTAAATTCGTTACTTATAGGGCGCGAGCACTCATGTGACTTTGTTGGCCTTGGCAGCAGATATGAGGATTATTATTATTATATCTCGTACAGGTTTGGAAATATAGAATAATCTGTTGTAATAAATCTCGTTGTCCAAAAAGCAATTGAAATATTTAAATGTTTTTACTTGACAGATAAATTCAAAATGTCAGTGTCAAAAATCAGCAGTTTTAATAATATTACTGGAAGTTTTTTCTGGGAGGTACGAGTATATTTAATATATATTATTGTATTATTAATTAAATATGTATTTAAATTATAGATATGTTAATATTACATATATCCTTAAGAAATGTCACTAATACCGTCAATGAATTTAAAGAATTTTGAACATAGAATAGTAGGAAAAAAATTCTCAAAGAACGAAAGAAGAGATACAATTTCAATTATTTGTATGTATAAGAAATGATAAATTCGTTACTTATAGGGCGCGAGCAGCCATATGACTGTGTTGGCCTTGGCAAGCAGACATGACGATCCGTCTCAGAATGACGGCTAGTAGTTATTTACATAGATGTCACAATTGTCATATGTCATAAGTTTTCATTCAAAATTTCAAAATATTCTGATGTTTATTTGTCATCCATTAGTATGGAATATACTTGTCGAGGAAAATAATCCACATGGATTTGGAAAATCATAATGTTTCGAATGAAAACTTATGATACTTGACACCTATGTATATTACTAGCTCTCATTCTGACGCGGGTTCCCATATCTGTTTGCCAAGGCCAACAATGTCACATAACTGCTCGCGCCCTATGCAACATAAAATGAAAATGGCGAGAGGTATTGTGCTGGCCACAACAGATTTTTATTCTACAAATTATAATTTTACCTATGGTAAGTTGTTCGTACTGTTCCTACTATTGCATTTCTGTTTTTTAACAACATTATTTTATTATGTATAGCTGATGACGGATAGATGATATCCGAAACGTCCAGTAATTTTTTTGTGACAATATTTAATTGTTGAATAAATAAATTGGAGCACACGAGCCCATATTATTCGTCATTAAATGAAAATAAAGGTAATTTGAAAATTTTAAAATGATCATGTCTGCCACCAGGACTTGAACCCCGGCCTTTTACTTTGCCGGAGTAATTAGACATACGTTTTAAAAATCGGAAGTAGAATTCCGGACCAAAAGTGGCACTTAAGTTCACCGCCATTTTTTTAATGTGAATTATAAGTCTAAAATTAATAATAAAGATAAAACTTATTTTTTGTCTCCAATGACGGTATAGTATCTATTTCTAGTATTTAGATTTCGGATTTGTGCTACACTGTACTAAGGAATTAAAATAAACAAAGGACAATCCTTTTCAATATAATTGCTATTATTTTGATATAATTAAAGTAGTAGAAGTAGCGAATATATGAGTATGTATATTTAATATTGTTCCGACAAATCGATCAGGTAACACGAACTACTAAGTAGTTTCATGAAATTTTAAATTACAATATGACAACTTCTTATGTAAGTAAAATATTGCAAACTCCTTCTATAATTCATATTTGTATTGATCGATTATTGGTAAGAAGAAGCAGCCATCGATGTTTAATTTATAAGCGCTTTCGTAAAGTTTTCTGGACCAGCAAAGGAACGGATACTCAAGAAACGTTTATATTGGAGTTGTTTTAACGTTGCTTCTTCTTTCTTCTGCTTTTAAATTTTGATCGCCTGTAAGGATGTACTCATTAAAATAGAAATTGAGATTAATGAAATTCTTTCATCCCAAGAAAGAGGGATAAAACCATAAATAAGGCAATAATAAGTGAAATAAAAAGCGGTAAAAAGAAAATAATGTACCTAGGTAGAAAGCAGGTAAATAGAAAAATTTATTTTAATTAGAATTACCTACGCCGCATTATATTGAATGAAATACTTCTGTCAGATTGTCAGAGTTTATACACGCTAGCAAATGTTTAGAAATAACAAATTGTTGAATTTTAACTTTGTTAGTAAATATACGTACTCGTATACCTACCTGTTAAACTATTTATTATTTTTACGATGATGTCTGTATGTGTGTGTGTGTGTGTGTGTGTTTGTGTGCGTCTATGCGTGTGTATGTATGTGTGTGTGTGTGTGTGTGTGTGTGTGTGTGTGTGTGTGTGTGTGTGTGTGTGTATGTGACGTTCGTTTCAGATCGTATAACTCCAATACTACGATTCCAAAAATTATAATTTTTTCGTATTCCTCAAATTTAGATCCATATGTCGACATGATTAGATTTTGGTTATAATTGGTCCACCAGAAGTACCCTCAATTGCAACTTTTAACAGTTTTTCTTGAAAAAAAGCAGTTAAATATCATATTGGCATTTAAGGTTATTACAAATATCAAAGAAAATATATTATTCTCTAAACGACTGGATTGCATTTTATACTTCATATTCAACAGATATAGAGTTAAAGAATTACAAAGATATTAAATTTCATAAATCAGCCAGCTATGTTAACGATGGAAACTGGTAATATATTCAGATAATTCAAATTGACAGATGTCAGTATAAACGAAAATGAATGTGGCAGAGATGAGGATGTAGAGATAGATGTTAGGGAAGACACGGAAAGATAGAGTAAGGAATAAGGAATTAATGGATAAGGGAAATAGCTCGAGTGATAGAAGTTTATAGAAAGATACAATAGTGAGTGAAAGGCACTGAATGAGGACGACACGCAAAACAGAAATGAGTGGAAGAAAAAAATAAAAAATAGCGCCCATAACGAATGGGAAAAGCTAAAGAATAAGATGTAAGTGTCAAGTGCAATGTGTATAGTTTGTTTATGAAATAATTTTACTGGATATATAGGATCTTTTGCAAGAAAATTTAAGTATGGAATTTGTACATAATACACAGAATTGACGGAAGGTAATGTGCTGGCCACATCATATTTCTTTTGTAAAAGCTGACAGAAATGTAGAATGAAATCATAAACGAGGTTGAAAGAGTGACGGTTCTAAATATTGAACGAAATTTTCAAAACTCATAATATGTAAATAAAATACGGGCCCCATTCCGTATTAGTTGGCGTTCCCGCTTTAATTTAATTTTTAGTTAATTTATGATACAAATAATAACTAACATAAATTATCGTTAATTTTTATTAATATTACGCACATTTTGTCGTTCTAATGACACATAGCAAAAACTGTTTTCTAAAATATTTTGTTTTAATATAAAATGAAATAAAACCTAGTTTTACCAACAATTCAAGAACAATTGAAATAAAATTAAACAACTTTCGTTGAATAATACGTCTAAAAGAATTACAGTAGTAATTTACAGTAAGAACAATGGCTGATACCACAAGCCTTATTTTGAAAACGCTGTTTTTAAAATGTTAAATTTCAATATCTAATTTTACCCCTATATTTAAAAAATCTGATGTGGCCAGCACAATACCTTCCGTCAATCCTGTGTATTATGTAGAAATTCCATACATAAATTTTCTTGCAAAAGATTCTAAATTTTTAGTATTTTATGATTCCCTTTCTCGGCAACTGAATTCCATACTCCTGATAACAAACAAACCACATGAAATAACAAAATCATGAAATTTTTAATGAAAAATTATGACACTTGTCAGTTATGGACATAATTAATTACTGTCATTTTGATACGGGTTCCCATATCTGCTTGCCAAAGGCAGCAAAGTTATGTCACTGCACGCGCCCTGTACATAATTTTTTTGCAAAAGATCCTATATTTCCAGTAAAGTTATTTCATAAACAAACTATGCAAATTGCACTTGACACTGACATCTTCTTCTTCTTTAGTTTTTCCCATTCGTTAGGGGGTCGCTATTTTTTATTTTCTTCTTCCACTCATTTTTGTCGTCCTCATTCAGTTCCTTTTCTCTCAAGTCTTCTGCAATACAGTCTTTGCATCTTATATTTGGTCTTCCTATGTTTCTTCCACCTTCTATTAATATATTCATCTCTCCTCATTACATGTTCAAACCAATGTAATCGTCTCTCTTATATCTAGAAACTTCTAACACTAGAGTTACTTCCCTTATTCTTTCATTGATTTACATTTTATTGATACTGACATCTGTCAATTTGAAATATCTGAATATATTAGCAGTTTCCATGGTTAAGTTAGCATAGCTGGCTGAATTATGATATTTATATGATTTTTTTTATCTATATTATTCTTTAACTCTATATCTGTAGAATATGAAATATAAAATGCAATCAAATCGTATAGAGAATAATATATTCTTTAAGGTATAATAACATTTAACTGAGTTTTTCAAGAAAAACTGTTAAAATCTTCAAATGAGGGTACTTCCGGTTGACCAATTATAACCAAAATCTAAACATGTCTGCATATGGTTGTAAGGAAGAGGAATACGCAAGAATTGTAATTTTTGGAATTCTAGTATTGGAGATATCGTTGACAAAACCGCGGTCACATACACACACACACACACACACACACACACACACACACACACACACACATACACACATACACACACGCACATACGAACACACACACACACACATACAGACATCATCGTAAAAATAGTAAAATCGCATTGTAAAGACCCTAAAACGTGCTTATTCAATGAAAACTCACCACCGAATTTTTTGACCAAAGACAATACCTTCCTTACCTATAGGTGACGGAAGGTAAAAACGATTTTTTTCAAAATATTATTTTAAAGCAGGACCTAGTTTATATTAAAGGCTCAAAGCCTGTATTTAATTTAAAATTATTTGGAGATTTCTTAACTTCGATTGCTTCTCTTATTAGTCTTCTCATTCACTGAGTTTCTCATACTAGAATCTTCGTGTTTTCGAAATCAATTACATATAATTCTTGAATGGCATGTTCAGCAACTGCAGTTTTATTATGTTGGTTTAATCTAATAGGCCATTTGTGTTATTATGTTCGTCTAATTTTGTTGTTACAGTTCTACCAGTTTGACCAATGTATACCTTACCACACTGGCAACAATGCCAGTGGAATGTAGAGGAACTATATCTTTAACATTGCCAAGATGATAACGGGTTTATAAAATTGATTTATATGACGTTTGTTAAGAATCCTACCAATTTTGTCGTTACATTACAGTGACAATGAATGATAAAGTGGCAAATAATTTATTATCAGTTACAACTTGAGGCAAAGGTTTATTCTTGGACTTTAGTGCTCTTCTTAGTTCTTAGTAACATTTATAAAAACGTCGTTTTTCTAATAAAATTTAATCAGAATTATACCTAAATACTATTTTATTTATAGTGATTGTTTTGATTTTAAATGCAAATTTGTATAAGTTGTGATATTAAAAATATTAATATCAAGAAAAGTAATATTTGATTACATCAAAGAATTGGATAATAATACTGTATAATATTTTATATAACTAGAAGTATTTTCTGGCTTACCAGAACTTTCTGACTGGAAGTGTGTTGGGAGATAATAAAATTCCTGAATATCAGTCAGTTTAAAGTTAATTAAAATTCGGCGAAAATTTTATAAACTTTAAACTGACTGATATCCAGGAATTTTATTAACTCCCATAATATTTTCTATTTAAAAAAAAAACTGCTTAGGTACTATTGTAAATAGTTCACATTTAAATATAACATACAACTTCAAGATAATTGATAAACGGATTTATGAAAGGAACCATAAAATTACTGTATTACTCAAATTGATGCCAAAATTGTTTAAAATTATTTCCAACTAAAATCGATAGCAACATAATTTTCAATTAAGTATTATATAATTTCTATATACTCGTATTTGTTCAAACGTATGTAACAAAAGTTTTGAGAAAAAATTGGACCTGTTCATGAAATAGAAAGATTTTTTTTATTTAAACATTCATATAAGAGTTTGTTTGGCTGTTCCTATAAACTAAGGTGATAAGAATTCTGGTTTTATAACACTGATAGGGGATCATTATCTTCAACGCGACGCAATTTTTGACTACTTTGTCTCATTTGCTTGTGGATGATGTTATCATCTACTTCCCGGATTTTTACCTTCCGTCTACTTTAGGTAAGGAAGGTATTATAGATGGTGAGTTTTTAATGAATAAGCACGTTTTAGGGTCCCTAGAATAAGAATTTACTATTTTTACGATGATATCTGTGTGTGTGTGTGTGTGTGTGTGTGCTTGTGTGTGTGTGTGCGTGTGTGTGTGTGTCTTTGTCTGTCTGTGTGTGTGTGTGTGTGTCTTTGTCTGTCTGTGTGTGTTTGTGTGTGTGTGTGTGTGTGACAAACATTTCTCCTGCGATAACTCCATTACTACATTTCGAAAAATTATGTCTTCATATTCCCCCTTTGTACGACCATATGGTTAACTGGAAGTTCCCTAATTTGTAAATTTTCACTCTTTTTCTTGAAAAAACGCTGTTAAATATCATTTTTTGACATTTTAAGTTATTATAAATAATAAAGAAACTTTTATTGTCTCTTCGACTTAACTATTTTTTTTTTCATATTCATTATATTTAGAGATAAAGAATTACAAAGAAATATCTTCCACCCTATGCTGCCAAAAGCTGCACCATGGAAACCGAATATTCAAATCATTCAAATATTACTGATTGACACATTTCAGTGTCAATTGAAATATACATAATATCTTTGTGAAATGATTTTACTGGAAATATAAAATGTAGAATAATTGAATGTGGGAAAAACAAATCACATCAGGTAATACAACAGATTATTGCCACGGCCAATTCAGGAGATCATTATGTTATAAATATAATGCATATATGTTTTTATTTTCTACTTCTTATTTTAAAAAACATACTGCTCATTTTAGGAGTAGTTCATTACAGTTCAGTACGAAGTGAAATCAGTTCATTTTCTCCCCTAACAAGAAAGCGCTTTCACAATCGTTTGCAAAAAAAATTCTGTGCGGAATTTGTATACAAAATACGTAGGAGTAGAACTGGTGGAAAGAAATGTGCTGGCCGCATCAGATTTTTGGAAATATTCTTATTTGTAACTGTTGTTCATATTGTGCCCAAAAGTCTTCATTCAGTCGCGTTTAAAAACATTTGGGGGATTATGGTCTCTCTTTGTTTTGTATAAAATATGCTCTACTCTCTACACCTACAGCATCTGGAGATTCGTTCAGACTGGCCCGCTATCTATTTAAGGACAATTCTGTCTTTTTCGAAATTTTAAGTTATTTCTGATCAAAGTTCCGCTAATAGTCATGTGTGACATTTCAAATTGATGAGCTAATTTACGCGACGACATTCTAACTTTGTCTTGTGCACTTTGAATCAACAGGCTCTGTTGATTCTATTAGGTGACAAAAGTTCGAGTCGCTCACTTTTTGGTAAATTAATATATACTACACTTTCTTCAGATACGCGTATAGTTTGGTAAATAGTCGTCTTAAAGACAGTTTTGCGTTCAAGTTTATAACACCTGTTCAATTTTTTCTGGCAAATTTATCATGGTATATTATAAAACAACTATTACATGTTTTTTATTCCAAATGACAACTAGATTAGACCGTATGTAAAATAATTGTTTCAAACTAAATATTCACAAAAATATTTACCACAAATATGATTATTTAGCAAGTAATTTTTTTAGAAGCACCCCGTACCATCTTTTAAGTTACATAAGATTTAATATGTTGGTAAATATCCTATTCCTCGAAAAAATAATATTTTGTTTAGTGTTAATTATTTTAAAAATATGTTAAATATAGCAAGCGATTATAAAATCGAGCATTGTAATTTTATTCTACTCGTATTTATAAATTTACACAAATATGTATATGATAGGAAAAATAATGAAACTTATTTTTAGAATCAAATAAAGGTGACCTCGATGTTGCCATGGTCTCCAAGCAGTAAGACTTTATCCTACGACCACGTTTAATGTTTTCAGCTATTTCATTTTATTTAATGAACATAAAAATATGTAAAAAGTATAAAAAAAAAAATATTCAATAAATCGGGTTTCATTTGCTAAAATGTTTTAGGCGGAGCAATAATGAAGATGCTATAGTAATAACCTACCTCAACTTTAGTGAATTGACTTTCCCAATGAATGATGCGGTTAACTCCATCTCTGTGCGAGATTTTCCTATCGCCATATTAGTGTATTAGCAATTATTTTTTTACATTTATTATTACTATGACTATTTATTTACTTTATCACTGTTATTTGTACGAGGATAATATTTATACTAGTCAAATTTATCTCGGATATGTAGAACCATAACAGCTAAATAGATCCCTATAATCTTAAGAAATCATAGGTGTGTCAGCAAAGCTAATACACTACAAAAGTTGTATTTCTCGAGCTAATAGTTTAAAAAGTGGTTTATTGATTTTTCATCGGCACTTCTTAATTTTTACTAATAAATTTGTTTATATTTGCACTATTTCGTTTTGTTTATTTATTAACATTAACGATCTGTCGTAAATGGGAAGTGGGAGGTGTTTTTGGGAGTGTAATTCACGTCGTTATACGTAAACGATGAAATAATGACATATATAGGAGATTGAGATCAATGCATTAACAAGTTTTTCTATAGTTGTAGAAAAAAGTTTATTAATTAAATTATAGTGCACTTTTTATCTGATACAATCTAAAATGCGATCGAATACGAACTACGTGAAGAGAAGTGTATATTTATTGGAAGCCACCGAGGAAAGGCAATAAATCCAATAAAAATGTTGTAACGACGTTACTTAGTTGTCTTTGTTATTGTAATGAGACTGGTTGGGAATAGAACAACGGAAATCACGTGACAACAGTAACAGATGCACATAAATTTAGGCTACATTGTTACATTAACATATGCCAGGATGTTCTAGACATGACATTACGGCATCTGTCTCATTCTGAAGCCATCTCTCTTACTGTCGATTGTAACTACATTATACTATTAATGCCACTGGATAACATGTTGCTTGTAATTGTGAAATATGGTGCTGGTGCGTTAACATCAAAGCCATTACCTTTATTAAATGTTATTTCATGAAAATCAAGTAAATGGAAAACTTATTGCGCTCTGACATTTACATACAAAGTTTAAAATTTCCGACCTACATGCTCACATTTCATTGAAGAGTAAATAAATTGTGAGTTTCAGAATATTATTTCTTTTTGTTTATTACAGCCATTTATAAAATGTTCATTTGTATATTACTATTTTATTCAGATTAATTTTTTAATTAAGCTTTTAAGGCATGATAATATTACTCACTTGTATCTAGTGTTGCCACAAGACGAGACAATAAGAGACTTATGGTCAGTCTTGCCTTAATATTGACTAAGTATCGACTAAATTGGCCTTATCGAGAAGAGACTTGAAGTCAGTTTTTATATTCGTATATAATATTGTACCTGTAATCTAAGAACTACAGTACAAGACAGGACTCGGTAATGGTCTCGTCTCGTCTCGACATTGTAGTCGAGACTAAAATGATGGCTTTGCCCGACAAGACAAAGACAAGACGAAACAAGACCAAGACTGGTCTTGCGGCAACAGTATTTGTATACTTATTTTTTTAAAGCCATATTGCTTTTGAAATAAATAATTTCAAAGTATTTGTTTATACACACCAACTTATTCATATTTTTAAAATAAAATATTAATATATATATATATATATATATATATATATATATATATATATTATTGAAAAATGCCATTATATTATAAAATCTATTGTGGCCAGCACAATACCTCTCGCCATTTTCACTTTGTGACATAAGGCGCGAACAGTCATGTGACTTTGTTGGCCTTGGCAAGCAGATATAAGTATCATAATTGTTGATATTTACTATCAATATGCTTTAATTAGGCATACACAATAAAGATACACTTGTACTATTGATTTATTGAAATGAAAAATTACATAAAACTATGATGAAACTGTCATATATCAAAATCGGAAAAAAAACTAACTAACTTGACATATCTGCACCAACTATATATTTTAAGTCAATTTATAATTAAACAAATATAGCGGTTTTAATTATTATTTTCCAACACTTTCCCTAAAATTTTATATTGTTTAAATATAATTTAATATTTTAATTATTCTTAACATAGAACGTAAATTTTCAAATTTAACACGAGGAACTGGTTTCGTCAAAATGTCTGCAACTTGTTTCTCACTGGATACGTGTTGTATTCCCGTAAGTCCCATTTGTACTTGTTCTCGCACAAAGTGGTAGCGCACATCAATATGTTTTGATTTTTTATGAAATTCTTCATTTTTCGTTAATTTTATTGCGTTGTCCACTAATAACACAGTAATACTCTTTAATGATGCAACTTCGTCGAATAAGCGTGTCAACCGTACGATCTCTTTAGCCGCTTCACAAGCAGCCACATATTCCGCTTTCATGGTGGAAAGAGAAACACTTTGCTGTCGTCTGCAAGCCCAAGTGATGGGTCCACCACTATATTTGAAGACAATTCCGCTCACCGCTTTTCTTGAGTCGGGATCACTCGCATAGTCTGTAGCATTATAAATAACTTGTCTTCTCAGCAACATTGTACAAAATACCCATTGTAGAGGTGCCTCTTATATATCTTATAATACGCTTGACCATAAACCAATGCCTTTTTTGAGGTTTTTCCAAAAATTGTGAAACATAGCTCACAGCAAAAGCGATGTCCGATCTTGTTGCGACAGCGAGATACATCAAACATCCTACTCCTTCACGGTAAGGAGCTGTTGTTAAATTTGAATCTTTATCTTTAACTTCAAACGTTCATTAGCATCAATACTTAATAAAGTTCGAATTGTATCAAATTGGGCTATCGGGCTGAAGGTTTCATTGTAGTCAATTCCATTTTTCTGACTGTAACCTCGAATCACCAATCGAGCTTTATATTTATTAATTGTACCATCTTCTTTTCGGTTGATACAATATACTCATCGATTGGAAATTGGCTTGCAATCCACTGGTAATTCCATCAAAGTCCAGGTTAAATTTTCCTCCAGTGACTTCATTTCATCTTCCATTGCTTAGCTCCAATTTGTCCAATCAGTAGAGTTAACAGCTTCAGAATAAGATCTAGGTTCGTCTATTTCAGCTAACATTGATTCAAAACGTTGTGGTCGGTTTATCGCTGCTCAATTTCTAAGACGTGAAGCTATTGGTTGAGTTGTATCATCCGAAAACTACTTGCAGATTCATATTCAGAGTTACTCGCAGGACAAACATTTGACTTTGGTAAATTGATGACAGCATCTTCATTATTTTCCGAATTGTTGTTTATAACAGCTGGAAAAAATGCTTCTGTTTTGTTGGTATCCTCCTGTTCAAAAACCACATGTCGGCTTCAAACTATTTGTGTACCTGTTTTAATCCAAATGTGAAAACCATCCACATCTTCAGAATAGCCGACAAAAATTCCACGTTTTCTTTTTGCATCCCATTTTTGACGATGTTCTTTTGGTACATGTACGTATCATGCTGTTCCAACAATACGAAGTCTATTGATATGCGTAGTCTTTCCAGTAAATAGCTCATATCGGCTTTTACCCTCGACTCTGCTTGGTCCCGTTCGATTTAGCACATAAACAGCTGTATTTGCTGCCTCCGCAACATTATTCGCGCTAGTTCGACCACAGTTCTGTTCGTGCGTTCGGCACAACCATTTTGTTCCGGTGTGTACGGATTAGTAACAATGAACTTAACAGCATTCATTTTCATAATATTTCGTTCTTCATTATTGTGGTCACAACCACCATCACATTGAAATGCTTTTACAGGACGTCCAGACTGATTTTCCACAAGTTTTAGCATTTGAGCAATCTTCTGAGTAGTTTCTGATTTTTCTTTCAGAAAATAGATCAATCGATATGAAGAAAAATCACAAGTAAAACAAATGTAATACTTGGCTTTGCCTAGAGATGCACATTCCATTGGTCCACACAGATCAGCATGTATGTGTTCACCAGGCTTTGTACCATGCTGTTGACGAGAAGAAAAACTACTTCGGTATTGCTTCCCTTCAACACAAGCTCTGCAAAACTCACCTTCATTCTTGCTGTCAATACCATGTAATTTGAGTACTCGTTGAACGTGCCTCTTGTTTTGATGGCCCATACGTTCATGCCAAACTTGCAAAACGCTTTTAGATATAAGATTCACTTCATTTATACATGGCTTTTCAGGTTTTTTGATAGAAATGTTCATATTGAACAATTGACCATAATGAATGCCACATGCCTTAAACTCACCGTTCTTCACAAAGTTACAGTTGTCTTTTGTTGAAACAAACTACATGCCCTTATCAAAAGCAGACGTAACGGAGAACAAATTCCTTCGAGCTGTTGGTACGTATAACATATTTTCTATATGAAAGACAATTTCTTTTCGTTGACATCAGCCTCAAAATTGATAATTCCTTTTCCAATGGCATCCATTGTTAAATTGTCACCAATGTGGATTTTGATATGTGTTGCAAAATACTCAAAAGTTTGTTTCTTGCTCTTATTTCTTAAACCAGATTTATCATTATTCTTTGAACGATCATTATTAGCGTCATAATCACCTTTTCCATGAAATTCTAGCTTTACTTGCCAGTAATGCTGCCAACAGCTCTTCTGATTTACTACAGCGTTGCTGTTTCCGTTTTTCATCTGATGTAAGCATACTTACAAGATTTGCGAACATTGTTGTTCTTCAGATCTTGCCCACCATGCTTGTCTTACACTTACATAGTCTTCTGGTAACATATCATGCAACTTAACAATTTTTATTTTTAACTGTTGCAATCGCAAAATTAAGCTCTCAAATTCGCAATATGTGTTACCATGCCATCTCGTGTATTCATTTGAAAATTAAAGAATTCAGATTGATCAATTTGAGCAGCTAATTGGGTTTGTTGTTCAAAAACAGAAAGTAATTTAAGCCACATATCACGTGCTGTTTCACATGACACAAGTAATGCAATCACTTTAGTATCCAGTGACCTTACAATTATTTGGCTTGCAGCTCGATCTGCCTTGTCCCATATTTTAAAAGTAGCTTCATATTCTACGCGTACTTTGGCAACATCTTCCGGTTTAGCCGATTTTGGTGCATCTTCAGGTTTAGCCGGTTTCTCAATATCACCGACACACACCTCGTACGCCCCTTCAGTTCCGCGTAACAGATTTTTCATTGCAAATTTCCAAATCATCCAGTTTTCAGCATCACGTAACTTTTCGATACTGTAAATGTCCATGCTCATGCCGTTGTTAACTATCTGTGAACGAGTTATATCTGACCAAATAACCACCAATGCTCACACTACAACGAAGCACTATTCACGTCGACAAAAAAAAATACGCCAAAAACTGCAAGTCTTTATTATGCCAATGGTGAACTACGCTCTGCTGCGATGTTGATATTTACAATCAATATGCTTTAATTAGGCATACATAATAAAGATACACTTGTTTTAATTGGTTTATTGAAATGAAAAATTACATAAAACTATGATGAAACTGTCATATATCAAAATCGGAAAATAACTAACTTGACATATCTACACCAACTATATATAAGTTAAATTATATTTAAACAAATATAACGTTTTTAATTATTTTTCAACTATAAATTTCATTCAAAGCATCATGATTTTCCAAATCCATGTATATTATTTTCCTCGACAAGTATATTCCATACTATTGAGACAAATAAATAACATGATATCGTCATTCTGACGCGGAGCCCCATATCTGCTTGCCAAGGCCAATGAAGTCACATGACTGCTCGCGCTCTATAAGTAAGGAATTTAATATTTCTTGTACACACAGATAATTGAAATTGTATCTCCTCTTTCGTTCTATGAGAAATTTTGTCCTACCCTTCTAATATGTTCAAAATTCTTCAAATTCATTGACGGTATTAGCAGTATTTCTTAAGGATATATATATATATCCATAATTTGAAATACATATTTAATTAATAACGCAATACGATATATTAAATATACTCGTACCTTACACTGAAATTTTTCATTTATCTGTCGATTACAAAAAGTTGTCTGGGCAACGAGATTTATTACAAGACTATTATATATTATTATATACTATATATCTAAACCTATAGGAGATATAATATAAAAAAATGTGTCAGATTGAGAATTTAATTATCTTTATTAATTGTAGTAACATAAATTTTCAAAAAATAATATTTAGAAAAAAATATTTTAGAAACTACCACTTCCGGCTGTCCAATTGTTACCAGAACCTACTCAGCTCTTCCCATTATTGTTAGATTGTGGAATCCGTAGTTACACAGGTTTTTAGTCTTACAGAATTTGATAAATAGTACCTCCAACATCCATACACATATACATACAAACTCACACACACATACATACATCATCACAAAAATGTTATAATCGGATTCTGCAAATTAACCATTTCATAGATATGAGCAATTTTCAATATTTTTAAGTTTACTTTAGAATTTATTGGTGTTTATCAAGTCTGATATGTTAAAGAGTAAAAGAAAAACATATACATACTACAATATTATGAACAAATTTAGTTAACAATTAACACTTTTGCTCCTATTTTTTATATATAAAACTAAAACAATTACCCCTTAACCTTAAATAATAATATAAGCTAAAAGCTAAATACGTATTTCGAGAACTAAGTTCTCATCATCTGATGATGAGAACTTAGTTCTCGAAATACGTATTTAGCTTTTAGCTTATATTATTATTTAAGGTTAAGGGGTAATTGTTTTAGTTTTATATATATTTTTAACCTTAGACTCCTCCTATTATTGTAACTCCTATTTTTTGTTTGTTTCTTTTTCCCTTAGAGCAAGAACGATAAACAAGTATGTATTTTAATAAGAGAAAATACCGTGAATTAAGCATATTTCAGTCATTTAGTCTGTACTTTATGTTCTTTAATTTTTGGAACAATTGTTTTATACTATGCATAAGATTTTCACATGAAATTGATTCATGTGTCCAAAACACTGTTTCAGTAAGGGTGAAAATGTTATAAAATTTCAGACTTAAAGCAAAAATTCGAAAATTAATAATATAGGGTTGTATAGATAAACAAGTAGGTATAAGTAATAAAATAATTTTCCTTTTGCATGTACTACTATGTCAAAAAAGTACCGGGAATTGGTCAATAAAACACAAAATATACATTATTCATCCAAATTTATTTTATCGCCATCAAAGTAGACTCCTTCCAAAATAATACACTTATGTCAACGAATAATCCAATCATCAAAACACTTTTTAAACGCATTTTCACGAATCGACTTCCTGTACTCGCCGCGAATTCTCTTTTATGTCTTTCTATTGACTGAAAACGGGTGTATCGAAGTGGCAATTTGAGTTGCGGAAAGAGGAAAAGTCGACCGGAGTCATATCAGGGGAATACGGTGGTTGTTCGATACGATTTGTTGAGCCAGAAATTCGTTCACAATGAAAGCCTTGTGAGATGGTGCGTTATCGTGGTGCAAAATCCATCAGTTTTCTTTCCACAAATCTGGTCTTTTTCGACGAATTTGCTCTCTCAAACGCCGCATAACGCTTAGATAATATTCTTTAGTTACTGTCTCACCTTCTGGCAAGTATTCCGAGTGCACAACACCGTGATAATAATAAAAAAAAAAACTGTCAACATCACCTTCACATCTCGACCGCTTTTGAATGAACTGTACCACTCATACGCACGTGATAAAGTCGATTCACCGTAAACCTTATGTAACATTTTCAGTGCTTCGGCACGCGAAATTCCATTTGCAATGCAAAATTTGAGATATTTTTATCCATTGTAAACATCACTTGAGATGAACTGACAAATGGAGAACTATAAACAAACGTAGCGACAAAAAGAATTTTGACACTCCCTTTAAGCGGTTTTTTAATATACAATTCCCGGTATTTTCTTGACAGAATGTATATCCGAGTAAAAATGAACAAACTATTTATATACAGCAGAAACACGGCCATATTGGGTGCGTTTGGTGAACAAGCACGGTCGCATCCTATGTGTGTTGCTGTGCGGCCGTACTGTGCCTACCATCCTACCAAAGTGTGCAACCGTGTTGCTGGGCAACAAGAGCCGGGTATCATTTTCACTCGGATATTTAGACAAAATTGGTAAGAATATTGTTAAAACAAGAAGATACAGTTATCGCAATTATGTTGTGCAAAGCACACTTTGGTAAATAAATTTAGGACATAAAAATGCTATTTTGATCCCTCTAAATGTAATTGCTTCAATTATATTTTATTTGAAAGAACATAAAAGTCACAAAGGATAATTATTAGCTTTTTGATATCTCAGTAACCTATCCAAAAACCAGCAAAAGTAATTCCAAGTGTCGTCAAACTGATAGTAGTTTTATCAAATAAATAGTGTAATATAAAACTGGTTCTCTTTGAACTATCCTATCAAGCAGCCACAAATGAAAAACAAAAGCCAAACCAGAAAAATGATAAGAAACAAATCGTAAAGATTTCTCGGCAACACGAGATAGAAATTCAAAGAAAACAAACAGTACCAATACTGCATCAGAATGCTAACCCTGCAGGAGATAGAGCGGAGTTGGATTTAAAGTCGCAACTTGGCCAGTAGATAACACAATCTCATTTGAGCGGAGAGGACCGGGACAATAAAAGCTTAGTAGAACGAAGAAAGGAGTTCTGGCCCACTTGCGAATGGCCAGAGTAACTGCTAATTCTACCCCAGAAAATTTGTCCCCAGTGGGAAATTGTATTAACGCACACTATTTACAGAGAACATTTACAGAAAAGAATAATACCTCCCTTATTTAGCGGTAGTGGCGAATGGGAAGTAAAACAACAAAATAGAAATCATTGTTGAATGATAGCAATTAATTGAAAATTGTTGAACAAATATATAAAATTGTGCATCACCAATATATTTCATCTAATATCTAAATATTTGCAAAAATATTATCTAATATTTTATATATTTATAAGAGTAAAAATATGTTATAGTTCCATTTAGAACAACTAGATGCGAGTTATTAAAATCACACGGAATCTAGACATCCGGTTGATAGTTGAAAATAGTAAATTTTATGTAATCACGTATCGTAACAGATTCAAATAGAGAATAAACCATTAGTATTAATGCAGAAATTACAAATTGTTAATATTACTTTACTGCTATAATATATTCCAATTTGACGCGAACAATACGTCAGGTAAAGGAACGAATGTGTATTTTACTAATTTTGAGATTAAAGTGTTTTAATATTTAGTAGGTTGTAGTAAATATATTTATGAACTGTTACATGTAGTTATATAAAATGAATTTGGCCACATTCGTGCATTACAATGAAGTAATTTGCTATAGTATTATACCAAAATAACGCGAATATGTTACATTCGTGTTTTTAGTATAATTATATTTTAGAACTACATATATAAATTCTTGGTTTAGGTTTCATAGATTTGAAGGTTCAACATACTTAACACATATTCGTGCCTTTGAGAGATAAAAATATGCTTACCAAGCAACACATTAATGTATTATACTTAAAATTGCTAAATTTGCACATTCGTGCCTATGGAATATAATTGACGAATTGTTATACAAAATTTTCAAACCGGAAACCTACTTTCAGTTTTTAATGTTTTTTTTTTATTAGTGTACTGGCTGCCCCACAAAAGAATATCAATACTTAAACGACATCACATGTTTTTTTAAGAAATTTTACAGGAGTACCAACCTCTTGAAGATGATCCTAGAGGCGTATATTTTGCTCTCTAATTTAAGAACAATCACAAATAAAATTATGAAACTTGGTATATCATCCGGAACACTCCTGGACTGGTTACTACGGAATGGTGGGGATAAGAACAATAGAAACTTTTTGTTTTCAAAGTATTATGAATTTGATTTGACTTTATTTGAGTCTTTATAAAAAAAAAAATACTGTTAATAACATTTGATAAAATTCACCCATTTCGTGATACATAATTCAATTTACACAATTTTTTTGGTAATATTGAAATTATTTAGGCCCGGTTTTTTCACCTCTGGATAAAGTGCCAGTTAATTTATCTGTCAGATAAAAGAAAAATGTAGCATCATATAATTGACGTGTGTATAATTTTGTCAATTTACAGTGTAATATCGATGCGATATTTTTATTTTATCTGGCAGATAGGTTAACTGACACTTTATCCAGAGGTGAAAAAACCGAGCCTTAATATATTTTATGAAATCAGAAATATTTAAGTTTTACGGGACATGAAACTTATTAAATAATATGAACTATACATAAATAATGTAGACAAACTACAGAAATATATTTATAAATAATCATCTAATCAAGATAGTTATGATTTACATTTCTGTAGTTTTCATCAATTATGTAACTATAATAGTACATATTTATAACAAAATTTATTGTCCAGGACTAGATTATTGTACTAATTTTGATAAATATTATATTAAAAAATCGCTAAATAAAAAAAAATTGTTATTTGAATAAAATCCTTATATCTTTACATAGATACTTGTGACTAATTTACTTATTATATTTTATGTGCATAATAAAATGTGTCTCTCTTTTTACCACGTTAGTTTTTATATTATATTTCACATATACAGAGTATAACAGCTAAACGAGCTACCTTAAATAATTTCCATATTATTAAAGATACAATAAAGGGAGACATCCGATTAGAGAAGATATTTTTTTAAACTTTAAGCGTATTCAATAGAGATTTTTTTCTTTTGAATATTGATATATACTCAATTGAAATTTATATAAATTTTATTTTTATAGTTATTTTTAAGTAGGTTATGTATGAAAAACAAAAACTGTTATTTGTCAATTGGAATTACTTAGGATAGAAAAAATATATAACACTATTTTTAAAGTTATTAATAAATTTTAATTTAAGGTCAATTGTTTTTCATACATATTCTATTGAAAAATAACATTAAAAATAAAATTTATTTAATTTTGCAATTGAATTTTTCTCAATATGTTTGTTATGTAATATTAAATAATTACATGGATATATCCAGAAAGAAATACTCTATCGAATAGGCCGAAAAATATATTCCATCATATTAAAAAAATATATAAATTCATATTGCAACTTGAGAACCACTGATCTAAAAAAATATTTTCTTCTCTATTCTGACGTCTCCTTTTGTATTCTATAAGATTGTGTTACACTCTCACATTATTTTATTGTATCTTTAATAATATAATAATTATTTGAGGTAGCTCGTTTAGCCGTTACATCCTGTATAGTTCTGTTCTTGCAAAATGATCTATTATTTCACTTTTATAAATTTAGATATCATAATACTAAAAGACGAATAGCGAATTTAATTAAAAATGTAAAGTAGGGTACACATTGTATGGATACGATTTAGAGCTTAAAGCACTATGGAAGGAAGTAATCGGTAGATGCAGAGACAGTCTCGACTTTATGGTCCAGTTAAACGGCACTTCCTATCTGCGATATGTATCCGGTAAGTTCCGCATTCCTGCGAAGCGGCACAGCGCAGAATTATCCTCGTTTGCTCGTTTATTTAAGTACGTAATTGAACGCCCGTGGACACACAAAAAACCACATCTAATTTGTTAGAATACCGGCCAAGGAACAAGCCATATCGGCTAAGTGCCGCTTTTTACAACCATCCAATTTTGTAAGAAACGGCTACAGAAAAGCTTAGCATCTGCACACAGCTTTCTGCAGTTTTTTTGTGCGAGCCTAAATGCCTTGTTACTATAATGAATTAATTTTAATTTTGAAATTTTCTGCAAACAGTAATTTACAATTTTCTAGTTGTAAAATTAATAAAAAATATCTTCATCTTATTTTATTAAAAGTTAATTAAAATTAAAATGAATGCACGGTGCAAAGAAGTCGAGGTTCATTAACACGAATAAAAAAATATTCGCGATGGAATTATCCTAGAAAATTTATGATTAAAAAGTAAGGCTAAGTGTTTCTCAGTTGTAAAGTTCAATAATTAAAAAAGTTTAATTATTTCGTAATACAATTATCCATAGTTGAACTATAAATTGAACTTACATGAAAAATGGAAAATATTCTAAACGATTTCTACAGAGAACCAAATATTAGTATAAAAATTGTAGGGTGTTACTAAAATAGAATGTTTTCATAATAAAGAAAGAACATACGAACATTTTTTTCAACACCTACTTATGGACGGTTATGCTAGAATTTTTGAGAATAAGACACATAAATACATTTACAGAGTGACACCGAAAACCGGGCCACTTAAAATAACTTTTTCATTTATAATTATTTTTTTCATTTTCTTTACATAGTTGTAAACTAGGCATAGGGGTTCACAAATCATAGTATTTGGCATGATGGTAATGTTTCCGGATTAATTGGAAGTGACATTAACTTTCAGCATTAGGATCTCGGATACTATAAAAGATACGACTTCGGTTAAATGATAGGACGTCTGGCGCGCCTTTGAGGAGCCATCTTAAAAGTGGTTTTGTTTTGCCAAAAATTATCATACGTTACTAGATAATGGCGGAAAACTAAATTTGGTAATTTTTTTCGTTTTGAAATTCTAAACTATCAGTAATGAAGAAAAATGTTTCAAATAATTAGTTTTCTATAGGTAAATTTTCTACATATAATAGAAACTTACATTATTTTAAATGGAACCCATATTTAATTTCTACTCTAAAAAAATACTTATTTTTTTTCTTTTTAGATTGGTATAAAGGTTATTGAATTTTAAATTTATTTTACCTTTAAAATCTTAGATTTTTCATGAAATATCTTATTTTTTTTTCAGTACTTTCATCAGTTTTTCAAAAGAGTATTTTGTTTTACTTACATAACTTATTTCATATCTACCCTGTTTCATAATTTAATATTAACTTTATATTTTCAAATTCATGTAAGTAAGTATACCAGGAATGATCTAAAAAATATTTAAAACACAATAACACTTAGAGAACATTAGGTAATATTTAAGTGTTATTTTTGTAAGATTCTATATTTTGTTATAAATAATAATCAATTTAGCCTACCTAATATGGCTTACCAGGTTAATTGTTCATAATTTTCTCTTATGTTTTTGTAATTTATTCCTTCAATAAAAATTCACTTCAAGCATATCATAGAATTTGTAATTTTACGTGGATTCCATATATAAATAATATACCATTTAAAATATGAAAATTAATGTCACTTCCGGTTAAACCAGAGGCGCTACCATATGCCAAATACCATAATTTGTGAGCCTCTAAGCCTAGTTTACAAATATAGATAATTAAAAAAATAATTATACATAAAAAAGTTATTTTGAGTTGGCTGTCACCTGTATATACATACATACATACATACATAAAATCACGCGTATCCCACTTAGTGGGTTCGCACAAACCCGAAAACAATAAAAACAACATCAACATCATACAACAAATCCTTACTCTTAAACATATTAAAGTGACCGATTTTCGGTAGCGAAATACCGCATCCGGATCACAATAATAGTTACCACTCTGTATATTAGAATTTGATTTTAAATATGTTCAAAAAGTACATATGTCCCTTCGACAATAATACAACTTACAATAATTCTTTCCTTTCACTTCTTAAAAGCTGCCAACCAATTTCAAAATTACTTTCAAAATAGTTATGAAATTTATTATCGTAGTAAGAATCTCTTCTTCTTATTCTGTATTTTATTACACTTCTAAACTTCGCAATTTTATTTCAAATAATAGGTAAATAACTTTAAAATAGTAGTGCAAATTTTGTTTTCCATGTTCTACTTCATTTTTTATTTTAAATAATTCTAGTGTAACCTTCCTCAAGTTACATTTTATCTATTGAAATTTAATTAGTGAACTAATATTTTAATGATGAGTATGAATAGATTCTACCAGTAATATCTTAAATTCTTTCTTCACCTCTTTGTCACAAATCATGTTAAAATTAATAACTTCAATATTTTCAAGGGAAAGATTTTCTTTAGAATTTCGTTCGTTGTTGCATGTTATTGAAACAAAATTCGTGAGTTCATGTTGAAGTTTGGCTTTATGAAATTTTACCACGTCACTGTTCTGGAGTGAGTGAGTTTCCACACTGTTCGCCTTCACATTCGCTTTCAATAATCTCACTAGAGCAAAATTAAAATTCGTTTTAACAGAGAGCAATTTAATATGGAGGCCTGTCTGCACATAATATGCTCAACAAATTATTTCCCCAAGAATTTAATTATGAAGTAAATTAAGATATTCGTGCACGCTTTATGATTATGTACATTTCGCAAATTATGTGTTCGTTTTCCGTCGAATTTAATTTATTTAAAAGAAAATACATTTCATTTTAGTCTTGTTATAGTCTGGTGGAAGAAATTTTATCCTTGAAGCCTTATTACTATACAAATGAGTGATGATATACTTAATCTATAGCAGTACAATAAACTAGACATCTATCAATATCTACTCCAGACACATGACCTACGTAAGACGAGGGTGTGTCAAAAGCTCGTGGAATGAAGTTTTTCAAGGAATGGAGTTACTGCTTGTTCATTTTTTATGAGGTTATGTACCAAATATTTGCAAAATTAGAATTAGAGGTATCGCAAAAAAAATTACACAGGTAAAGATATTTTAATTAACTTAAAAAAAATCAGCTTCGTAGAAAGAAATTTAAGGACGTTGTAGAAGTGAATAAAGAAAAAAAAAATTTTTTTTGTGGGAATAAATAAACTTTTTGAAATAACTCAAAAGTTTATTAGTGTTAGAGGAGAACATATTGAAAAGATAACATATAAATTTTATACTTATTCCCTTTTATTCCGCGATTTTTTCATCTCTCCACTTATTTATAATAAATATTAGTATTTCGATAAGGTGGAATTTTGTTGCGTAAACGGAAAGGTGGGGTAAATATAACCCCATTGTGTTTTGAGATAAAGGATAATAATTTGTGGACGAAAATTAACACATAGATTTCTTATAAATTTAATATGTTTGGTACTAAATCAATAAACAATATTATTAAAAAATGTTTGTCCCACATAGAAAAAATTCACATAAATGTTAACACTAATAATTCTTATATTAAAATAATAAACTCATTGACATTAAGACAACAAAATAAAGCAAAAATGGATTTATTATCTGTGCCTGTACATATTTCACAACACTTTGAATTTATTGATATTTCGAAGCACTAAATTTCCAAAAATGTAGAACAAATATTAATTTTCTCTTGACAGTTTTTACATACTATGATTGCAAGATCTAGAGAAATATATTTTGCATACTGGGCAATACAAAATAACTAAAAACAACTTTTAATTGTAGTACATCAACGTCGTATAATTATTTGTGTACAATGTACATTATTTTTCAATATGTTTCCAGAAAGCTAAGTCTTTGTCAATCTTGTTCGTAAGATATATCTACAAATAACCATTAACTCTTATTTTATGTGTAATATTAACATAGTAATATATCCGAGAAATATTAAAAATTGTAACGTTAACGGTAATGTGGGATAAATGTTACCCCAGGACGCTTTTAACAAATGCTAGACTCACTAAATGGGATATAAACATCCACTGACAACCCAGAAAGTTGTATAGGTATACACATGTATACTTGAAAGGTATATCTTATTATTATAATCTTTTGACAACATGCTAATACTCAGAAATAATACCGGATTTGATAAAGTTATTACGTGAGTATTGGAAACCTTCACGAAAATGAGTTTCTATTCATAGCCTAATATACAAACAATTAAATTATCCGCCCAACAACATAACCCAAACCTTAATACATTTCCAAACGTGTTCAGTTCTATATCCGTATAACGTCCCCACAAAATATATTCGTGTTAATTGAAACTGAAGCTATGTAAGAAAACTTAATATTAGATTTCGGTTCCTGACGTCATAAAACGAACAGCCATGGTCCAGCGGTCTTGTTCTGCTGTGTTGGTGGTTCAACCGATCGACTTAGTTTTGAGTTAGTAGTGCTAGTCCAGCATCGACATGGCAATAGCTTCAGGGGGTGGAAAAGCAATCGACCAACAAGGGATCGAACGAATAATTTGGTTACACACGATGCCATGACTAGAATAGCTTCTACTAATTTGATGTTGATGTTGTAGCCTTAGAAAAGTTTAGTTATATCTTACCTATATTATATTGCGTTAATATTATTTTTATCACGTACTTTAAAGTTGTACCTACATAAAATAAAAATAAATTAATTTTTAGTGACTTAAAGTATATATATTCATAGCACCCAACACAATTAGAGGGCTAAAAATACGAAGGGACGTTAAAAAATGAGCAGATTTAAAGGGAAGAAATGTATATTTAACTAAATTATTGTTTTATTTTCAATGTATTGCGCCTTAATTATGATATACTTTTCATCATCGATAATAATCATATCACTTGTTAAATTACGTATGGGTGTGTTGCCAATTGGTAAGGAAGGTGTATGGATCGCATATCGAGATTTTGATGAATGACCACGTTTTAAGGTCCCTAGAATCAGATTTTAACATTTTCCCGATGATATGTGTGTGTGTTTGTGTGTGAGTGTGTGTGTGTGTGTGGACGTGTGCGAGCATGCGTACTCGTGTGTGTATGTGTGTGTACGTGTGTGCGTTCATGTATGTGAGCGTGTGCGAGCGTGCGTACTCGTGTTGTATATGTGTATGTATGTGTGTGTGCTTGTGCGTATGTATGGATTCTCTTTACACTGTAAATCAAATACTATCATTCAGAAAATTCTGAAACCATCTAATTCTATCTTATTATAATATGCAAAGAAGCCATTAGATTTTTATGTAAATCAGATGACCGGAAGTAATACTTTTACAGTTTTTCTTCTAGAAATACCTTTAAAAAACATTTTTCGCAATTTATGTTATCAAAATTAAATAATATAAAATTTTCTACAGATTTGCATTAATAATATTTTTTATGTATTTTATATGGATAAATTTATAAAATAATCTATAATTAAAATACCGGAGCCAACGTTTTAAACACACTCCTTGGTTACACAGTTCGGATCTCAAATGTATGTAACTGACAGATAAATGTCACTGTCAAGAAAATAATTTCAAATTAAAAACAGTAACGTTTTAAGAAGAAAATAGTAAATATAACAGTAGAAATATGGAAAGGAACTTAATATATTTTATTGATGAACGACTCTAAATCAAAGTTCATTTTCATGATTTATGAATAGTAATTAAACTTTGAGCTTTTTATAAAAAAATATTTATACCATGTGGCATCGATTTCGCTAACAGATTTTATCATCTTTGGAGCCTACAGCTGAAAAATGTACATTAAATTGTATTTGTTATACATATAAAAAATTATTATAGAAAATATTATACATTTATAGATATATATATATATATATATATATATATATATATATATATATATATATATATATATATATATAACTCAAAGTTTAATTATTATTCATAGAACTTAATATAGTTTCTAGCATTAGTAAATATGTGGATATGTATTTAAATTATACATGCCGAGAGATGTGTTGGCCACATCAGATTTTTCCTTTATGATACCTTTTAATTGTTTCAGCAGATCAGCATAATATTGCCCATTTATTGTAACATCTTTATTTTTGTAATCAGTATAATACCGTCTTTATCCTAGAAACTTTAGACATTGCTTTCCTAACCGATTGCAACACCTGCATCTCCTTATGGGAGAGGTATGTCGTTTTTGTGCCACTGAATGGACTCCTGTTTCGACTCAGTCTTATAAGTTCAAGTTTAATCTCCAGTAACGATCCGGACCAAAACTTCACCTTCATTGTCTTCGCAGAAGTATAAAAATATCTGAAGAAGTGGCCTCAATGAGCCTTCCCGAAGGAGATCGTCTTATTCCGTGTTAAAAGATTATCCCTGTTCATAGTTTTCGCAGGTCAAGAGTAAACCTGCTACCATTTTTTAAAAAATGAATTGGCAGGATTTTTCTTGTCTTGTGAAAAATTAATCAAAATCTGAAATTCAATTTTCTCTATATTTGCAGTTTTTCTAAACACTGTATTCCTTTTTCAGCGATATCTCGAAGACTAACGACGAAAATATGTTAATATTTGGTACATAATATTATAATAAATGAGATGATGGAAAATTTTGTTATACCAGTAGATATTAAGGATATTATAGGTAAAATGGATAAATATAAAACCCAAAAACGGAACTTAAAAACCTTTTGAATTTAAATTCATGATTCAAAACTAATTTAAGAGTAAACTTCCATTTTCTAGAGACGAAACCATAAATATTTCTCTGTTGAGCAATTCGTACTAATGTAGTTAAAATTTTATTGCACTAGTCTTAGGGATGATGGAAAATTTTGGTATACTAGTACAAATTAAGGACATTATGCATATATCTTTACTCAATTCTAAAATGGATAACTATAAAACACAAAAACGGAACTTAAAAACCTTTTGAATATAAATGCATGATTCAAAACTAATTTAACAGTAAACCTCCATTTTTCATAGACGAAACCAAAAATATTTCTCTTTCGAGCAATTTGTACTAATGTAGTTATAGGCCAGATTTGGCGACATTTATTTGAACAATAAAAAGAAATGATTTGGAACCATTAATGCTGCAGCGTTACCATTAATGAAGTAGATAACACTTAATATTAAAGATAGAAAAATTGATTGCCAGTTGAATAATTTAGAAAACGATAAAAAATATTGAAAATATCAATGTTGAAATACATATATTTCAATATGAAGAGCCAAGAAAAATATATATTGCCATCGTCTCTCATTTATTTCCTTTGTTATCTTTTGTGCGGAACAAATTGAAAACAAATAAACGTAAAAATAGAATCCGTATTGAGGAAGTATTTATATCATTCCAATGTAGTATCTCCAATTGTTATTTGAAAAGATTTCCATGTTAACAGAGCATTGAGCTGGTCTAGGTCCGTAACTCTGAGATAATTGGAATTGTGTAATAGGGAAAAGACATTTCGCGTAACACGTTTTCCAAACGGTGGGTCACAATGCCCGAGGGAACGGCAGCAGAAGAAGGAAACAAGGACAGACACTGTCACCATCCCCAATCGCTGACTTCCTGTCACTACCAGCAGGGAGAAATACAATAATGGCCCCAAAATCTAATTTAAAGAATTACCGAATAATATTGGATTCAGCGTTTTTTGTTATTTTGTGAAAGAATTTATTAGTTGTCCGAAAAAGGAATTAATTGAGTTGACACGCTTTTTGGAATGAGTTTTTCATGGTTTGTGAAGCTAATTTTATTGTTTTTCCTTCTAAATTAAATTCGTAATTAAATTCTAGTTTTAATTATAAAATATAATTCAGTTGCTATACTACAGCAGTAAATACATGATGAAATATGTGATGGCAATATAAGAAAAATAAACATAAATTGCAAATATGTATATCAATTATAAATTTGAAATTTTACGGTACATACTCGTATGTAGATGTGATTCATTTAGATTTCTATAAAATTCTCTTGCTGATTTGAGGCACTATTACAAAAGAAGGATTTTGGTTATTTTTTTGCTAATACAGTGAAACCACCAACATCCGGGTAATCGAATTAATTTTTTTAATGGTTTAATTAAAAGATTAAATAAGAAGAAATGTGTAGCAAGTATTACTTTTATTAATAACAAGAAGAATTAAACCTGTTTCAATAGTCAAAACTGTGTGAACATCTGAGATTCAAACAACAAAATTTATTATTATTATTATTTATATATTTACAAAAGAAACTATCCCAGGAGAACAAGCCCACGCGAAGATAGTGTGGTACGTATATAAAACAAAAATTTAAACAACTGAAAACAGTACAAAAATACAAAAAAGAAGATTAAGTTTTGTTGGGTAACCGCCAGGAAGTGGTGTAAGGAAGATAAAATGTGGAAGGAGTATTGTAGAGATAGTATGTGAGTGAGTTAATCAAAGAAGGTCAAAGAGGGTCATGAATACCATTATTAATTAAATTATATAGGTGAAGAATAGAGTAGTTTTCCCTACGTTCATAAAGGCTTCTAAAGTTGAACATGGTGCATAGGCGAGAATAAGGGAAGTGGCGTTCCGGATAGTTACGATGTACTTTAAAATAAATATATTTCGGATTTTTTTTCTGAATAGTTCTTGATATACTTCGTAAGGAGGGCTCCAAATACTAGCACAGTATTAAAGCTTTGGTCTCACATACGCGTAATAAAACGAAAAATTATTGAAATGTTGTGAGGCTGTAGTATTTCTGAAAACGAAACCTAACATTCACAGGTAGAATTATAGACATCACAAATATGATTGACAAAGGTGAGTTTATGATCAAATAAAACTCCCAAATCTCTAATTACTGCAGTGTTCTAAAATAATGTTATTTATTGAATAACCATACATAAGTGGAACCAACAAACAATCAACCACATTGTAAATGAATGTCCACTTCGAGCATTCCAGGGAACAATGGAAGATTTCTTTCAAGTTACACCAGAAGCTATCGTTTGGTTAAACAACCTTGACTTGGACCTATAAAAAATATTTATTTCAAATTTTTATTAATTTTATTATAATATTTATTGTGTATGTAATGCCATAAGCTAATAATAGTGGAACCAACTTCCTAAAAAATGACATTACTGAATAAATATTGCCTCTACCTTGTATTTTTATATATCAGTGTTTACTCTATGTAAAAAACAACATGAGTATATATCAAACACATACTGATCTACATAATTATGAGACTAGATCAAAAAACAATATTATACCAAAATTTGTTAAACTCAACAAGTGTAAAAGCAGTGTTGAATACTGGGGACCAACTTTATTTAATAAACTAAATAGCGAGCTAAAAAATAATCCACCAAATTTGTTTAAATCTAAAGTGAAACAAATCCTACTTTCAAACTGCTTTTATAGTATAAATGAATTTCTAGATTATTGTAAAATGTAATATTATTAAAAGGGTAAAAATAAAAACACTAAAAATACTAATTGTAAGCCACATTTTCACTTTAGGACGCAATCGTAATTCATTTCCATTCAAGCATTACTATATACTCGTTTTGTATAAATGGTTATTCCCAGTGGGTCACTAATGACCCATGTTGTTTCTAAGGCCCTAGTGCCCGAATATGTTTTATTAACATTTTTCTGATGATAAAGAAGACTAAAATATATAATAAATGTATAAAAATATTAAAATTATAAAAAAATAATTACGGGTTTAAATGGATTAAAGTACCCCAATTGCAATAAATTCATATAATTTGATGAAGTTAGCTGTTACAAGGTTTGAAGCGAACGAACGAAATCAGAGAAGACGCGGGGGCTAAATTGTTCAAGTCAGCAAAATCGCGAAGCTAAAATGTCATTGCAGATCAGAGAGAGGTCAGTCAATTGAAATCTGTCTCCACGCAAACCCGCGCTATAACGCCCCCTCGTATAAAGAATTATTACGCACGCATTTAGTTAAGTTTCGTGTTCATAGTGTTAATCTATAAATTTATTCATCCGAGTTAATTTAAAAATATCAAAATTAAAATAAAATGAATCCGGAGTTGTTGTTTATTGGAATAAACTCGAATCACTAGTGAAATGGTAAAGGTACAGTTCCAATCATCTCGCCCAGCAGATTCGGGAACCTTGTCTTGAGTACAATTATCATTATTTTGGCCGCTCTCATTGCGGTCCAACATGCACGCCACGCTATAGGTGGTTGTGGAACACCCTTTTTCCAACGCTAACCACCTGAACAAAGAGATATAACCCCTCCTTTCCTACATTGACCTGGTCGATATATTTATATGCTACATTTAGGCCCGGTATTTCAAACTCCTAATAAAGTTCCTTATAAAATTCTATTTAATAAACTAAAAACTGCGCATCGAAATTATTATTTAAATTACAATAATTTTACATTATATCATTTTTCGGTGCGATATTTTTTATTTGTTAGGAAGTTATATTTATCAGCTACGTGGTTAGGAGATGAACTGACCCTAAGACATCAAACACAACGAGGCTCATTATCATTGTGAAATCTGCCACATTGGGCAGTCCAGTAGTCTGTAGGGTTGTTCTCTGTTTTTTAAAAATCTCGTTATTATGAGACGCTAGAGTATATGACTTCTCATAAGTACATAACTGCAACAAAGATAAATATAAATACTGTAGATACTCACCTAACACTGTAAGCTTGACGGGTTTTGCGGCTACTACGAAACCCAATGCATCTTCAGCTTCACACTGCCACTTTCCATCGTCTTCAAGTCGCACAGTATCAATAAGCAAGTCGCCTTCTGCCTCCACCAGAAATCTACAACAGATTAACAATGGGGTATATGACTAAATTTTGATTTTAAATTTAACATTTAATAATAGACAAAAAATACCCGTATTTTTTAAATCGATTATTAAATTATTGAAAAATTGAAGAAGAGAAACAGACACATATTGCGATAGAAATATAAACTCAGGCCATATTGATGTTATCAAACACCTTCAAAACATTAATTGCAAATAACCATATTATTATGACATAAAGTTAAATTCTTATTAATAATAATAATAATATTTTGTCGGATTTTCAACCCATATGAGTTATAGCCCTAAATCAAATACTTTATTTATTTTATTACATTTACATTTCATTACATTATGTTGTAATGTATTTGAAAACATTTACTAATATCCAGGCTCCTGGTGGGAATCGAACCCATGACCCCACGGTTCGAGCGGTGAAGGTCGCTTTGAGCGCTGTCAGAAACACGCTGTCTCGACACGCTCGACCACGGGGGCGGTTCAAGCACAATAAATAAATTTAGTTAATATTTTTCGAACATTTAATCGAATTAGTAATTAATTAATTTGATCAAAAAAGATAATAATTATTTCTTCTCAAAAATATAAAAAAATAGATATATATTGAAAAATTAAGTTAAAAATCCAAAATCAATTGCTGATAAACTTGGATTGGATTGGAATATATTCCGCTCGAACCCTGGGGTCATGGGTTCGATTCCCACCAGGAGCTTGGAAATTGTCTCTCGATATAAATTAGTCGAGTGGAATTAAATTTAGTACATTGCCTAAAGTGAAAAGTATAGATTATAGATGTTAAAAGCGGACGGTACCTCATAAATGGAGACTATACTCTGAAATCAATTCTATTATCATTTTGTCTCACCTATGTCCACTGGCCCTCTTGGCATTGTCGACTAGCACGGTTTGCACAATTTGACCGTCTTTGAGCCAAATGCTGGTGGTAAAGTTGATGTTGACATCGCACTTGAGCGTCAGCTGCTGATGCTGCTCACTGTAGAGCTGTTGAGCAGCCGAGGGTGTCTCTACCGGCGTGTTGATCCTCTTAGCTGGCTTCACTTTGTCAGCTCGCACCGAACGGTGATATGCATCGCGAAGGTGTCTGATGTGCGAGGTTTCTACTTGATCTGTAACAAAGAAAGAAAATCATATTAGAAGATTTAAATACAGTTAAACAACGCATAAATTGAGCTTAGTAACACCAGTTTTTTTTTTATTGTACATGGGTTAGTACTTTTTTGAAAACACTTTATTCAATTAAAATATTTATATTTCATATACATGTTATATTTCTATATAGTTTTCCCAAACACCTAAGCATTTGCACCACTGAATAAGCAGTTTTTTATTCCTGTGTCATGAAAAAGAAATCGTGCATATTCGTACGAGAACTTCGATTTGGTCTTTATTTTCGAAACGTTAATCCCTCAAAGCCTTTTTGTTCGAACAAATGGTAACCCACTGGGACAAGTCAGGACTGCAAGGGAGATAGTCAATGGTAGTCCAATCCAATTGCGTCAATTTTTCTTGAATTATGGCGGCAGAGTAAGGTCAAATGTGTGGATCCCATTGTGATATGTTGTTTTCTAACTTTCATTCTTTACGAAGTGTTCATATTAAGATTTCGCTAGTTTGATATTTTGTTAGCCATGTGTAGGTTCAGTAAGGTCGCGATGTTCTTCAATTTTGTTTTGTGTTACATTGGGTTTTGGGTGATGTAGATGGACCAAATTTTATTTGTCATTACGTTTGCAGGCAAAATCCTTATTATACTAAGTAAACACTTTTGTGTTCGATAAGGTTTATTTGTTAAACTTTTCGCGTAGTGTCTGCATGATCTCGATCGGTTAAATATTTTCTTCAGGTAAAAATTTCTTAATAATGCGTGGCGCTACGACATTTGATAAGGGGTACTTGTTCATCATATTAGCTACTTACTACATATTAAGACGATCGTGCGGCGTTATGCAGAGAATTAGTTATAGGTCGTTCGTTCAATTTTAGTGAATCAGTTCAATTTGCTCCGCTCACTAAAGTGAGTCGTTCATTTTAATTACTCTTTTCCAACACGCAAGCGTTCTTCATGTGTGTGCTGTGACTGCTGTACTCACTTGCGCGAGTATCGTATGTTTTGAACGACTCGTAGCGAAGAGTGTAGCCCTAGCTCTATTTCGTCCTTCGTCCTGTATTTAGTGCAGCAGTGCTATTTAGTGAGCGGTGAGTCATCTGTGCTAGTGTGCTGTTTAGCGAGCGGTGAGCGATCTAAAGAGCAAAACCTATGAACGGTGGCACAGCGCAAGAACGAATGCGCGGATAGTGACAACTGGTGAGCCACGTTCGAACTAAAAAGCCGTTCGTTCAGCTAGAAATGTCCACTAACTTCATCAAACAGTCTCGTGTGTATCCTCTTATTCAGTGATGATAAAAAAATGTTCGGTTTATATTAGAGTGACCCTCGCATTCCCTTGTGAATTATAATTTACGTCATATACCTTTGATCTAATGATTTCAATAGTAGAATCATAATATGAGTTCTAACTCAATATATCCGACACATATTTCTAAAGATCAAAATTAAACTTATTTTTTGATTGATAAGATTTATTTTAATTTTCTAGTTCCAGTTATTTAATCTAACGGTTTTTATAATATCTTCTTACCTTAGTTTTCAATTCGTTACATTGTCCATTTGTTGTGAAAAAAAAATATTTTATTAAAAAATTTAACATAATTTTCAAAATGTTAATAAAATATTAATATTAATTTTTATTCCTTAAAAATGAACTAAATAGTGCTGTCATCTATGTCCGATTATCATTACTTAAAAAATAAAGAGGAAGAATGTCAAATGCAGTGGTATTAAATTATGTAAACATTTACTAGTAATAATAATATTTTTAGGAATATTAAAAATGCTATAATGTCATCAAGTAACCAATTCTCAAACTCTTGATGCGCCAAGTAAAATTATTAAATTGTAAGTCTTCTCGGCAATTAGCAAATCATCGATGCGGATATATATCTATCTTATGTAATGTTTCATTCCGGGTACGTACAAAAAGAAAGCAGGTCGCCCGTGTTCTGGTTACCAGCACCAATTACCAACGTTTAATACCTGCTTGGATAGCGCAGAATAAAAACTGAATCCTGTTAATGCACCAGCTTTTGCCAAGCCAAGATATTTCCTTCGTCGTTAGTTCATTAATTATTATATGATAATCCGTTTTAAAAAATTAAAATAAATATTATATAACCACGGATTATTACCCATTTCTGTCGTGGAGAGGGTTCTTCTTGTGTTATTTGAGAACTGGAAATAATATTCAAGTTTCAAAATTAAAAAAACGGCCTAGCACTAGCTCTAGACACAGCAAATGATTTTTATAAACTTTGAAATTAGTTAAAATTTTCGGTGGTAAACATGTTCGTATTTTGTGTCTCAAAAATTCGGGGTTAATGTTTTACTTATGGAAAATATTTTTCCGTTGTCCTGCAGGCTGTAGTTAACACGAGTTTTATAAGTTTGTATCTATTGATGTCGGTGTCGATGATTACACGATTAGTTCGCCGAACCTGAATAAATAAATTTTCATCCCGATACGGAAAATTGTAGGTACCAATTTCACGCACTGACAAATATCAAACTGTGTTCTTTCAGTTTTCTGTGCAATTGCACTTATTAGAGTGCATACACGAAAGAACAAGCCAACTGCATCATTAGTCGTTAGGTGCGCAACAAGGGGAAAGAATGTGACGTTGATGTTTATAAATGGCTACGCTTCGAATCCATAGGCTCGTCAGTTTTGTTTAAAACTGGGAGAGCTAATTACGCTCCGTAATAAAGCGTATATTTTAAGTCGTAAATTTAACTGTTTTTAAATTTTTTATTTTATTTAATGGTGATTCAATGAAAAATCCATATTTTAATTAATTTACGGCCGAATTCACCATTAATCCGTTGATTAATAATCAGTTGATTAAGGAATCAAGCTGATCTGTAAATCAACGTATGTTCTAATTCATCAACTTGATTTGTGAATCAAGGAATCATGATCAACTGATTCACAGTTTTGTTTTAGTTTTTGACAGTTAATGTAACTGTCATGGAATTTTATTCGTGGTAATTGTACTTTTCGTTAAAAAGGTATTGATATGTAAGTTTTTCATTTATTTATAAAATATATTTTATAATTTTCCTATAATAATGTTATATTTTTATTATGATATAGGTATAAATTACACTGATTCCAATAAAGGAGTGTTTTTAGATATAGTGAAAATGAAAAATGTAAAAGTATAGGTAAAAATAATAAAACCAATGCGGTTCTAAATAAAAATAAAGAAGAAGGATGACGCAAAGTTACACATGGGTACAACAGCCAGAATCCTAACATAGCTATAATCGTCAAAATTAGGAATAAGGAAACACGGAAGTGAAAAGGTATCATTTTTAAAGTTTGAGTTCGTGAAGTCATCGGTGTTTGACCAGTGACACTGAAATAGTGTTATTTCATGAGTGCATATAAATATTATATATTTTTATCTCTCGCTGAGAGGTATTGGATTCATTCAAATCGCATGTCCAGATTTTAATGAATGAGCACGTTTTAAGGTCCTTACAATCCGATTTTAACATTTTTACTATGATGTCTGTATCTGTGTGTGTGTGTGTGTGTGTGTGTGTGTGTGTGTGTGTGTGTATGTGTGTGTTTGTGTGTGTGTGTGTGTGTGTGTGGATGTATGTGTGTGTTGGAAGGACGATTTCTCAAAACTATAGGACTCAATATCTGTTTATCTACGTATTTCGGACATTAATGGGAAGAGTTGAAAAGTTTTTGGTAACAATTGGATAACCGGAACTAGCATATTCTTGAAAAAAAAAAAACGTTTAAATATTATTTTTTGAAAATTTTTGTTCTTATAAATATTAAAGAAAATTTAATTCTCTATCTGATGCATTTAATAATTTTAATAAATCTTAAAGTTGAAATAATGCAATGGAAACCAATTAAAAAATTAAAATGTTTGTAACTGACATATAAATGCCAGTGTCAGAAATCCGGAGACATTAATGAAGACTTTTTCTGAGAAGTACATACATTATATTATTTCTTATTATATTAATAGTTAAATATTTAAAATTATAGGTATATTACACATACACTTCAAAAATACTGTTTTCTTCATAGAATAAATTTAAATTTAAAAAATCTAAATATAAAGAATATAGATATAAGTAGAATTTTTGGTGTAGAGTGCAGGTATACAAGATGTGTTAAATACAATAGGGTGCGCGCAGTCATGTAACTTTATTGGGCTTGACAAGCAGATACGTGGGACCGTGTCAGAATGATAGCTAGTAATTTAATTATGTATATAGATGTCAAATATCATCCTTTTCCTTTCTAAATTTCGTTATTTTCCAATTCCATGTGGTTTATTTTCCTATTAAATTCCGCACTCCTGGTTAAAAATTAACGTGAACTTAGAAAATCTTTAAATTTTGAATGAAAAATTCTAACTTTTGATATCTATGTACATAATTACTAGTTGACTGCTCGCGCCCGATACTTATTTAACCAAAAACGGAAGTGGCCACAACAGATTTATTTTTTAATATAAAAATTATATTTTAGATACTGTAAGTCTTAATATTAATTAATATTCGAGTAAGTGCGATGTAAAAGTTTATATAATAGTGGCGCTAGTGAATATTTCAGGCCTGTAGCATCAAATCCACACTCGTCACGACAAAAATGTTAAATTCCTCATAACTTTATAATAATTGTTTTTTTTTAATTATTTAGCTGTACTACTTATTAATCAATAAGTATTTTACGATTATCATATGAATTTGTTGTATTTCGATAATTGTTTATGGGTCCATTTCCAGAATTTTATATACTCGTATGTACAGTAGAACAATTTTGAACAATATATTGTAAAATATATACTCGGATACGTACATATGTATTTACTTAAGAGAAAATTTGAAAAATAACGTACACATTTTCTATTTGTGTTTACTTTAGCAGAGCAAATAAGAGTATTATGACTTAACAATAAATTTAAAATAAATGTTCAATATTGTGAAGTAGGTCAAAGATGGTTGGAAGAAGTGTAACTACTACTTTTCTTCACTTTGTCCTTTCCTTTTAAAAGTATCAAGAAAGTTTTTAAAGTTTAAGGATAGAAAATTTATGTATATTACTTAATACTGTAAAAAGCTTATTAGTACATCTTTACTACATTTCTTAAAATTGTTCATATATAAACTTTATATTAAATCTGTATATGTAAATAGAAATTTTTCGAATGAGGTCTTATTATAATCAAATAATTCTATGTATATGGAAATGCAGAAAAATTGTTATACAGAAAAGTTTATAGAGGTTAATATGATTCTATTCATAGCATCCAAATAAATATTTCAAGTTGAAAATGAAATTAAAGTCTCGGCAGACGTGAAAAACGGAATCTGCGTGTGTACGAAAGTTCAACTTTAAAATACGAAAGTTTTCAACAAAAACGCGAACTTGAGAGAATTTTCTATTTCTTCTATTTTTCAAGTCCGCGGGCTACGTGGATGAAATCCCACGTAGTTCGGATCAATTTTTACACACGAACAAGAAAAAGTGCCGTTCTTTGAATTCGTTTTATAAACTTTCTCATCTTTCCTACCTACTTACATAAATAACGAACAATGCCTGTCAGCAGAGGTTTGGCATTCCACCAAGCACTTCATTTTCCATTCTCAATTAAGAAGCTTTACTTAGAGAGAAGATCCTCGTAATGAATAATGATTTTGTGATATGCATATTAAACATAAAATTAAATAGCAGTCTATAAAAAAATAGATGCAGATAAAATCATTAGTATATTACAGGACAAGTAAGAAATTGAGAATTTTGTTCATGCGTGTACACGAAACGCTAGTCGAATACGAGGTCTGTTAGAAAAGTATCCAACCTTTGGCCGGAGAAAAAATTGACGTACCTGGAGCGTTGGAAACCTAATCACCCTCAAAGTAGTCTCCTTGGAACTCCACACACTTCTCCCAGCGGTGCCGCCATTGTTGGAAGCATTCCGAGAAAGCCTCTTTCGGAATGGAGTTTAGCTCGGTTGTCGTTGCAGCCATAATGTCCTCTCTTGTCTGAAATCGCGTTCCTTTCAATGGCCTCTTGAGTTTGGGGAACAGTCAGAATTCGCAGTGGGCCATATGATGAGAGTAAGGAGCCTGTTGAACCACAGCAGTCTTATTTTTCGCCAAAAAAGTCTAAATCAAGTGCGAGGAATGTGCTGGAGCATTGTCGTGATGAAGGCGTCAATTTCCTGTTGACCACAACTCCGGTCTCTTGCGCCTCACAGCAGCACGTAGGCGACGGAGGACATCCCTGTAGTACTCTTTGGTGATTGTTTAACTCTGTGGTGCGTACTCGTGGTGTACCACACTGCGGGAGTTAAAGAAAGCAGTCAGCATCACTTTGACGTTGCTGCGCACTTGGCGGGGCTCTTTGGTCTTGATGACATGGAATGCTAGCCGAAAGCTGTCTGAATCTTTCCAATGGCTTCCACCTGGCTGTCGCCCAGTTTCAGGGAAAATTTGATGCAATAGCGCTGCTTCAGTAGTCCCGTCATTTTCCTTGCAATGAAAAACCGACGAGAGCACTACACACTACCTCACTCAAATGCTGCTTATCACGCTACCGACAGGCGGGAAAAATTTCACGCATGCGCACGAAGGTTCAAGGTCGGCTCACGCAAGCGCGCTTGATTCAAATTCACACAACTGAATGAATTGGTTTCGAGTACTGTATATTTGTATAGCGTCTCATTTAATCCTACTACTGAGATGTAAAAAATATATTAAAAATTGTAATATCTGCTATTGCGTAATTGCGAGAAAACTATTTTTCTTTGTAAAAAAAATGTGGACGATAAAAAAATTATTTAACGACAAGTAGAAGGTGTTAGTCAATGAAAACTTTATTGTCGTGTATAAAATATTATTTTATTTTGCACCTGACGTTTTCGATATTAAAATGTCAAGTCGCAATTTTGTTCCTAAGCTTACTATCACTAACTTTAAGCGTGTTTGTCAAAATTATAAATTACAACTTTTTTATAATATGCATTATTATTATTATAAATAAATAAATAAATATTTCATCACGGCATATTACCCATTACTGGGTGTGCCAATCTGCTTTGTATACAGATATCGGTAATGATGGAATATTTGTGCCGTGTGGGCGCTTACCAGGCGTCACCGCATGGGCACTCATAGCTGGCGTGGAGAGTGCCCCACAAGGGTCAATTTTGTGCCATTAAAATTCGATGTAATTTTTGGCGTCGGTCGGGATCGAACCCGGGTCCCCAGATTCGCGACCAGACACTCAGACACACGGCCACGAGACCCCTATTATTATTATTGTTATTATTATTATTATTATTATTATTATTATTATTATTATTATTATTATTATTATAATAAAGTGTAGATAAAAATTCAAAGTGTAGATAAAAAGTCAAAGTGTAGATAATAAATTACTTTATTTGCTGTTGATATTAAATTGTTACTTTATCAACAAAAAAATGAACGCACAAAGCCTACATTTAACATCAGGTGCAAAGTAAATAAATGCTTGGAACTATATTTTTATTTATTATTACACCCTTTTTGTCATGTTTAATGTATACAGGGTGTTTCCTTTAAAACAACCAGCGCTTTTTTGGGCGAACTAATGACTTTAGAGAAAAATGTTATATACAAAAAATTACCAGGAAAAAGGGCTTAATTTATGAGGAATAATAAATAAAAAATTCAACCAGTGGTTCTCAAACGGTGGAATAAAATTATATTTTTTTAAATAGCAACCTATATAATTTTTTTGTCCATTAGATAGAGAATTTTTTTCTGATTTCAACGATATAAATATGATATGGGGTTGTATAACAATTATTTCGAGAAAAATGATATTAAAAATCAGAAATAATTTTACAATATTGAAGTAGGCTATACAATAAACAAATGCAAACAAATGATACAGGTGACAGATAGTTTTGTTACTTACGTTATTAAGTGTTTGTTTTCGTAATTGTTTAATTACTTATTAATAAAAAATGGGTTTGCAGTTGCAATAGTCGTATTAATAGTTGTTTATTGCATAACCTACTTCAATATTGTAAAATTATTTCTCATTTTTAATATCATTTTTCTCGAAATAATTGTTATACAACCCCATATCATATTTATATCGTTGAAATCAGAAAAAAAATCTCTATCTAATGGACAAAAAATTTATATAGGTTGCCATTTAACAAAATATAATTTTATTCTACCGTTTGAGAACCACTGGTTGAATTTTTAATTTATTATTCTTCATAAATTAAGCCCTTTTTCCTGGTAATTTTTTGTATATAACATTTTTCTCTAAAGTCATTAGTTCGCCCAAAAAAGCGCTGGTTGTTTTAAAGGAAACACTGTATAAACGGTAATATGCATGGTGAGAATGAGCAGTTTTCAAATAAATATTTAGAAGCTTTGCAATTCTTATTCGATGATAATGAATATGAAATTATGAAAGACGTAAACAACAGCACTATCTCACCTGGGATTCGAACTCGGGATACTTGAGTGATGAGGTGAGTCTGCTAGGTTGCTCACTACACCATTGGCGTCGCTAAATATTATTAATCCTGTTGTAGTTTATTCCTACAATCGGCAATGTGAAAAAGAATGGGCGAAAATATTTTCGATTACTGCTTTCGTCTACCCGTTTCCATAAAAAAAAACTTGAATGGGCAAAGTCGAAGCTTTCAAGTTGTGTATCCAAGTAAGAAACAACATATTTCAATAGCAGGATTAAACAAATGTTATTTTTCTACATAATAATCCTCCTTTTCAATATACTTCTCGCATCGTTATATCAATATTTTATTTATTTATACAATGCAATTTTGATCTAGTTTTCAGTGTTTGTGATGAATTTTAATACATTACATTGGGGATGTTCAACCCGCGGGTGTAATGTGGCCCAGAAAGCTAAATCTTGCGACCCGAGTCGTTTAAACGTTTCTTTAATTTTAAAATATTAGCTACAGTCTCTCACATTGAAAATCGTACACTTATAAAATGGTTGTGTTTTCAATCATTTCTGGTATAAAACATAATGCATACTTGATATAGTATAGCATTTATGAAATCAAAACAATTCTTTTTTCATAATTTATAAAATTGAAAAATATACTTTAGGTTCTAAGTACAAAATTAAATTATATTTTGATGAAACTAAAAAGAGAAGGTCACATTAAAAATCGTACAAATCATATTTATTTAAAAATTTAATAATATAATTCATTATGTTAACATTTAATTACAAGTCACATATTATCTAATAGAATAGCAATGTTAACACTGAAGATAAACAGTTGTATTCAGTTTTTCAAAGAAAAATGAGGCAAACTACAAAAGAAGACGTGAACTAGTCATTCGTCACTTTAAAAATGGAAAATCTTAAACAGAAATCCCTGAAATTTTAAACAGACCTCGTTCAACTATCCATCAGTACATCATAAATAGGTATAAAATACAAAATCGCGTAGTAAATAAAGTTGGAATAAGTTCAAAACGCAAATTAACTGAGCGCGATGAAAATTGGATTTTACGTCAAATTAAAAATGATCCCAAAATTAGTGTCCCAAAAATAGTATCTAATTTAGAGAAGTATTTAAATATAAAAGTTTGTGCTGAAACAGTTCGAAGAGTATTAAGAAAGCATAATTACCACGGTAGAATTGCTCGCAATAAGCCTTATATTAACGTAAGAAATAGTAGGAAGAGATTAGAGTTCGCAAAAAAGTATGTGAATGAAAGTTTAGAGTCCTGGAAAGATGTAATTTTCACAGATGAGTTAAAATTTAATATTTTTGGTTCGGATGGCAAAATTAGAATTTGACGAAAACCGAATGAAGAGCTAAAACTCAAAATCTGCATGCTATTGTGAAACATGGTGGAGGATAAAAAATGGATTAGGTATGTGTATCTGCTTGTGGAGTAGGAAATTTAGTTTTTATAGATAAAATAATGAATAAATGTACTGTACTAAAATGGGAGTGTACGATTTTCATTGTGACAGACTGTATATAGTGTTTTATGGACTCAAAAGAAAACTTGTATCTGAAATACAAAATAAGAACTAGTTGTCCGTTTTCACTTTTTTTAGTGAATATGTGTCTCAACTACTTAATAAATAATATTTTTCAAATACTGGCGTCTTTTTAAATTAAATTGAAATGGTGGCAATCTCAGATTAAGAACAATTTAATTCAATGTGAAACACTATGCAAACCCGGCCAGTTAAACAGTGAAATATACGCGACATTAATTTTGTTACAGAACTGTGAAAATAGATTTAAGATTTCAGAAAATATCAAATGAATATCAGTATTGTAATGTTTATTTATTTAGGTGAACTGTAAAAATCAAACAAATGTTATTAATTAAAATAAAAGTTTATTAAACGATAAATAATTAAGATAAAGATAATAAAAATAACTAATACTAATTAAACAATTATAAACACTAATTTAAGGCAAAGAATATTATGAAATTCTTAAATACTTGGATTATTTAATTAAACAATGTTGATTTCACTATATTTATTTATATAACTATATTTATTTATATTATAAATATTTGTGATCCATCCTAAATGTATAAATCGTAGAAATGGGCTAATAGGATCAAGGAGAATTTAAATAAACGAAAAAAAAAACTGTGAAAAATTCATGGACCTCACTGGGATTTGAACCCTGGGCCTTCCTATATCTTTCTTCGTTTATTTAAATTCTCCTTGATCCTATTAGCCCATTTCTACGATTTATATTTATTTATGTTCACCACTCGTAGACTATTTATTTACATCACCGACTATTCATTTCACGATGCGTGTCTATATCAGAATGCCCGACTGGCTTCCCTGACGGTGTTTATATATTCCGGCGTCGTTTTACTAGAATGTTTTCAAATATTCTATACGATAATAACATTGAATACAAAAAAATCAGGCAACCACAAGTAATTAAACAGATCGAGACTTGTTTGTTTACCCCACCGATGTGTCGGCGTATGCATCTAGAATCAGTGGCGTCGGAACAGTTCTTGATGATGAAATCTGCATGTATTACCCTTGGTGCATTTAGAAGTCTTGAATAAGTGACAGTAGATGGTCCGTTCGAGTTCTTCTTTCTGTCCGCTAAGGTTAAAGCTGCAGACGAGTATTTCAACGCCGGTATAGCGGAACAGGATATCTAACAATCCTTCAATTCAAACCATCTAGACTACAGTCGATGCACGCGAAAATTGCGTCATCAACAAGATTATACACTCGCTCAGCGCAGCGGCCGTTCTAGAAACATACGACCACCGGCGACGGTCGCGTGCTCCTGGAGTCAGTGGCGACGGGTCCTCGTACGGTACAGTATATTTTCTACTCCAGTCTCAATTGACATCAATACGTTGCCGTGTACTTGCAAAAATGGAATGTATAAAGTTACAGTGAAATGTGGAGCTTGAAAAACAATTTATTTAAACGTCTATACTGGACTTTTATAAGTTGTACCTGCCTAAAGAATAATATTCGTCATTTTATGAACATGAAGTATCTTTTGGCGATTATGTATAACTACATATTTACGCGCAATTTTTTTTCTGATTGACACAACAAAAAATAAAATTAGACAAAAATTTCAGACAAACCTCTTGAATATATTGTCCGCATCTCTAGTACCTCTATCAAACTAGATGTATGTTGATACATTGGAAAATAAAGGCTCCGTATTCATATTAAAAATAATGTTATGTTCGTACTTTATGTTTTTAAAAATTAAACGTCATTTTATCATATTCTTTGGTTTATGGTTACATTGTAATAAATAAATATTAAATTTTATATATGGCCTTTAACAAATTTTTATTGGGCGTTGAAATCCAAAAGATTTAAAAAAATCATATCCATTCTTTACACTCTCTTAAGTACAAAAATTAGATGATTGCTCAAGCTCCTCTACAGTAGAAACAGTTAAGTTAGTCGTCTTGATAGATAATGTTGCTTTTCCGCTTACATACACCTTACAATTAATTGAGTACTGTCGATACCTTTTTCAAATATATCACCTCCTTGCACGTGAGTTCATAATCATTTTCTGAATCGCTCTTGTATATATGTATGTTAGGAATCGCCAACAAAGGCAAATAATGGCTCATCTTCTAATTCAATTTTACTGTAAATTTCAAATAATATAACCCTGGATATTAGCGGAATAATAAAGTCCCTTTTCGTTAGAAGTCCCAGTAAAAGTTAAGTTTCACGTAGCCAACAAAACACTGAATTTATCAGTACCTATTATCGACTTTACATGTTGCTGTCTAAAGTAATTAAAGTTGTCTTTAAAGCTAACTTTTGTCTGTTTGGATAATTTACACTTGGGGAATTTTGTTTTTGTTTAGTACAAGTAAAGTGTTGTTGAAATTATTATGATATTCTCCCTATGACACTAAACTTTTTGGAATAATTTAATATTAATTTAGCTGTGAAGTTAATATACTTATTCAGGCTTTGTATGCATCGTGTTTCTCATCTTTGAATAATTAATTAAATTAGAAAATATACAATGTAGTCTACTTGATATTAATGAGTACTTACTAACTTACTTTATTTTAATTACACTTTGTTAATAAATAATTATTTCTTCATTAGGTAAACTCACTTTAACTGTAACTTTATTTACATAATTATCCATATCTAAGGAATATGAGTTTTGTTTGCTGATACGAAGTTATGTACACGATGTAATAATAATAATAATAATGACTGGCTTGCAGCATCTTATTTGGGAACCCCATTTACCCAAACTCACTGAATGGCAGATTTTTGTAGCCTTATCACTTCTTACCATGAGATATCACTTCTCTCTTGGGGTTGTACGAAATTGTGTTTGTTTATCCACAATCACAATATGGCGACTCCCCGTTTATATGTTGTATGTGAGCTGTTAGCTCACTCTTTTCTACTCTCAAGCAGTGGCCTATGTAGTGGAGAGACCGGAGCCCCCCTCCCCAATATATTTTTACATTTTTAAACTATTTTATATATTTTTTAATTCTGTCGTTATCACTAATACACGTACAATACTTTTGTTTCACTCAAATACATTTCTTTTTTTAATTCGAAGCAAAATTTTATATGTGATTCATTATGCATTCAAGAGGCGGAACTAATTAACATTCCACAAAAGGCAGCAATTTTTATATTTTTCATAAGTTACCTAATTGTATTTTAGTAAGCTATATGTTACGGTATAGTATGTTATTTCCTATATACACATATGGTGATTGACATAGTCAAACATAGGATATGTAAAATCATACTTTCGTAATTTCCTGTTTCCCGAATAATTATTTTAGGTGACAAGCTTCAAATAAAAGTTGCATAATATTTTTTTTGCATATGATTCAATTAAATTTTCATGCATAATACCAGAAATAGGTATAAAAATTTCGAAAATCGCCCCAAAAATAGCGATAGCTATGGAATTTAACAAAAAAAAAAGTTTCATGATTTTTACTCTGAAATAAAAATCTATATACGCCACTGTTCTCAAGGTTGTAATAGACATCTTACGCCATCCTAGGTCTGACTTCTTGGCTCCAGCCCGAATTAAATCTGTATACCAATGCCTTGGCGCTGGGTGCAGTCAGTCTAGGCTATTATTCGCAGCCAATAATGTACATTCGCTTTATTTTCGTATTTATTTGGAACTTTTAAAGTAACCTGTTTAGTTATTTCTGTTTATTTAACACATTTTAAGTAATCCAGAATGTCACAATAGTTGTTGAACTGATCCTTGGGTTGTAACTATGTAACTGTTGTAACATAAAATCGTGCCTATGTACTTGAAGTTGTTTACAAAGTGATAAAAATTAGGTTAAAGTAGATAATCGTAATTTTTACCTCTCGCTAAGAGAGGTATTGGATTCATGCTAAAAATCGCATATCCAGATTATATTGAATAAACATAATTTAAGGTTCATAGAATCGGATTTTAACATTTTTACAATGATGTCTCTCTCTCTCTCTCTCTCTCTCTCTGTGTATGTGTGTGTGTGTGTGTGTGTGTGTGTGTGTGTGTGTGTGTGTGTGTGTGAGAGAGAGAGAGAGAGAGTGTGTGTGTGTGTGGATGTGTGTGTATGTGGGTGAGGTTGTTGGAGGCACAATTTCTCAAATTGTATAAGACTAAAGACCTGTTTGACTACGGATTTCTCAATCTAACATTAATGGGAAGAGTTGTATAGGTTTTGGTACCAAATGGAAAACCGGAAGTAGTAGTATCGGAAAAAATCTAAATATTACTTTTTGATTTTTTTTTACTATTAGTATTAAAGCACGTAAAATTATCTATTCGATACATTTTAAAATTTTATTATATCTTCTATATATTGAGATAAAAAAGTAATATATAAAAATCTGTTGTAATAAATTTCAGAGCATAAACAACTCCATAGTAACCATCAGATGTTTATGAATGACGGAAGAATGTCAGTGTCAAAAACCAATAGTAGTTTATAAACCTATTTGGGCGGTATTGGCAGCTCAATTCTAAAACGTGACCTTAAGTCTATTTTAACTAAACACATGACAATAGATAAGAACCGATTCAAAATTTGTCATAGTACGAATATGCTTTTATATAGATTTTAGCTGAAACTAAATCTTAGAAATCTTAGAAATTTTTGTGGCAACAAAGTAGTAAATCGTCAAATTACGCTTTTACATTAAATGAAGAAGTTTAACTGACATTATTCAAGAATTTTTCTGTGATATTGGTAAGTTTAATATTTCTTGTTGTATAACAATAATAACAATTAAATATTTAAAATTATAGCTATATACATATAATCATCAGAAATCCCGCCAAGAAATTGGAAGAAATTCGAACATTTAGAAGTGTAGGAGAAAACTTCCTCAAAAAATAAATTTACAATTATAAAAATAATCTAAACATAAAGAAAAGACATGAGAAATTTACAGGGAACGAGCAGTAATGTGACTTTGTTGGACTGGACAAGCAAATATGGGGGCCCGAGTTAGAATGACAGCTAGTAATTATGTACATACAAATTTCATTATTTTCCAATTCCATGTGGTTTATTTTCGTCGACAAGTAAATTCCACATTCCTGGTAACAAATTAACCACGTGAAGAATAATTAACATAATTACTAATTGTCATTCTGAAACGGGCCACCATATTTGCCTGTCAAGGCCAATAATGACACATGACTGCTCGCGCCATATACTTATGTAACCAAACACGCAAGTGACGAGAGGTATTGTGCTGGCCACAACAGATTTTTTTATTTGTTATTAATATTTGATACTATTTTTTAATTTTTTAAGCAATTTCTTCTGCTGCTCGATTTGGGAAGCATTGCGTTATTTAAATAAAATAAAATAAATAAATATATCATCACGGCATATTACCCATTGTTGGGTGTGCCAATCTGCTTTGTATACAGATATCGGTAATGATCAAATATTTGTACCGTGCGGGCGCTTAGCAGGCGTCACCTCACGAGCACTCATAACTGGCGTGGAGAGTGCACCACAGGGGTCAATTTTGTGCCATTTAAATTTGAAGTAATATTTGGCGTCCCCAATTCGCGACCAGACACTCAGGCACACGACCACGAGACCCCATTATTAACACGTATTAAATTGTCTCATTTTTATCACTGCAAGATAGATGTGTTTAATTGAGTTCCGTAGTGATTGAATAATTTCATTAAATCAATTAATATAATGGCGAAGAAAGAGAATATTCTGCCAAGGTTGGAGTGGGATTCGAATGCAGCTAATGAGGACTGGGAAACAATCGGCCGTAAATTCTATTACATAATGAGTAAAGATAACACAATATTTAATATCGTAGATATACCATTTAAGTAGTCATTTTAATTTTGTTGATGAAAGACTCCAGGTCAGAATTCATATTAATATCGTAGATAGGTTTGGTGAAAAAGAAGAACTCTGAAGATTTATAAAATATGTTTTATTTTATAAAATGGTTGCTTTGTGGCTATCGATTTCGTCGATTAGACATCTTCAGGCCTACAGCTGAAATGACATATATATATATATAAAAAATGTAACATGTGTATAAAATGAAGCATGTATAAATTGTACTTGAGAATTTTTTCAAAAAATTTAATAACAGTGAAAATTAAAAAATGAATATAGAACTAAAACGTAGCATTGAAATATTTTACATTCTAGGATTGTAAAGATTTTTAAAGATTTTTTGAGATTTGATCAATTTTTAGGTTAAGTGAACGTGACAATCATAAATTGTAATTAGTTTAAATAATTGTAGAAAAAACAACAAAAACAAATAAGAATATAACTCACCGTCAGGAAGTATTATTTAGATGAACTAGACATCGTCAAATATTGTTAAACTTTTTTAAATTTAAAGTAAAAGATTAATAAAAATTTTACGTGTTCATTGAGCCAGCGAGATGGGACACATGAAGATTTTGTGGGTTGCCGGAAGTATGGTTAGAAATTTAGGAAATTGTTATATTTGTTTAGTTATAAAGTTTCAAATGGCGGTAAATTTTTGAAAATATGTGGTTCTGGGAAATGTACATCTTCGTTGAGTAGATTGTGATTATTTTTCAAATGTTTTAGAATTTCGTATTTTTCTAATAGAATAAGATTTTGTATTTTAGTTTCTGTATGCAGGAGACTAATGTTTTCTACTGTGATTTTATGGTTTGTATTTAATAAGTGCGTACCCATTGCAGAAGGGGGGTTGTTTTTGAGATGTTCATTGAATCTAGTTTTAATATTTCTTCTGGTAAGGCCAATGTATGAGTTATTACAGTTGTTGCAATCTATTTTGTATATACCATTTTTTTTCCAGATTATTTATTTTGGGTGTATTGTTTTTTAAAATTTTATATAAGTTTGGTTGTGATTTGGATGTTAAAATTGTGTTATGTTTTTCTGTTATTTCTGCAATGTGATTGTGAAGGTTTTTATAGTATGGAATTGTGATATAATTTCTCTTCTGTTTTATGTGTTTGTATATTTTGGTATTTAATAATTTATTGTATTTTAATTTGTTGAAAACATTGAGAATTAAAGGTAGCGGGTACTTATTGTTTAAACCAATTGTGCATATGATATTGAATTCTGTTTGGAAATCGTTATTACTTAAAGGGGTATTTAAAAGTCTATTGAAAAGGAAATAAAAAGCTGTTAATTTTATTTGTGGATTATGATATGAATTGTATGGAATTATTATATCAGTTGAGGTGGGTTTTCTATAGATGTTGTAAGAGATTGTGTTGTCCTTTTTAATTAATGTTAAGTCTAAGAAATTTATTTTATTTTGTTCTTCTATTTCTATGGTGAATGTAATATTTGATAAATTGTTTATGGTATTATGAAAAGTATGTAAATCTGTTAAGGAACCAGTCCATAAAATGATTATATCATCAACATACCTTTTCCAGAACAATATATTTTCGCTGAGTGGAGCCTGCATTATTTTTGTTTCTAAATTATCTATGAAAATGTTGGCTAATAAGCCGCTGATAGGGCTACCCATAGGGAGGCCGTCTTCCAACTTGTAGGTTTTATTGTCAAAATTAAAGAAATTTTGTTTTGTTACTATTGTAAATAGTTCTATTAAATTGTCGATGTCTAGTTCATCTAGATTATAGTTTTCTGTAAAATTTTGATTATTTTGTAGAATGGTTTTGAGTAATGTCAGTGTATCTAGAGTAGGAATGTTAGTGTACAAGTTAACAATATCAAATGATGCTAGTATAAAATTATTTTCGTTATTTATTAATGTGCTGTTTAAATTAGTGATTAAGTCTGTAGAGTTTTTTATGGAATATTTTGAATTATATTGGAAGTTTTTTGTAAGAATATGGTTTAAAGTTTTTGACAATTTGTGAGCTGGTGATTGTATAGAAGAAGTTATTGGACGTATAGATTTGTCAGGTTTATGTAATTTTATTAAGCTGTATAAGATGGGGGTATGCGGATTAGGTTCTAAATTTTGATATGGAAAGGTGTGAAATTTAGCTAGTGTTTCAGAACATTTATTGACGGTTTTTCGCAATGATTTGTTGTAATTTGTAATTGGGTTTTTATTTAAGGGGGTAATGTTGTTATCTGAAAAGAATTTTTGAGTTTTTTCTACATATTTTTCTGTATCTAAAATGACTATACCCGCGTTTTTATCTGCTTTAGTGAGCGTTAAATTATTGTCTGAGATTTTTCGTTTGATTGATTTTAAATTATTGTTAAAAGTGGTTGTAATTGGGTTTCTTTTATGATTGTCACATTCACTTACCTTAAAATTTTGTAAAGTTTTTGTAATATCTATTGTGAGTTCTTGTTTTGCCGGGTGTTTTAATATTTGTGCTTCTAAGTTGATTGCGATTGTAGAGAGATTTGGTTCTTTCTGTGGATGTGGTGTGAATTTGAAGCCAAGGTTTAGGACATCTTCTTCGTTTTGACTGAATGTTATGCTTGATAGATTGGTTGTGCGAGGTGGAAAATTGTTGTTGATCTCGATGTGGTTAGTTTTTTGTTGTCGACGGCGTGAATTAAGTTCTTTGTTGTTAATAAGGCGTTGCAATTTGCGGTGACGTTTTTGGTCTATTTCGTATTGCGAATAGAATATTTCTTCTTTTAGTTGTTCAATTAGTGTTTCATATTCGAGTGTGTGTAGAAATAGAAGAAGATGTCTGTGAAGAAATTTAAGTTTAGTGTCTATGGAGCTGCTAATTTTCTCTTGACGTCTTAGTTCTATATTCAATAGGCGTCGATGTATCCCATCTCTCTGGCTCTGACTAATGATGTGGTTAAATTTTAATAGTAGAAATTTTGGAATGATGTGATTTGTTTTAACAGTGTGAAGGAAATTTAAGTGTTGTTGAATTTTGTGTCGTTTTTCTAAAGTATATTTCAGCTGGTGGAGTTTCTTGGATATCTCCATATTTTCTATTTTGTTGATGAAAGACTCCAGGTCAGAATTCATATTAATATCGTAGATAGGTTTGGTGAAAAAGAAGAACTCTGAAGATTTATAAAATATGTTTTATTTTATAAAATGGTTGCTTTGTGGCTATCGATTTCGTCGATTAGACATCTTCAGGCCTACAGCTGAAATGACATATATATATATAAAAAATGTAACATGTGTATAAAATGAAGCATGTATAAATTGTACTTGAGAATTTTTTCAAAAAATTTAATAACAGTGAAAATTAAAAAATGAATATAGAACTAAAACGTAGCATTGAAATATTTTACATTCTAGGATTGTAAAGATTTTTAAAGATTTTTTGAGATTTGATCAATTTTTAGGTTAAGTGAACGTGACAATCATAAATTGTAATTAGTTTAAATAATTGTAGAAAAAACAACAAAAACAAATAAGAATATAACTCACCGTCAGGAAGTATTATTTAGATGAACTAGACATCGTCAAATATTGTTAAACTTTTTTAAATTTAAAGTAAAAGATTAATAAAAATTTTACGTGTTCATTGAGCCAGCGAGATGGGACACATGAAGATTTTGTGGGTTGCCGGAAGTATGGTTAGAAATTTAGGAAATTGTTATATTTGTTTAGTTATAAAGTTTCAAATGGCGGTAAATTTTTGAAAATATGTGGTTCTGGGAAATGTACATCTTCGTTGAGTAGATTGTGATTATTTTTCAAATGTTTTAGAATTTCGTATTTTTCTAATAGAATAAGATTTTGTATTTTAGTTTCTGTATGCAGGAGACTAATGTTTTCTACTGTGATTTTATGGTTTGTATTTAATAAGTGCGTACCCATTGCAGAAGGGGGGTTGTTTTTGAGATGTTCATTGAATCTAGTTTTAATATTTCTTCTGGTAAGGCCAATGTATGAGTTATTACAGTTGTTGCAATCTATTTTGTATATACCATTTTTTTCCAGATTATTTATTTTGGGTGTATTGTTTTTTAAAATTTTATATAAGTTTGGTTGTGATTTGGATGTTAAAATTGTGTTATGTTTTTCTGTTATTTCTGCAATGTGATTGTGAAGGTTTTTATAGTATGGAATTGTGATATAATTTCTCTTCTGTTTTATGTGTTTGTATATTTTGGTATTTAATAATTTATTGTATTTTAATTTGTTGAAAACATTGAGAATTAAAGGTAGCGGGTACTTATTGTTTAAACCAATTGTGCATATGATATTGAATTCTGTTTGGAAATCGTTATTACTTAAAGGGGTATTTAAAAGTCTATTGAAAAGGAAATAAAAAGCTGTTAATTTTATTTGTGGATTATGATATGAATTGTATGGAATTATTATATCAGTTGAGGTGGGTTTTCTATAGATGTTGTAAGAGATTGTGTTGTCCTTTTTAATTAATGTTAAGTCTAAGAAATTTATTTTATTTTGTTCTTCTATTTCTATGGTGAATGTAATATTTGATAAATTGTTTATGGTATTATGAAAAGTATGTAAATCTGTTAAGGAACCAGTCCATAAAATGATTATATCATCAACATACCTTTTCCAGAACAATATATTTTCGCTGAGTGGAGCCTGCATTATTTTTGTTTCTAAATTATCTATGAAAATGTTGGCTAATAAGCCGCTGATAGGGCTACCCATAGGGAGGCCGTCTTCCAACTTGTAGGTTTTATTGTCAAAATTAAAGAAATTTTGTTTTGTTACTATTGTAAATAGTTCTATTAAATTGTCGATGTCTAGTTCATCTAGATTATAGTTTTCTGTAAAATTTTGATTATTTTGTAGAATGGTTTTGAGTAATGTCAGTGTATCTAGAGTAGGAATCTCAAAAAATCTTTAAAAATCTTTACAATCCTAGAATGTAAAATATTTCAATGCTACGTTTTAGTTCTATATTCATTTTTTAATTTTCACTGTTATTAAATTTTTTGAAAAAATTCTCAAGTACAATTTATACATGCTTCATTTTATACACATGTTACATTTTTTATATATATATATGTCATTTCAGCTGTAGGCCTGAAGATGTCTAATCGACGAAATCGATAGCCACAAAGCAACCATTTTATAAAATAAAACATATTTTATAAATCTTCAGAGTTCTTCTTTTTCACCAAACCTATCTACGATATTAATATGAATTCTGACCTGGAGTCTTTCATCAACAAAATAGA